>JADBJO010000872.1:225000-230000 GCA_016801955.1 Conus betulinus
TAGTTGTCTCTGCCCTTTCATTCAGTTCTCTGCCCTTTCATTCAGTTTCTCTGCCCTTCCTTTTTTTTTTTCTCAAACCTTTCACCTGTTCTCCACCTTTTCTCATACTGCTCTGCTTGTTCCTACTTGTGTCTGCTCTTTCCTTTTCCCGTCGCCTTTCCCCCTGATTTTCTCCGCCCTTTCCTGGCCTGTTCCGCCGTTCCCCTGTCTCCGCCCTTTCCTGGCCGTTCCGCCGTTCCCTGCATGTCTCCGCCTTTTCCTGGCCTTTTCCGCCGTTCCCTGCATGTCTCCGCCTTTTCCTACTTTTCTCTGCCTTGTCCAGTTAGTTTAAAACGTAGTTAAGAACAAAATGATTTATAGTATAATGAAGTTTTACAGAAATAGTAAACTGATGTAAACTGTATTTTAAAAAAGTAAAAGATCTAGACACATACTCACACTTTTCTTTTATCACAAAGTCTAGAGCTACATATTCTCTCTAGCTTCTATTACAAGTCTCTCTCTCTGTATTAAACACACACACACACACACACACACACACACACCACACACACACACACACACACAGAGGGCAGGATGTAAAAAAGCTGTATAGCTTATTCCTTTACCCTCACATTTTGACTTGACTTGACTTGACACACATACACATTGTGTGTGTGTGTGTGTGTGTGTGTGTGTGTGTGTGTGTGTGTGTGTGTGTGTGTGCGCGCGCGCGTGTGTGTGTGTTGAACAATTCAGTTGCAGGGAAAAACAAGTGCAGACTAACAGTTCCTGCATTATTACAATAATAATCAAAAAGATTAGAACAGATAACAAAAAAAAGGGGGGTGGGGGAGGTGATAGCCTGCTTGTGAGGTGAAAGGGCTGTAGATTAAAATATAAAATTCTTCAATTGCAGCGAATAATTTGTAGTAAAAAACTAGTACGAAATGTAGTGACAGTAGTAAAAAAAAAAAAAAAATGGAGATAATAGATTCAAAAGCACCTTTGCATTACATTAAAACACAGAAAAATTATCACTGAAAATAGAATACAAAATAGTAAAAAGTACAGTAACAAAGCAGTACGAATGACGGATCCCCTTTACAAAACCCCCACTAAATAACTTCCCTCATTTCCGTTTTAACAAGTTTACGTCCTAAATTGGGCCTACAAGCACATGCCAAATCGTTTGTTTATTTAGCATTTACAGGACATGTAAAGGTAATACTAACTGAATTCACTTTGATCTTTGAGAAAACAGAGGAAACAGAATCGAAAAAAAAAAAAGATTCTGGCTGAGTGAGTTTAATGCGGGTACACATTAACCCCAGATTTGCCAGTCTAACTTGTATTTCAAAGAGAGAGAGAGAGAGAGAGAGAGAGAGAGAGAGAGAGAGAGAGTTGAACGGGTCACAGTTCAGGCCTTCCACCTTTCGTTGCTGGATTAACGCTCTGTCGACCCTGTGCGCGCAGCCCTGATCCCCTGAACAGAGCCACTTTGATCCTGTTATTCACAACGATTTTCGCTCGAACAACCCTCCGCGACTTGTCGTGCTGCTGGCGCCGCTCGTCTCTTTACCGAAAACTCCACTTAAAGGCGGCGTCGTCTTTCTCATTCACTAAAGCCAATCGCCTTGAAACTTCGTTTTCGTTCAATGGCTTCATCGCTTGACCGAATCGCTTAGAAACTGGTATCTTCCCCTTCGGTACCGCTTTCTCTCTTTATCAAGAACTAACAGTTTGATCGGTTTCTCCGTTGCCATTGAAACGAATTCAATCCCTGGTCATTTTCGTTGAGCTGGCGGTGCTTCTTCTCCACGCCCTGCACTGTAATTGTCACACTTTGATCGGCCTTTCCGCTGCTTCTCCCGGCCAATTCAGGCCGGTCTCCTCTCGTGATTAAAGAACAGTCTCTCTCTCTCTCTCTCTGGTCTCACCTAAGCTGTCCTCGTTTCTATTCTCGTTTCGTCACTCTCTCTTAGATGTCTTCATCAACGACTGTCTGTTCTCTCCCAGTTTGTCTGCCTGGCCACGTCGCCCGTACAATTTTCCATCCAAGGAATTACGTGCACTGAAATCTGTCGAGAGATTTTTGCTTGACTTTCAAGTTGTTATTCGAACTCTGTATTTACTTTCAAAGAGTTCTGTAATTATTTTGTATTTTCTTTCAAAGAGTTCTGTAATTATTTTCAAAGAGTTCATGACGTGTCGAGTACTGAGTGTTCGCCGAAAACTTTTCAAGGATTATTAACTGCCGAGCTTTTGACCTTCGCCATAAAGCAGCGGTAAGGAAAGTAGAACGATTTTCATGGGGATACAACTCGTGCTTTCTTCCAGCTGCTACAATTCGGAAATGCCCTGTCCAGTTTTCTTCCATTTCTTTCGTTTTGGGTATGAGAGAGAGAGAGAGAGAGAGAGAGAGAGAGAGAGAGAGAGAGAGGAGAGTGGGCGCGAGGGGTCAATAGATTCGCTGTCTTGTTCAGCGGAATTGAACAGGAGACGGTCGTTTTCAGCTCGGGTGGCGTCCATCACCCTTCCCGCACGCGCTCCCTACCCCCCACCCTCCACCCCCACCATTGGACCGATGGCCTTTAAACCTCCTAGCCTTCAAGTGGGAGACTGCTCGCTGTTGACACTGCACTCCACGCATCCTGGCATCAGCTGAGAGGAGGAGGGCGGGTGGGGGTGGGGGGGGGGGGGGAGGATGGGGTGGAGAGAGAAAGAAGGAGGGTGGGGAAGTGGGGGGAGGGGGCGAGGGTGGGCACGAGACTGACCCTCCCTGCACAACGCCGGGTCTGGCACGGGGACAAAGGCACCGAGACAGCCAGTGGTTCCGGGACGGTGGCAAGACAAGTTTATGGGCGTGGACATCAAAGAGCAGACAGCTTGCCTGATGAAGGGCGTAATCTGGCGGACAGATTAGGCCCCGGTACCCCCGGACCCGGGGAGAGGGGGGTGGCGAGGCCAGCGGCCGTTTCCTAGCAATGGTCTGGCTGTCCAGGACTAGAGAGAGAGAGAGAGAGAGAGAGAGAGAGAGAGAGAGAGAGAGAGAGAGAGGAGAGCCCGGCCCACAATAGACCCTCTCACCGCCTTGGCCACGGGAACCCATGGAGCAGTTCACGTATCTGGCCCCACAAGCACACGCCATTGTGACCCGGCAGCGTTGTCAAGTGATACAGGATGGCAGGCGGTATCAGGCGGCTCAATGATATCACGCGGCTTATTAACGGTCTGGGAGGGGAGAGGGGGAACTACATAAGGAGGGTGTCACATCAAAGGAGCCCCTCTCACCCCAACTCCCCCCGGACGTCCGATATGCCGATGGGGAAAAAAAAAGTCGAACCACTCGTGAGATAGCCTCTCATTTAGCGGTTTTTTTTTTTCTTTTCTCTCATTTTTTTTTAAAGCGCCGGTTCAGATGAGAAACAGAAAGTTATCAAACTCTGTCATATGAATGTTTGTTTAAAACCATCGGCCTTTGAGCTGCCAGGAGGGTGCCGAATAGCAACTAAAAAGTGAATCTCTATAACACTCCGTAATCAGAACAGTGTTTCAGACACAGTCAGATTGCTTTGTTCTCCGGGAAACAGTTTTTGTACCGGGGCTTTGTGAAGTTTTCACCCATAAGGTACTTTATATTACTGCATTGCGTTGAATATTGCACACGTTTCAGACTGAAAGGAACCTTACTTCTCACAGTCTTAACTGGCTGATTCACTGGTTTCTTTCTTTCTTTCTTCCTTTTTCTTTCGTTTTCTTTCTTTCTTTCGTTCTTTCTCTTTTTTTTTTTTCTCTCTTTCTTTCTATTTTTTTTTTTTTCTTTCTTTTTTTTTCTGTTTTTAACAAATTTTCAGCCTTTAAACTACGGTGTCACACTACACACACACACACACACACACACACACACACACACACACACACGACAACTTCTCGGTCTAGAACCTGCAAAAAAAACCCCATAATAAATGAAAATAAAAAGAAATATCCCCAACATGATTTGAGCAGGGAGGGAAAGAAGCAACGGGGACACCTTTGACATGTTGTGTCGCAGCCCTTGATGAACCGGCTGTCCTATCTCTCAGTAGGTCTGGTGAGGACAATCCACTCTTTTCAACGCGCCCTGTCCATCCCTAAGCCCCTCGACAAGCTTAATCCTTCCCTGGACATGGCCTCTTCTGTGTGCTGAACATGGGCCCGTGGTGGTCGGTCAGCTGTTGTCCGTTTCATCAGCCCCACACATCATTTCCTGCCCTCTCACCTAGCAACCAGGGAGTCATCATCAGGGAGAGGTCCCTAGTAAACCATTCCCCCCCCCCCCCCCCTTCCCCCGTGCAGTCTACTGGACGGAGGACGGTGCCAGGAAACAGGGATGGTCATCAGTCACACGGTCAGCCGGGCAGACGACCGGCCATGGATGGTCCCCCCCGCCCACGGCTGCTGCAATCCGATTGTTGGGGGATCGGCGTTAATCATGCGGTCTGTTGTGAAGGGAAGCGGCTTACCACGGATGCTGTAATCCCCTCCTGTCTCTGCATCTGTATTTATTTCCTGTCGGATAATTATCGTCCCCGTGGTCTCGCGCTGTGTGTGTGTGTGCGTGCGTGCGTGTGCGTGCGTGTGTGTATGTGTGTGTGTGCACCTGACCTCGCCCGGCCCTATTGCTGGACTGGGTTATGTACGCGTCACCACATTGACTGATACACGTTCACAGGCACTCAGCCACATACACACACGCACACACGCACACACGCGCGCGCACACACACACACACACACAAACACACGCGCGCGCGCGCGCGCGCACGCACACACAATAAGCACAGGCATGTACGCGCGCGCGCGCGCACACACACACACACACACACACACACACACACACACACACACACACTCACATCTATCGCCCTATCCCCTTCTCTGCTCACACACTTTCATACATATACAGATTATCAGAGAGAGAGAGAGAGAGAGAGAGAGAGAGAGAGAGAGAGAGAGAGAGAGAGACAGACAGACAGACAG
>JADBJO010000872.1:235000-240000 GCA_016801955.1 Conus betulinus
TTTTGGCTGGTTTTGACTTACAGTGAAATGTCTATCAGTTTTCGATTTAAAAAAAATAAAGAAAGAACAAAGAATGAAAATCAAAACCGGAGACATGACTGGTAAATCAAAATCAACAACGCTAAAACAATGTAGAGAGGGAAAGTGAACAATCGTACCTTTTTTTTGAAAGATATGGCGTAATCGAATGCAGGTGCTATCGAAATCGAAAATGAGGGCCAAGCGAGCAGCCCCCCCCCCCCCCCCCCCCCCCCCCCCGAATCTGGGTTTCTGCGCGCCTCTTCATCCATGGGAGAGAACTCTTCATCCAGAAAGGTTATAAATAACACGGCAACGAATGAGCCACGACACGTTCATTCATCTCTGTGCATGACTGGTTTATCCCGGGAAGGCGCTTCGTGCCAGAATAAATCATTTACCAACGCCACTTTGAATGCATACGAGAGTAGTTTTTTTTATCTAAAAAAAAGAAAAAAGTGGGGAGGGAGAAGGGGGAATAATATTACAGTGCAAAAAAAAAACAATGAACAAATAATAATCAAACAAATAAACGGCACTCCTTGTCTGTCTCTGTTTGTCTGTCTTTTACACGCGCGTGCGCGTGCACGCACGCACGCACGCACACACACACAACACACACACACACACACACACACACACACACACACACACACACACGCACACACACACACACACACACACACACACACACACAAGACGATTTTCTTTATATTAAGGACCATGTTGAGAAGTTTTTCCATGCGTGCATCCCCCCCCACCCCCCCCACCCCGTATCAACCCCACCAACCCCCGCCCCTGTCCCCCCCCCCCCCCCCCCCCCCCATCCTTACTGCCCCCAAGATTTTAAGACAACGCTCACTGCTGTGACAGGATGGATTTTGACAATGCTCCAGAGAGCGATTCCATATTTCATGGGCTGTAACCCGATGCCAGAGCCGCGGCAGAAAGCAGGATAAACAGCAGACGCAAAGAGACAGATTTATTTACGGCATCTGTTTAGGAGCCAGGTCACAGCGACAGTGACAGCGAAGAAAACCTTGCACCCGGAGAAGGGCACCACAGGAAAACCCCTGTCTGTCTGTCTGTCTGTCTGTCTGTCTGTCTGTCTGTGTCTCCCCCCTCCCGCCCCCAGCCCCCCCTCCCCCCCCCCCGTCTCTCTCTACCCTTCCTCACCTACTCCCCCTCTCTCCCCTCACCCTTCTTTTTTAAAATCTCTCTCTCTCTCTCTCTCTCTCTCTCTCTCTCTCTCTCTCTCCACTCACCCTCCCTCTTCTGTTTGTCTGTCTGTCTGTCTTCTTCGATCTGTCTTTCTGTCTGTCAGTCATGTCTGTCTGCCTGCTTGCCTGCCTGCCTGTCCGTCTGTCTCTCTGCCTGTGTCTGTCCCTCTCTCACCTCCCCCCCCCCCCCCCTCTCTCTCTTCAACTCTCTTCCCCCCCCACTCCCTTCCCCCCCCGCTTCCCTCTTCATTTCTCTCCCTCTTTCCCCTCGAATGACAGTCGCCAAAAATGCAGACGAGAGGGTGAAGGGGGGACGGGCGGAACGGGAGGGGGTTTTGTGTGTGCGAGGAGGGCGGGGTAATGGGGGGGGGGGGACAGTAGAAACTTTACTCTAATTTACTGCACACACAGTCACACACAAACTTTACACACTACATTTACACACACAGAGAGAGAGAGAGAGAGAGAGAGAGAGAGAGAGAGAGAGAGAGAGAGTACAACCAAGTAGCGGCAGTGCTAAAGGTGCACGGTAGCATTCGGTTCCTTGCATGATCCAGCTGGCATCACTGCTGCGACTGACGAGCAAGGAACGGGAGGCCTCTATCCGTTCTTTCTACAACACCAGCAGCAGAGCCGAGTACCACCATGTCAACCGCCATGGCCGTAGTGGTCAACGTCCTGGTTCCGGGGAGGGAAGTCGTGGGTTCGATTCCCATCAGAGCCATTTTCTATGTGGGATTTTTTGGCTCCTACCCAGAGCTGGGTTTGATATGGGGTCAGCTGGAAAGACAGGGATCACGCAGTCGAGTTTCATCCACTTATTAATGGATACGTGTCGGAGAGTATTGCACAAATTTTCTGGCCAACACTGCAGGTGTCTGTATCTCTCGGACCTGGTTGACACCAGAGTATTGGACTATGAACGTAAGCGTAGAGTTCAGTTCTGTCATGAAGACACAGATCAGAATGGAACTCTTATAGCCTCATCTTCAACATCCTACTCTTCATCGACAAAGCATGAAAAAAGGGCCTCCATTCCTGTGTCCCTTCGTGCCTTTGTGTTCTCAGTGTGATCATACTTTCAATTTCCTCTCCAAGTCTGTCTTTGGTGAATTCGTGACGGGGTCGTCGGTATTGGCGAGTTCATTGGTACTGCCGACAGATGGGCGGGGTGAAGATCTCCAGAAGAGACTCCGATTCACGCCGACTCCGCGACAAAGCAATCATCGTCGTTAGTACGGGGCTGAGTGTTTGGTGTCGTACTATGTCACATCAGAGCAGACACCGCTGAACGCCACTGAAACGACTCGGGCAGCAGTGCTGTGTCTCCTCTGGTGGGTTGCCGCGTAACCATCTGACATTGACTGCTCCCTGTGGATTGCCGGTGCCGTGGCCGCGGCGGGACAAAGCAGGGTGTGGCTGTGGACAGGGCGCCGAATTCATCAGCGTGGGAACAATGCCGCTGAAGTGGCATGGTTGAAGTGATCGCCAGAAGTAGTTGTGACACATCCACACACTCACGAAGCCCCCACCCCCCACCCCCACCCCTGCCCTCCACACACACACACACACACACACACACACACACACACACACACACACACACACAGAGAGAAAGAGAGAGACAGACTGACTGATGACAGACAGACAGACTGACTGACTGAAAAACAGACGGACAGACAGACTGAAAGACAGAAAGAGAGACTGAGACAGAAAGAGGCAGAAGGACACACATACATACGTAATACATACATGCATACATACATACAGACAGAGAGAGAGAGAGAGAGAGAGAGAGAGGAGAGAGAGAGAGAGAGAGAGAGAGAGAGAGAGAGAGAAAGAGAGATCCAAACCCAAGACAGTAATTCGGCAAACGAGTTCTTGAATGATCTTGAAGGGTGTTTGTATTATTTAAAGAAAGGAGACCACGGCAAAAAATTAGGAGAGTCTCCTATTTCTCTGGGCCACGGCTGGCTTCTTCCCCACTGAACGCCCAACTTCCATGACTGTCAAAATGATCTCTACTGCTTGCCCTCCCCCTTCGCTCCTCCCCCTCCCCTTCAGTTCCACTCCAGTTTCATTCCTTTCCACGAATGGGAAAGTTTCAAGGCACCTATGCAAACAAAATGTCACTTGTACATATCTAACGGTTTGGATGTGTTTACCGTTTGTCAACGACACTCGACGCGTTTTTCTTTCTTTTTTTTTTCTTTTTTTTTTTTTTTTTTTCAAGAACCGGAACATTCTTATCTGAAACAGCAGATCGATGTAAGCGGTCTGAAGGTTTCGTGTGGCATATGAAAAAAATACTGATGCCCCCCCCCCCACCCCCCCCCCCCCCCCCCCCCCCCCCCCCCCCCCCCCCCCCCCCCCCGAAAAAAAAGGAAAAAGTTAAAATTTGTTCTGTGCATTTGGGGGAAAAAAGCTAAAAATAGTTATTCTCAAATTGTGCGGTGTGGAATTAACATCTATTTATAGATTGTTTGAAAACAAACATTGTGCGGTACGTTGACGGAATTGTTGGAACTGGCCTGAAAGATTTGTCCAGTGCATCTTCCACCCACAACCCTGTCCCCACTTTCCACCCTCCCCCACCACCCCCCTGATTCCGAGCTTTCGGTTTCTATGCTGATGTACACAACTCGCGTACTGGAAAGACAGCGTTCAACACTCTTTGCTCAACAAAAAACTACATTCCTAAACTCAATCGGTTAATCAGTACAAAGAGGTCTTTTGCTCACCCGCTGCCGCAGAGCAGCAGCTTGCCTGCTTTTGTAACGTGCATTACATCACAGCCCACGCCCAAGTTCACAGCCCCTCGCCGGCTGCAGTGGAGACCAAACCGCTTCGTCTTATCCTGCACACGTGCAACCCGTTCATCGAGTCAGGAGCTCTGGGGCGTCTCCGAAGATGATAGTTCTGGTAGATATACTCGGAAAATTTATGCCCCTGAGGGCGTCAAACTGTAATCCGGTTAGAGAGATTGAGTGAAGAAAGGAAAGAGCGCGGAAACAACAAACTGATTCGGACACGCCCGGCGAGGTGCTGTGGTTGGTGTCGCGGACTCTGTGGCGAGGGGTTGTGGGTTCCATTCCCTTCACAGGCATCATTTATTCGTGGGTTTTTTTCGGTCCCGTTCAGCTCTCCTCCTCAGAGTTATGTATGGTATGGACCCAAGTGGGATGACTAGAACCACACAGTCGAGTTCAATCCATGTTATGAATGCGTCTCTGAAAGTGTTGCTCTACGTTACTGACCAGCACTGCAGGTGTCTGTATCTCTCGGTCGTCGTTGATGCTCGTTTTATCGTTGAATAATCTTCTCAAACACTTCTGAATATCATTGCTGTGACTAGGTAAGCAGCGCTCTATCTCCTCTGGTGGACGGACTCATGACGACAATAGGCTGACTGCTTTTTGCGCGGGGTGTCGGCTCTGAGGCGGCAATGAAACGAGCTTCGGTGTGGTTGTGCCCAAAGTAAAGTATTTTTTTTCCTGTCCCATCTTCTGTGCCACCTCAGTGGCAGTGCACCCATGCCGCTCATTCCACACCCCCGTCCACAGCAGCAGCCTGGTCAGTCCCGCCACAGCTCCGGCACCGGCAATCCACAGGGAGCAGTCAATGTCAAGTCGTCAAGAGGCAATCCACCGGAGGAGACACTGCAGTGCTGCCGAGTCACTTCGGTGGTGTTCAGTGGCGCCTGTTCTGATCTAACATACGCAGGACACCACCTACTAAGCCCTGTACTGACGACAATAATTG
>JADBJO010000872.1:247500-250000 GCA_016801955.1 Conus betulinus
CAAGGTCTGACCAGCGCGTTGAGCTAATGCGTAGGTCAGACATCCGCTAAGTCGTAGCCATGAGACCCTCTTCTTCTATTGTCTCATCTTAGTTGTTAATTCATTTATCCAGCAGCTTCAAATCATGCGTAGGGTGGTCTCAAAACTTAGCGGATGTGGCGTAGCGTATATGGACTAGTCCGCACGCAGTGACGCCCTCCTTGATGAAACTGAAACTGAAACTGAGCTGATGATAGCACTGGAATCGATCACATTCAATATCACATCCAAAAAACAAAACAAAACAAAACAGAATTAAAGGTAGGTTTTGTTTCCGTGGAACACAAGGAAACCAACCTCCAAAACAAGTCACCAATGAGAGGTGTTGTGCTGCGGTGTCGCGATAATGGAATGTCGTTGAGGTCGGATGTCCACTCTACCAACTGAACTCACTGACATGGACTTCGTTGTACTGGAAGTGGCTGACTGCAAAGTATGGAGCCTATCACTGAGCCTTTGCTTGTCATTAAGTGTGGAGCCTATCACTGAGCCTTTGCTTGTCATTAAGTGTGGAGCCTATCACTGAGCCTTTGCTTGTCATTAACCGTAGAGCCTATCACTGAGCCTTTGTCATTAAGTGTGGAGCCTATCACTGAGCCTTTGTCATTAAGTGTGGAGCCTATCACTGAGCCTTTGTCATTAAGTGTGGAGCCTATCACTGAGCCTTTGCTTGTCATTAAGCGTGGAGTCCTATCATTGAGCCTTTGTCATTAAGTGTGGAGCCTATCACTGAGCCTTTGTCTTTAAGTGTGGAGCCTATCACTGAGCCTTTGTCATTAAGTGTGGAGCCTATCACTGAGCCTTTGTCTTTAAGTGTGGAGCCTATCACTGAGCCTTTGTCATTAAGTGTGGAGCCTATCACTGAGCCTTTGTCATTAAGTGTGGAGCCTATCACTGAGCCTTTGTCATTAAGTGTGGAGCCTATCACTAAGCCTTTGTCATTAAGGTGGAGCCTATCACTGAGCCTTTGTCATTAAGTGTGGAGCCTATCACTGAGCCTTTGTCATTAAGTGTGGAGCCCTATCACTAAGCCTTTGTCATTAAGTGTGGAGCCTATCACTGAGCCTTTGTCTTTAAGTGTGGAGCCTATCACTGAGCCTTTGTCATTAAGTGTGGAGCCTATCACTAAGCCTTTGTCATTAAGTGTGGAGCCTATCACTGAGCCTTTGTCATTAAGTGTGGAGCCTATCACTGAGCCTTTGTCATTAAGTGTGGAGCCTATCACTAAGCCTTTGCCATTAAGTGTGGAGTCTATCACTGAGCCTTTGTCATTAAGTGTGGAGCCTATCACTGAGCCTTTGTCATTAAGTGTGGAGCCTATCACTGAACCTTTGCTTGTCATTAAGTGTGAGCCTATCACTGAGCCTTTGTCATTAAGTGTGGAGCCTATCACTGAGCCTTTGTCATTAAGTGTGGAGCCTATCACTGAGCCTTTGTCATTAAGTGTGGAGCCTATCACTGAGCCTTTGTCATTAAGTGTGGAGCCTATCACTGAACCTTTGCTTGTCATTAAGTGTGGAGCCTATCACTGAGCCTTTGTCATTAAGTGTGGAGCCTATCACTGAGCCTTTGTCATTAAGTGTGGAGCCTATCACTGAGCCTTTGTTATTAAGTGTGGAGCCTATCACTGAGTCTTTGTCATTAAGTGTGGAGCCTATCACTGAGCCTTTGTCATTAAGTGTGGAGCCTATCACTGAGCTGTGGAGCCTATCACTGAGCCTTTGTCATTAAGTGTGGAGCCTATCACTGAGTCTTTGTCATTAAGTGTGGAGCCTATCACTGAGCCTTTGTCATTAAGTGTGGAGCCTATCACTGAGCCTTTGTCATTAAGTGTGGAGCCTATCACTGAGCCTTTGTCATTAAGTGTGGAGCCTATCACTAAGAGATGCTTGTCATTTTGCACCCTCCTCATTTCTCACTGCACTCTGTGTGTCAGGCTGCTGTTGTAATCTTTGTGAGAGCTCCATCATAAACAACACTGGTAGCAGTTCGTTTAAACTCTATGCAGCAGTATACAACGTGATCATGAGGAACAACAAGCTTTTTTTTTTTTTTTTTTTTTTTTTTTTTTTTTTGCTGTCCCAACCTCTGCGCCACCTCAGAGGCACCCACGCCGCTCATTCCGACACCCTGTCCACAGCCATGGCCCGGTCGCCCCGCCGCAGCCCCGGCACCGGCAATCCACAGGCAGCAGTACCTACTAATCCCCCTACTGACGACAATAATTGCTTAGTCGCGGAGCCGGCGTGAGTGAGCTCTCCCTCCGGAGGGCGCCACCACGTCCGTCCAACGACAGCCCCCATGGACTCGCCGATACCGGTGACCCCGACGGAACCAAACCAAGGCCACAGACGTGGAGAGGACATCGAAACTGAGGTCACCATGAGAGCAGGGCATGAAGGGCCACAGAATTTGAGACTTTTTTTTTTTTTATGCTGATCGATGAGAATGAGGATGATTA
>JADBJO010000872.1:255000-262500 GCA_016801955.1 Conus betulinus
AGCAGCCGATAGGAACGGCTCTGTCGTCAGCATGGGGCACGAGGCTCCCCATAGCCTGCTAGTGAAGGAGTTTCTATGTATAATCAAACGTCTTAAAGTTTCATTCCCATTTTCTGTCTCTCACAACACCCCCCACCCTCTCCCAGCACCTTCTTCATCCTCTTTCTTTTTAAATTCTAATTAAATCTTTGCCAAGTCATTAATGTAATGATGGAGGAATCGAATTGTTAGCCTGCTCTTATTCCCCCACTATTAAATTGTCCAATCTCTCTTTTCTCTCTCTCTTGAATTGTTCAATCTCTGTCTGTCTGTCTGTCTGTCTGTCTCTCTATTTAAGAAAAAAGAATGAAGTACAAAAAACAAAGAGACAGTTTAGGCAATCTGGTTGCTGATTCCCCCCCCCCCCCCCCCCCCCCCCCCCCCCCCCCGTTCAAAATTCACTTCATCCTTATCACAAAGTTAATGTCGCTACAGGTCAGAGAGATTTCTTCGTATTTTATGTACCGCCATAGCTTTTGTGTCCCTACACCACCAATAACTTTGAGGCGAATTGCACCTAAGTAAGTTTTGGGTTAAAACGTCACACTTAAAGATTTTTCAAAGCTCAGAGAAAAAAGAACAGTCTGCTAATTACGCCTGAGAACAAAGGCTTGAACGAAACGTGATTGAGGTGAAACGTGATAAATCCAGGAGAGCAAGGGGGAGTGTAGAGCGGGGTGGAGGTGGGGATGGGTGGGTGGGGGTGGGTGGAGGGAGGCGGGGGGAGGGAGGAGGGGGGGAGAAGAGCCGGAGATATAGGACCAAAGAAGATGGACGCCGCAGTCAGTCACAAGAGAGTGGGAAAATAGGTTGCTACTAGGGCGCTGAGAGAGAGAGAGAGAGAGAGAGAGAGAGAGAGAGAGAGGAGAGATGAGAGAGAGAGAGAGAGAGAGAGAGAGAGCGAGGGGGGGGGGGAAGGAGGGCCAATCAAAGAGCCAATAAAACGGCCATCTATCAGTCACTTGAAAGCAGGCAGCAGGGAACGCCATCTGCGCGACGCAGAGCGAGCATAGCGTTTTTAAAGGTGAAGGTCGCTCCAGTCAGCCCCCCCCCCTCCTCCCACCCACCACCCACTATCCACCCTCCTCCACCACCGTGTCAATGGAGAGACCAAGGAAGGGGTGGTGGGATGGGAGGGGGTGGGGTAGGGTGGGGCACAGTGGAGAGAGAGAGAGAGAGAGAGAGAGAGAGAGAGAGAGAGAGAAGAGGGGGGGGGGGGGGGGGTTGGGGGTGGAGGTGTGGGGCGGGTGACTGGAGAAGAGGTGGGGGTGGGGGTGGGAGTTGGGAGTTGGTAAAACAGCAGGCTGCCAGCGTCGAAGAATTCTCGGCAATGGATTTCATCGTGACAGTTAGTAATTCTCAATATACTGGACAAAATAGTTGCAACAGAATCTGTTTTATGCAGCGTTTAACGCGTCCAGGTTACTGCATTTCTCCCTCCTCCGGATGCTGTTGTATGAATTCTGCCCTTCTTCTTCTTCGGTGCTCTCTCTCTCTCTCTCTCTCTCTCTCTCATCTCTCTCTCTCTCTCTCTCTCTCTCCCTCCTCTCTCTCTCCTCCTCTCTCTCTGTGTCTCTGTGTGTGTTGTGTGTGTGTAAAATCTCTGTTTCCCCTTCCTTCCGGATGCTGTTCTTTAACATTTATATTGATTGATCAGTCCATTAATTTATTTGTTTTTTCTAATCATATACCGTATTTGGTACTTCCCTTCCTGTTTTGGTGCTGTTTGTTATATATTCTGCGCCACCCCCTCCCTCTCCTTCCCCTTTGGTGGTGCTGTTTTTAATGTATTCCGCATCCATCTTCCTCTTGGTGCTGCCTTCAAGTTTTCATAAATTCTGAGTCCCCAATTCCCTTGGTGCTGTTTTTAAAAGAACTCCGAGTCCCTCATATTCCTTGGTGCCGTGTTTATAAATTGATGAGTCACGTGATCGGAACATCATTCCCATAAAGGACATTTCCAGATCATGGAATACGGAAGAAGGAGGGAAACGAAGGGTGTGTGGTGTGTTTGTGTGTGTGTGTGTGTGTGTGTGTGGTGTGTGTGTGTGTGTGTGTGTGTGTGTGTGTGAGTGAGCGTGTGTGTGTGTGTGTGTGTTGTGTGTGTGTGTGTGTGTGTGTGTGTGTGAGTGTGTGTGTGTGTGCTTTGCGCGCGCGCGCGTGTGGTTTGTAAGTGTGTGCGTGCGTGCGTGTGTATGTGAGTGTGTGTGTGTGTGTGTGTGTGGCGCGCGTGTGCGTGTGCGTGTGCGTGTATGTGCGCGTGTGCGTGTGCGTGTATGTGCGCGCGCGCGCACGTGTGTATGTGCCTGCGCGCGCGCGCGAGTGCATGGCGCAGAGAGAGGGAGGTGAGGAAGGAGGGAAAAAGAGGTATCAAACTTCAATCTCGGACAACTAACTTTCCTTCCCAAGCCGGTTCCCATTCCAGCCTCCGTCCCTCCCTCCCTCCTCCTTCCATCAACCCCCATCTACCCTTTCCTTCCTCCTACCCCCTCTCCCACCCCCCTCTCCTCCGCTTTTCCAAAATCTCTTTGAGCCAAATCAAGCCATGACTGCAGCAAACCATCGTCTCACTGACTGTCAGCTGTGAAAGAGACAGAGACAAGGACAAAAAGAAAGAAAAAAAGGGGGGAAAAAGAAGGGGGGAAAAAAAGAAAAAGAAAAAGGTCATATTTCCCCCTGAATGCGTCACTCCAGAAAGCTCGTTCAGTTTGAATCATCAGAACTCCGAGAAAAGCCTCTGGGTGACAGCGAACAATTTATTACACAACCACGATGGGCGAAAGAAAAAGGAGTGGAAGGCGATAGAGGGGGGATTGGGGGCGGGGGGGGGGGGGGGGGGGGGGGGAGCGGAGGGGGGGGAAAAAAGGGGCGGTGGGGGTAGGGGGTTGGGGTGGTGGTGGGGGGGGAAGGTTGGATGCAGTCAGTGATGCAGGAAGGAAGGAAGAAAAGGGAAGGAAGGAGGGGAAGAAGGGGAAGGGGGTGGAGGGAGGGAGGAAGGGAAGGCAGGGTGGGGTGGGGGTGGTGGGGGGGGGGTGTGGAGAGAAGATTCAGGAGACGTTCCAAATTGCCATGTCATCGCCAATGACCGGCCGTCATAAAACGGGTCTCCATGGACCTCATCCGAGAGAAGGCAGGCGGCTGGGGTGAGGAGAACAAGAAGAAAAAGAAAAAGAAATTACAAAAAAAAGTGCCAGGAAGGCCGTTCTCTAGGGGGGGGGGGGGGGGGGGGGGGGTGCTGTTGTGACGACAATCGCCCTGACAGATTATCATTTAGATGACGCCGACAAAGATCATTATTGACAACACGGGAAGCCTGGCTGTAATCTGCAGTGAATCATTATTGGTTCTTTGCTGCTGGCTCCAATCCTTCCTCTCCCCCCTTCCTCACCCTTCCCCTTCTGCCCTCTCTTCCCTCCATATCCCCCCCCCCCCCCCCCCCCCCCGCTCTTCAGCCTATTAGACTATCTCCATCCCCATCCCTAAACTTTTTATTTTCAAAAGAGAGAGAAGAGCGAAGGGGATAAAGTCATGATGATGACGGCGATGATGATATTAACAACAAATCTAAAATAACACTACTTACAATAATTATCATTACGAGTGCTGCTGCTGCTACCTCTGCTGTTGCTGCTGCCGCCATGAAACAGACTGGAATCGGTAAAAGAGAGAAACCTGGGTATTCAACGGACCATGGGATTCTCAAAGCTTCTCACAAAAAGTAAGACCGACATGTACAAATGGTCAGAGCGGTCTTTTCTACACCATTCGGGTCTTCGTTTTCCTTGCCTCGAATGTTGTTCGTCGTGTCTGAAGAAGACCAACGAGGTCGAAACGCGTCGTGTTTTGTCTTGTCATTTGTTTTGTCTCTTTTGTTCGGCGGAAGTCATTTTTTTCTGCGTACGCAGGCTGATACTCCTGCGGACACTCCCTGTATAGACAGGCAGGGATTAATCCCATCTGCCCAACAAAGGGAGTGGAGTTTTGTGTATGACCTTTTTTGTTTCTAAAAATCCTGCCATTAAGGCAACCATACTCCAGCTTCGGGGAAGGTGCATGCTACGTGTAACGTGTCATCCATACCAACGGGACAAACTGGCCTTCTCTTCCCAAAGTTGGTGATGGGACTTTACGTGTGTGCAAGATGTTACGCATATGTTCACACACGGAACCTTGGTTTGTAGTTTCATTCGAAGAACTGTATGGGAAATGGAGTCAAAACCAATTTTAACTCCGAGGGAAATATCCTGCCTCTACCGAAACAGTCCGGCGGAGATTCAAACCCGCAACCCCAGGGTCATCAAGATAACGAGTCCGGCGCTCTACCACTGAGCTATTCCGGCCCCCTAATTTTTCTTTCAATCTAAGGTTTGTTCCAGTTTCCGCCAGATACCTTACTTCACTTTGAAACAATCTATCATTCGGGGTTAACTGGCGAAGATAATCTGGAAGACAGGGGATCACTTTTCCAGGTGAGTGAAGAGAGAAAGGACCTATCGCCCATCGCAACATCACCAGAGCGACATCACGTCAAGACGGACAGAGAAAACTGTCCCTGTACATGTTAGGGGCAAGCCGGGGTTTGAACTCTCATCATGCCCGCCTGATCGATGTATCGATACTTTCTTAAATACCTACGCGCACTTGCTCTTCAGTCCCTTCCTCGTCGAACAGTGTAATACATGACAAATGAAAAATAAGTAAATGAATGAAAAAAATGAACTAATGAATAAGCTCAGCTGTTTGTTTGCCCATTAACACACCTCACAACGACTAACTGTGAAGCTAAACAAAGGCATTTAACAGCAACACAGCAACAAGAATTACGGCAAAAAGAAAACAGTAAACGCAACTACACCGAGAACACAAACGATTATCTGTCTGTCTGTCTGTCTGTTTGTCTGTCTGTCTCACCACCCATCCACCCCCCCCCCCCCCCCCCCCCCCCACACACACAAGCAAAAAGAAACTCGGCAGGAAGCAGACAGGAGTGACACCACACGCCCACACGAGTTCCACACCTCAGAAACACGTCTTGTTATCTTGGCTTTTTGTCTGCAAAGAACCCAACAT
Organism: Conus betulinus; assembly: GCA_016801955.1. Taxonomy (NCBI): domain Eukaryota; kingdom Metazoa; phylum Mollusca; class Gastropoda; order Neogastropoda; family Conidae; genus Conus; species Conus betulinus. The sequence goes on from JADBJO010000872.1 coordinate 260,110, forward strand.
CTTTCAGTCACCCACCTCGCCCCTCCCAACGCTTCCTCTCCCCTCCTCTCTCTTCCATGTCTGCACGTGCGCGCGCGCGCGCGCGCGTGTGTGTGTGTGTGTGTGTGAGAGAGAGAGAGAGAGAGAGGAGAGAGAGAGAGAGAGTGCGTGTGCGTGCGTGCATGCTGCATGCGTGCGTGCGTGCGTGCGTGCATGCGTGTGTGTGTGTGTGTGTGTGTGTGTGTGTGTGTGTGTGTGTGCGTGTGTGTGTGTGTGCCCAGAAGGCAAGAAAAAAAAGTGGGAAAAGACAGAGCTGGAAAGACAATTATTCCTAATCTGCTGAAGTGTCGGCAACTATCCCCCTCCCCACCCCTGACCCCCGATCCCCTACCCCTGCTCACCCGCCGCTGTAAATGGGTACCCGGAGAAGAAGAGAACAGAGAGAAGACCCGAAAGAGCTGTGAGAGACGAAAGAAGGAGGTGGCGAAAAGACGAAAGAAGGACAAGTAGTGGCGAAAAGACAGGATGACAAAAAAAAAACAACAAAGGAAAGCTGAAAACAAAATGACAAGACGACAGGGAAGAAATGGTAGAGGAGGAACGGCCAAAAATGGGTTAGGAAAGAAGGAGATCTGTATGTGGGAAGGGAGAAGTAGATGGGGACAAGTGGGGATGGGGTAGGGTGGGGCGGGGGTGGGTTTGGTAGGGGGGAGGGGAGTTCCTCAACTCAATTCGCTTTACTGGCTCAAACACCTAAAGAAGGGAGGGTGTGTGTGTGTAGGGGTGGGGGGTGGGGGATGATATACTTCTTCATGCTTTGCTAGTTAAGAGTTCCATAGCGCATGTCCAAAGCATTCACCACTTCTGTTGATCTGATTGGCTCTCTGTCTGCTGGCTTCTGTTCAACACGGGGTTTAGTGTCGAACTGAAAGCACACACACGGAGGTTCACGCTAAGGCGAAAGGCTATGTGCATAGTCAGCAGGACCCGCCCCCTGACAGGGGCGCTGAACATCGAAACAACGACAAACTGAAAATGTAGTAACTTAGAGAGGGCAAAGCGCTCAGTCGAACAATTCTCTCGCCTCGCTCGACGGTTGGTGTGATGTGGTCGCCTGTGGGTTAGTAATGACCTGCGTAGAGAAAACGGGTCTTTAAGTAAAGGAGAGTAACGCGAAGGGACGAGGCGAAATACTCCCTTCTCCTCTTCTCCTCTCCATTTTGATTGGCCCTGGCCAGGGGGGGGGGGGGGGGGGGGGGGGGGGGGGGGGGGGGGGGGGGGGGGGGGGGGGGGGGGGGGGGGGGGGGGGGGAGGGGGGGGGGGGGGGGGGGGGAGGGGAAAGGGGGGGGGGAGGGGGGGGGGGGGGAGGGGGAGGGGGGGGGGGGGGGGGAGGGGGGGGGGGGGGGGGGGAAGAGGAGGGGGGGGAGGGTGGGGGGATGGGGGGGGGGGGGGGGGGGGGGGGGGAGGGAGGGGGGGGCGGGGGGGGGGGCGGGTGAGATTTAACGAATCAAATAAATTAACGAATAAGGGAACGTTATCTTTTACAGTTCATGACAGAAAAAAACAACAAAACAACAAAAACCAACAAAACAAAAAAAAAAACAAAAACACAGTAAAATAACAAAAACAAACTAAGCAGCACAAGCAAGCAAGCAAGCAGCAAGCAAGCAAGCAAGCAAAAAGCAAGCTAAACACTAACTCCCACTAACTAACCTCGAAAGAAAACTAACTACCTAACTACACAAACCTTGACTAAACACACACCACTACCTTAGATCACACACACAAACAACACACACCACACACACAACCACACACCACCAGTTGTTCTCTGCCCAAATATTTAGTCTTTAATGGGACTTCTTTAGTTAAAATGTCACCTTGGAAACACCCACAGAGGTAGTCCCTCCCTTGACGTAACTAACTTTAATGGGCAGCACCCAGAACAGAATTTTCTTTCTGATCTCTCTAGCCCTTAAAAACACAGCATTCATTTGAAATTTGATTGAAGTTTTAAGTTTACTAGGGATTTTAAAGGGAACAACGAAAAGGGGGTGAAATCCGAAGAAGAGGCTCAATTTTCTCAAAGCAAACTTTTGTCACTTGTAAAAACTTCTTAGTGATGGGAAGTATTGAGAGCTCTTATCATCCATTCGCGCAAAACACGGGAAGGGAGAAATGCGCCAATAAAGAACCAGACCAATCACCAGACAACCGTTCTCAACCAATCCAAGTTCGTTTTAAAATACTCGTTTCAGCACATGTATCCCTCCCACCCCCCTCCCTCCCCGCCCCACTCGCACAGGGAAGTGGGGGAGGAAGGGAAAGGGGTGTGAAGGGGTGAAGGGTTTGTGGGGGGAGGAGGTGGGGTGGTGGGGTGGGTGTGGTTGTTGTTGTGATGGTCACTGAGTC
>JADBJO010000872.1:267500-270000 GCA_016801955.1 Conus betulinus
TCCTTTTCTAAAAAAACAATAATCTTGCTTTTATCAAAATTGACTTTTAATTCTAATCTATCGGCTGTGTACTTTAAATGATTTAGTTGTCTCTGCAAACCAACGACAGACTCCGAGAGCAACGCTACATCATCTGCAAGCAATAGAATAAAAAGTTCCGTTAGATCGTTTGTAAATCTAACTCCATGCTTGCCGTTTTCTACTGTATCAATTGCGAGCTCATTAATGAATAAATGATGAAATGAGAGAGAGAGAGAGAGAGAGACAGAGACACACACACAGAGAGAGAGACACACACACACACACAGAGAGAGAGAGAGAGAGAGAGGAGAGAAGAGAGAGAGAGAGGCAGACAGACATACAGAGAGACAGACAGACAGACAGCCGAGAGAGAGAGAGAGAGAGAGAGAGAGAGAGAGAGAGGAGCGAGGGACAAACAGACAGAGAGAGAGAGAGAGAGAGAGATGAGAGAGAGAGAGAGAGAGAGCGGGGAAACAAACAGAGAGAGACAAGAGAGAGAGAGAAGAAAGACAGCGAGAGAGAGAGAGAGAGAGAGAGAGAGAGGGATGAGCGATGGATAGAAAGGAGGATGAATGAACAAGGACACAGAAAGAGAGAACATGGCACTGGAGTCAGGAGGGGTGAAGGCAGAGGAGGAGCAGACAGACAGAAGGTAACCCAGTCAGTGCCAAATCATTCCGACAATCCTCCTCTCTCTCTCTCTCTCTCTCTCTCTCTCTCTCTCTGATAAGAACAGTCACCATTCACACCGAAAAACTCTTCGTCCCAAGGACTCTCACAAATCAATACAATACGATACAACAAAGACACCACACTACAACACACAACACAACACAACACAACACAACACAACACAACACAACACAACACAACACAACACAACACGAGGCAAACAACACAAGAGAACAAAAAGAGAAAAACAAAAAATCCTTTCAGCGAAGTCTCCTTCAGCATTCACATGATTACAGCCTCACAGTGAGGGTGAAAACGCTGGACTCGTTCACAGACTTGGCAGCGCCCCCACAACCAGGTGGCTTACCGGTTGACCCCCCAACCCCCGTGTTGCTCACGGTCCAGCTCCCATCAGTCACGGTCAGTTCGACTCTAGACAGATAGGTAATCATATAATGGGCAGCTTAGCTAGCTAGCTGGCTGACCAGGATGAGGGGGGGGGGGGGGGGGGGGGGGGGGGGAGGGGGGGGGTGGGGGAGGGGAGTGATGATGGAGGGGGGGGGAATGGAGGAGGATTCAAAGAGCTGGGCTGGGTGGGGTGCTGTCTTGAGACAACGATTCCTTTGGAGGAGTGCTTGTTTTGCTGTGCAGCCTCTTCAGGAGGTGGGTGGGTGGGTGGGTGGGGTGGGTGGAGGATTAGCTATACACGCGACGCCATCGTCTTGAATGGGGGGACTGGCTTTCTATGCTGCATTACCCTCTGGAGGACTGGCTTTGAACTCTGCATCATTGTCTATGAGGAAGTGGTTTTGAATGCTACCTCATCTTCTTTGGGGGAGGGGACTGACTGTGTGTGTGTGTGTGGTGGGGGGGGGGGGGGGGGGGCGTGAGGTGGGGGGGGGGGGGGGGATTAGCTTTGCAAGCTACTTTGTCCTCTGGAGGATTGGCATTGGAATCTACATCATACTGTATGGCGGATTGGCTTTGTATGCTACTTCATCCTCTTTGGGAGTAGTCTTTGTATGCCACAACATCCTCGTTGGGAGTGTCGTCTTTGTATACTATATCATCCTCTATGGAGTGTTGTCTCTCTGTATTCACCATCCTCTTTGTATCCTACATCGCCCTCTTTGGGAGTAGTCTTTGTATCCTACATCGCCCTCTTTGGGAGTAGTCTTTGTATGCTATGCTACATCGTCCTCCTTGGGAGTAGTTTTTGTTGTATGCTACATCGTCCTCTTTGGAAGTAGTCTTTGTATGCTACATCGCCCTCTTTGAGAGTAGTCTTTGTATGCTACATCGTCCTCTTTGAGAGTAGTCTTTGTATGCTACATCGCCCTCTTTGGGAGTAGTCTTTGTATCCTACATCGCCCTCTTTGGGAGTAGTCTTTGTATGCTACATCGTCCTCTTTGGGAGTAGTCTTTGTATGCTACATCGCCCTCTTTGAGAGTAGTCGTTTGTATGCTACATCGTCCTCTTTGGGAGTATCGCCTTTGTATACTACATCATCCTCTTTAGGGGACTGGGTTTTGTACGCTACATCATCCTTACGGAGTATTGTCTTGGTATACTATATCATCCTCTACGGAGTGTCGTCTTTGTATATTACATCATCCTCTACGGAGTATTGTCTTTGTATACTACATCATCCTCTATGGAGTATCGTCTTTGTATACTATATCATCCTCTATGGAGTGTCGTCTTTGTATGCTACATTTATCCTCTATGGAGTGTTGTCTCTGTATTCACCATCCTCTTTAAGGGACTAGCTCGACAAGAGGTCACAGCAGAGCCTGGAAACTGGGA
>JADBJO010000872.1:277500-282500 GCA_016801955.1 Conus betulinus
CAGCTCTCGCTGTGGCTCTGTATGTTGTGATTCATCACCCCCGTGTCAAGGTTTACCTTGTTTGTCACCGTGTTCACAACTCCCTCCAAAACCAGGCATGACAAGTCTGTGTGCGATTTAATCTCTCATGGGTGTGAATGTACACCTAATGCAGTCTGGCCTCACGCCAATGTCTAACGCAGAGGTCTGCGAAAAAAAAAAAAAAAAACAAAACAACAAAAAAACAAAAGATCGTTCGATTCGTTCCGTGGATATCCCGGCAGCCAGTTGGATGTTGTGAGAGTAGTCCTGCGGTTTGCCCATTTCCGCTTCCTCCCCCCCTCCCTCCCCCCCCTCCTCCCCTTCCAAACCAGCGTCCTCGAGCGGGGAACATAATCACAGACGGCGCATAATGATAGAGAACAATGCTCCTGAAGTAATGCTTCTTTTAACACGGGTTGGTTAAAAATTGTTTTCCTTGGTTTTTTTTTTTTTTTTTTTTTTTTTTTTTTTAATCGACAGCGCCATTGGCGCATAGCGCATTAAAAAGATAAATAAAACCAGAAAACCAGAAAAACCTCCAAAAACAAACAAAACACATAAAAGAAAAGAAAACACTATCAACAACAGGAAGTCTACTTTCTACAGGTTTGTGTGAAATGCCTCATGTTTTTAATATACAGATTTCAACATAAGTTAAGGACCACACCGCAGAATGCCTTAGGTGCTTCAAGCATGCAACAGCTGCACTGACTCCCCTTGAGCGTGCAGAAAAGTGCTCTTGTTTGGCAAAACAAGCTGTTGTCAGCAATCCGTGCACACTGACTCGAACTGTCTACAGGTGAAAATCCTGATGCACGTGACAGCATGAAGGTATGGGAGTGCGTTGTGCTCACCACAATGGCCATAAAAGCCGTCGAATACCCGTTCTGAAGCACAACACCAACATGCCAGCGAGACGAAAGTTGAGAGAAAATTTCGATCGTGCCCGAGCTATCGCCTGGCTGCAGGACGGAGTAGGCGTCCGAGAGGTGGCCAGAAGGCTGCAAGTGTCACACTCGGTCATCATCCGTCTGAGACAGCGCCATCAAACCACAGGCACCGTCCAGGAACGGCCACGCCCAGGGCGTCCCAAGAAAAACCACACAACGTGAGGACCGGTACCCTCTGCAGACAGGCCCTCGGGAGAGGACAACCACCGCCAATGCCTTGAGTCAGCAACTGCGTGCTTCCACCAACACAGCAGTAAGCGGGCAGACCACTCGGCGTCGCCTACATGCCGCCGCCTTGCGTTCCAGGCGTCCGGTGAAGAAGCCCATGCTGACTGCAGGTCACAGGGCACGCCGACTTGCTTGGTGCCAGGACCATTTGAGGTGGACTCGTGCTCATTGGGGCCATGTCCTGTTCACCGACGAATCGCGCTTCATGGTGAGCCCCAAAGACGGCCGCATCAGGGTGTGGCGGCGCCCACAGGAGCAGCTGCAAGATGATGCTATCCCAGGAGGCGGCTGCTTTTGGAGGTGGCTCCATTATGGTTTGGGGAGGCATCAGCCGACACTACAGGACTCCTCTCTACCATGTGGAGGGCATGCTCAATGGGCAGCGCTACCTGCAGGAGATCTTACAGCCTCTGGTCACAGCGACCCTCCAGCAGATCGGACCCCAAGCTGTCCCTCCAGGATGACAACGCCACACCACACCGCTGCAGGGCTGTCAACACTTTCATTCAGGAAGCTGGGATCACCAGGATGGCATGGCCTGCGAACAGTCCAGATCTCAATCCAATCGAGAACATCTGGGGAGAACTTGGCCGGCGAGTCCATGCAAACCGCCCACGTCCAGCTAATCGGGAACAGCTGCTGCACGTCCTGCGACAGGAGTGGGAAAACATCCCCCAGGCCGTCATCGCAAAAACCATCAACTCCATGAGGCAGCGCTGTCTCGATTGTGTTGCTGCGCGGGGTGGACACATCCGTTTTTTTGAACAGATTAAAGAAACATGTTTGTGGATTTTTCTTTTCCCAGGGTGGGTCTCTTTACATTGCTTTATCATTGCAAAACATTACGCAATCCAAATGAAATTGCTTTAATTTGATTCACAAGGGTTGCAATTAAATATCTGTACACATGAAACATTTTTGGTTTCGCGCGTGTTGCATTTGTCAGACAGATTGCAAATGTTGAAGTCTGTAAGGTCACGCTCTTGCACTGATTTCAATCAGCCTTGGTGGGAACATGGAATGCGGGCCGAACGACGAACCGATCCACTTTTGGTGCCGATCTGAAGATCCGTTCATCAAAATTATCATTATTTTTCCAGCGCACATGAACACGGGGAAGTTAATTTATTCCATTTGGTAACAGCCTATGAAGTAAAAAAAACAAACAAAACAAACAACCAAACCTACATCCCGATAAGGTGTACCAGAGATTTGTTGTCCATTCCCTTTACTATGAGTAAGTCTGGTTTCCATGGGGTCTGAAGGTTAAACCTTTCACTCGACACAGAAGATCTAATGGCCCACAGAGAAGCGATCTTGACCTCGCCATGTGGTCGGAAGCGTTCTGTGTTCCAGCAGGGCAGTGCTGCCATGTCTGGAATTTGTCAGGAAGTCACTGTCCAGCGGCCAGCGAGTCGGTTTTCCACACCAGTTTGCAAATCAGTCGTGAGCTGCCACTAGGCATAATGGCTGCTGCCTAAAGCAAAGACCAAACAAAACCACTTACACAAGTCTGGGCGGACTATGCCACTTAAAAGAAAATCAAAACGCCTTTCGCGTTAGCAAACTTTGCTACATGTGCTTGTTGTCTTGAAACAGCCATTGACATGTACTGAAAAAACGCAACAGCACTTGGTGCTGCCTTCTTCTTCTTCTCCATACGCAGGTTAAAACTTCTGCGGACACTCCCTGTATAGACAGACAAGGATTAATCCCACCTACCCAACACAACAAAGGGAATGGAATTTTGTGTGTATGTTTTTTTTTTTTTTTTATCCCGCCATTTAAGGCAGCCATACTCCAACTTCGGGGAAGGTGCATGCTATGTGTAACGTGTCATCCATACCAACGGCAAACTGGCCTTCTCTTCCCAAAGTTGGTGATGGGATTTTACGTGTGTGCAAGATGTTATGCGTGCGTTCATACACGGAACCTCGGTTTATAGTCTCATTCGAAAGACTGTATGGGAAATGGAGTCAGAACCAATGTTAACTCCGAGGGGAAAATCCCCCTGTATCGAAACGGCCCGGCGGAGATTCGAAACTGCAACCCCAAGATTACGAGTCCGGCGCTCTACTACTGAGCTATTCCGGTCCCGGTGCAGCCATTTAGGCGGAATGAAACAACTGATGACTTCGTTGCCTTATTCCACACGTACTTTCACGGGTCGATCTCTCGGTCAGCTGAAAGGGTCGATGCTTTCCCTCTCGCAAGAGTGAAGAGGCCCAAGCGGTTGCAGACATTTCAGCGGTTCCATCCGTTTCAAATAATGAGGGGCTTAAATGTGAATCGCCACATAAACCCTTCAAGTCGGAGAAAGGGGAAGATGCAAACAATCTTTGAAATCAATGACTGGCCACTGACTTGGCATGCCATGGAAGATCCAGGTGGGGGATACTCTTGAAGGGACCTGGATTTATAGAACTGTCGCTGGTTATCAACCTCAATCAGCCTCAAAGACATGTTACTGCGAGAGGAGTTTATTATTCACAGGGATGGTGATCATTCTCGAGTCTTAAGAAAAGTGTTCTATTGACTGCTTTCATTTTGTCAAAATGGTCGGTACTTGGGACCATGCCATGTTTCCTTTGTTGTGCACTTTGTGTCTAGCTTTTCGTTTACCGTTATTGTGTACCTTTTTATTTACTATTTTGACCTAGGTTTTTGTTTACCGTGTTTGTGTACCTTTTCGTACATTTTTTTTGCTCACATTTGTTTGTTTGTGTGTGTGTGTGTGTGTGTGTGTGTGTGTGTGTGTGTGTGTGTGTGTGTGTGTGTTTAAACCTTTTTGTATTTTCGTTTCAGGGCTTACTCTCTCTGTTCCCCTTCTGTTTTTTCGTTTTCCTCCTCTTTTCTTCCCTGGTGGTACATTATCGTCAGCCCCCTATTCCTCAAGCCCAAGACCTGCAGACCAAATTAACAGAAAGAAAAAATTACCACTGAGTCTGATTCGTGTGTCATTTATTGTTTGAACTTGATCTGACATTTCCCTGAACTCGTCTCCCCTTGTGCGTTCTTTACGGGAGGGTATTTTCCATCCTGCTCAAGCAAACAAACAAGCTAGAAAAAAGGGAAGTAATTCTATCGTTACTTCCCTGGGTAGAAATAATGTTTGCTTTTGCACACCCGATTTTCACAGAATTCAGTAAATAAGTAAACAAATGAATAAACAAATAAAATGACAAATAAATAAATTAATTAAAAAAAGTAAATAAAGATGTAAATAAACAATAGATACCTAGACAGATAAATGAATAAACAAATAAATAAATAAGAAATAAGTCAAGTACAATAAAAGCCCACCGACGGACCTGACTTTTTTTTTTTTCTTCACACAATGCAATCACCACAGCATTGTTTCCCATCTCATGTGGTGGATTCGTGGTGCCGATCCAGACCAAAGGGCGGTTCCAGAATTTATTCGACCTTGGCTGAGGTTTGCGCTCTCCGTGTGTGCCCGTCTGGTTGGTCTCATTCTTATCATTACTATCGTTGTTATTGTCGTTTTCTTATCTTGGTCTTCGTTTTTTTTTTCATTTCTGTAAAAGAACTGACGAAGACACGGAGCTGCATCACAGCGGATGACGAGACTGATGACACAGACTGCTGCGGCGACGGCCGCTTCAGATCTGTTGTTATAAAAGCTTACACTAACACTGACAGGACTATCCATCGAATACAGTATTGTAGGTACAACTGGAGAGTTTTGTTTTAAAAGTGTCTGTCGACAGAATTACTATTTGTCCCAGGCTCTGACCAGCTGAACCAACACGAGCGGCAGCCGTTGACTGAGGCGATCTG
>JADBJO010000872.1:287500-295000 GCA_016801955.1 Conus betulinus
TATATGTGTGTCTACTAGCCTAGTATCCACCTACCCACCCACCCACTGACCAGCCTACGTAAACTTAACTTACTGTGTCTGCCTGCCTACCTGTTGACCTTCCTACCAAAACACCCGTGCAGTTTACTTCCCAATTCATTTTTTTTGTCTAACCATCATTTGTCTACTTCACTACTTTCCTGCCTACTCACCCCCCCTCTCTCTCTCTCCTACCTCTCTTATTCTCTCTTTCTTTCGTTTTTCCCCTCTCTCCCTCTATCTCCCCTCTCTCTATCTTTCTATCCGCCATCTCCCTCTCTCTCTCTGCCTCTCTCTCAGTTTCTCTCTCTGTACCTTCTCCCTTTCCCCCCTCCATCTCCTCTCTCTCCATCCCTCAATCCCCCATCTCTCTCTCTCTCTCCCCTCTCTCTCTCTCTTTTTTTTTCTCCCCCCCCCCCCCCCCCAGAAATGTGTGTTATGATTTTATTGTTGTGATAATGTTTATTGTATATATTCATCTATCTTCCAATAACCATTTTGTCATGAACTACATATGATGACCCCTCCCCTCCCACCCCCCACCTGCTTCTCTCTCTGTCTCTCTGTCTGTCTGTCTGTTTCTCCCTCTCTGTCTGTCTGTCTGTCTGTCTGTCTGTCTGTCTGTCTTTCTCTCTCTCTACCAGGCATTGATTGTCTTCTGTTTTTGTGTGCACCCATTTCCTGTTTCTATTTATAGCGTTTATGCATGTTTACTTCAATTGTAGATTGGTTTTGCTGTTGTTGTTATTGTATTTTCTGTATATTTCCCTTTATTGAGAGCCGGGTGTAAAAAAAAAAGCCATTTTGTGCTTATTCCGCTTTTTCCCTCATTAAAAAAGATTCGTTCGTTCGTTCTCCCCTCTCTCTCCTCCTCCTTCCTACCCCCCTCTACCCCCCCTCCCTCTCTCCCCACTCCCCCACACTCCCCCTCTCTCCGCCCTCTCTTCACCATCACACGGGTGGGCCCCTCAACCCGCCAACAGACTGACGGACTGACTGACAGCTACAGGTATCCTGTGTCCACTGACCGGGCCAGTGGGGTGGTTGGTGGGAGGGAAGGGGGGTAAGAAAAAAAGGGTGGGAGGGGGAAGGAGGTGGGTGTATTACAGGTGAGAAGAGAGAAACAGAGAGAGGGCGGGCAGTGTGGGTTAGGGGGTGGTGGTGGTGGTGGTGGTTGGGTGCATGAGGAGGGGATGGAGGGGGGGGGGGGGGGGTGTGACGAAGATTAAAGGGCCATGAACATACACGCGCGTGGGGGCTGGCTGGACAGCAGAGAAAATAAACTGACCACGGAGTTTCCCATTTACAGCACTTAGCTTCCTGCTGCTGCTACTGCTAGCTAGCAACTGCTGCTGCTTGCTGCTGCTGTCCATTCGGCCAAAGGGTCAGTCCTCTCTCTCCCTGCGGGAGGAGGGAGCTTAGTGCAGGGTGGGAGAGAGAAAGAGGTGAAGGGTAGGAGGGAGAGGGAGAGGGGGGTGGCAGGGGGGGGGGTGGGGGTGGGGGGCGAGGGTGGAAGAAAAATGATGGCAAATCATCACTGACAGCGAGGTATGGGACTGTCAGTCTGCGCCTCCTTGAACCCCCTCCCCCTCCCCCCTTCTTCTCCCCCCACCCCACCCCCATCACTGCCCTCGCTTCGTCGTCTCTCCCACCTTAGCTTCTCTACCCCTTCCTCCCCTCTTCGCCCCCCCCCCCCCTCCATCACTGCCCTCGCTTCGTCGTCTCCTACCTACCGCCCCCCCCCCCCCCCCCCCCCTACTCTCCGGCTCGCCACTCTCTCTTCTCTCCCTTTACAGAGTGCTATTTATAGTGCACAAGCAAAACTACCTGCCCTATAAGGCAGGGCTGGGCAAAGCGAGTGCATGTGCGTGTAGTCCATGACAGGATGGCTTATTTTTCAACACTGATCGTTCGATCGAACAAACGTTCGATCGGCCTGTTTGTCTGTCTGTCTGCCTGCCTGTCTTTCTGTCTGTCTGTTTTCTGCCTGTCTTTCTATCTGTCTGAATGTCTGCGAAGGTTTTTTTGTTTGTTTGTTTGTTTGTTTGTTTTTCTTTAATACTGTCATCCATTTTGACTTTAATTGATTAGTTAGTTGTTGGTTATAAGTATTTTGTTTCATGTTAATCTTCTCTTATGACTTATGTAAAGATATTCACACACTTACACATCCACAATCTCACTCACACACACACACACACACACACACACACACACACACACACACACAACACACACACACACACACACACACACACACACATTCGCGTGTACGCGCACCCATACATACACACATTATGTGCACGCTCGCAATTACTACGGTACACATTCATTTTTTTTGGTCTAATATCACGAATAGTGGATATACGTTAAATGAAGGACACACACACACACACGAACATACACATACACACACACGGAGAGAGGAGAGAGAGAGAGGAGAGAGAGAGAGGAGAGAGAGAGAGAGAGAGAGAGAGAGAGAGAGAGAGAGAGAGACGAGAAGAGAGAGAGAGAGAGAGGAAAACGAATAATGAGCACAACAGTAAACTTAACGGGACACACGGAAAGAAGAGCGGAGGCAAAATGGAGAACGTCTACAGAAAGTACGAGACTCGCTCCGTACCCAACCTCAAGCACCATACTACACCACAGCACACGACAAGAAACCACAACACATCACATCACACCACATAACATCACATTTGACCACACTCACCATGGCACCATCCCACACCTTCCCCTCCCGCCTCCTTTATCTTATCCCCACCTCTCAAAATCCTCTATTCCCCCATCTCCTTCCCCTCCTCAGTCCTTGCCACGCCGTCCTCTGCCTAAAACACACACACACACACACACACACACACACACACACACACACACACACACACCCCCCTTCCAAACCTACTCACACTGAATGTTCAGCTTGGCCTCGTTGGACTGCAAGGAGAAGCGGGTGGTGGCGTTCGTAGCCGTGCACTGGAACAGCCCGGAGTCCTCCTCGCGCAGCACGCGCAGGATCCGCAGGTGGCTGTCCTCCTGGAACCTGCGCGTGGTGTTGCGCACGGGCCGCCCGTCCTGCGTCCACTGAAGAAGATGTGGCGGCGGTCCGACACGTCACAGGCCACGCGCGTCTCCCGGCCCTCCACCACGTCCTGGTCCCGGGGCATGACGCTGAAGTAGAAGGTGTCCATCTGCCCGCACGTGCCACGCGGACCCCCCACCAGCCCAGCACCGCTGTCACAGACAAGACAGGGGCAGATCAGAGGCTGAGAAGAGACGGGAAGACGTTATAAGGAGGAGGGTGAGGTCAGTTCTGGTATCGTAAGGAATGGGAGGCATTGGGATTAGGATAGAATAAGATACTACGATACTCAGGAACGAAGGTGTGATGTCAGTTTTAGTGTCGTAAGATACGGACGTGGTGGGATTACATGGGGCGAGATTGAGGTCAGTCGCATAGGACGAGGCTGAAGTCGATCAAGTCGGAATTTTTTTTTTAAAGTCATTTGTACAGGATGAGGTTGACGTCAGGTATGTAGGATGAGGTTGAGATCAGTTATATCGATATGGTTGTGGTCAGTTATATAGGGATAAGGTTCTGTGGTCAGTTATGTTGGATGATGATGAGGTCAGTTATGCAGGATGAGGTTGAGATCAGTTATATTGATATGGTTGTTGTCAGTTACATAGGATGAGGTTAAGGTCAGTTAGTAGGATGAGGATGAGGTCAGTTATGTAGGTTGAGACTGACGTCAGTTATGTAGGGTGAGGTTGACGTCAGTTATATAGGATAAGGTTGACGTCAGTCATGTAGGAAGAGGTTGACGTCAGTTATATAGGATGAGGCTGAGGTCAGTTATGTAGGACGAGGTTGACGTCAGTTATGTAGGATGAGGATGAGGTCAGTTATATGGGATGAGGTTGACGTCAGTTATGTAGGATGAGGTTGAGGTCAGTTATGTAGGATGAGGTTGAGGTCAGTTACGTAGGACGAGGTTGAGGTCAGTTATATAGGATGAGGATGAGGGCAGTTATGTAGGATGAGGATGAGGTCAGTTATATGGGATGAGGTTGACGTCAGTTATGTAGGATGAGGTTGAGGTCAGTTATGTAGGATGAGGTTGGGGTCAGTTTATATAGGATGAGGATAAGGGCAGTTATGTAGGATGAGGATGAGGTCAGTTATATAGGATAAAGATGTCAGTTATATAGGCTGAGGCTGAGGTCAGTTATGTAGGCTGAGGCTGAGGTCAGTTATGTAGGCTGAGGCTGAGGTCAGTTATGTAGGCTGAGGATGAGGTCAGTTACGTAGGATGAGGTTGGGGTCAGTTATATAGGATGAGGCTGAGGTCAGTTATGTAGGCTGAGGCTGAGGTCAGTTCTTATTTTTCTTTGCCTACGCCTTGGTCTACACGGTCAGTCCGGCCCTTGAGATGAATAATGCCGTTTTCCCCCCTCCAGCTCTTGTAGACTGCTGTAGAGCTTCGTCATTAAAGCTGTCTCTGTTGGCCACAGCTCTCTCCTGGTCTGTTCATGTAGTGGGGCTGAGGTCAGTCACGCTGGATGAGACGAAGGTCATCTCATCTAGGATGAGGCCATGGACAGATATACAGGATGAGGATAAGGTCAGTGACACCGATTGAAATTGAGGTCCCATGACTTTTTGGGGGGTCAATGCATTAAGATGACGTTGAGGACGAATCACATTAGATGGCGTCGGGAATAAGACACATAAGATGACATTGGAGATAAGTCGCAGAAGATCATAAAAGGACACGCAGTAAGTCAGATAAGATCATGTTGGGGGTGAGTCACGTGACATTAGGGGTGTCAAAGAAGTTGACGTCAGGAGAACGTCACACAATGTGACCGCTGGAGGGGAGTCACAAAAAAATGACAAAAGAGAAACGTCCCAGAAGATGACATGGCTGGTAATTCACTTCAGACAATCTTAGGGGTAAGTCACAGTAACAACGAAAACGATGACACATTAACGCCACAGCAGTGTCCGGCGCATATCACATTAAAGTGCTTCAAATATGATGAACTCCTTCCTTAAATGGAGCCCTTCCTCTCAAAAGCTCTTTAGAAATGATAAACGTCTTCTCCAGTGACGTGTCAGTTAACAAGCACGGTTTACTTAGGTCGGCGCCCGTCAGACCGTTAAGTGGCCTTCGCAGTCCGCTAAGCCATGGACCTGCACGACTTCAACTGGGCAGTCATTCCGCATCTGAAGGGGAATAACCCTGCAGGTTACACGCCACAATAAGCATTTGGCACCAGCTCACTGTAAAATCCCTGTCAGTGTTTTGAGGCCAAGCATAAATTTGCGCCTGCATTTCATTCATATCGAACTAATAATGGATCAGAAGAACAACCATCCACCCACCCATCATTTCACCTATTCAGGGGGTGGGGGAGTGGGGGGGGGGGGGGGGGGGGGGGGGGGGGGTGGGGGGGGGGGGGGGGGGGGGGGGGGGGGGGGGGGGGGGGTGGGGGGGGGGGGGGGGGGGGGGGGGGGGGGGGGGGGGGGGGGGGGGGGGGGGGATTTCCACAGATGACGTCCTTCACAATCTTCAAAACACATGACCTTTCTCTTGGCTCCCCTCACATGTCAGGTCTCTGCTGCACTCACCCCGTCACCCTATCTTTGCGCCAGGTGCTTTCCCCAAATTAGTCCCACTGTCTTCACTTTAATTAATCTGTCTGCTTGGCACCACACCTGGCTTGTCCCTTAGTGGCCGGCCACATGAAAGAGAACGAGAAGAATCAAACTTTCGGACACAATAAAAATTTCTCAAAACAAGCTGATCGTGCCAGACTATAAATACTCGACTCCTTAAGCAAGGCCTTGGCGCATTAATTTTTTTGGTGTGCTGCCTGCATGGGAGGTAACCTGCAGAGCCACTTCAGGCTTGTCTGTCCCTCTCTCTCTGTGTTT
Source organism: Conus betulinus (assembly GCA_016801955.1). Classification (NCBI taxonomy): domain Eukaryota; kingdom Metazoa; phylum Mollusca; class Gastropoda; order Neogastropoda; family Conidae; genus Conus; species Conus betulinus. Next base: position 293,460 of record JADBJO010000872.1, read on the forward strand.
TCGTTTGTCCTCTCGGCTTTACCTGCCCCTTTGCTGTTCCTGCCCCCCCCCCCCCCCCCCCCCCCCCCCCCCCCCCGGTTCTTTGTGTCCCTGTGTCTTCAATCACAACATCTGCCCTTCCTCCCCCTCCTCCCCCCCCTCTGCTCCTCACGTATTTATATCACTTTTGGGGGATGGTTGGGGTGAGGAGGGGGGGGGGGAGGGGGGAGGCAGACCAGATGGCCTAGTGGATAGAGCAATTGTTCTGCTCATACAGGGATGCTGGGTTCACTTCCCGCTTCGGAGAGCCAAGTGCGAGGGGTTCCCCTCCCTCTCTCTTTGCCTGTCTATCAGTCTGTGATTCTGTCTGTCTGTCTGTCTCTTTTTCTTTCTCTCTGTCTCTATCTGTCTGTCTGTCTGTCTGTCTGTCTCTCTCTCTCTCTCTGTGTCTTTCACGTATGCATATACACGTGTGTGAATGTGCGTGCCTCTGTGTGTGTGTGTGTGTGTGTGTGTGTGTGTGTGTGTGTGTGTGTGTGTGTGTGTGTGTGTGTGTGTGTGTGTGTGCGTGTGTGTGTGTGTGTGTGTTTATGAGTGCGTCTCTCTCTCTCTCTCTCTCTCTCTCTCTCTCTCTCTCTCTCTCTCTCTCTCTCTCTCTCTCTCTCTCTCTCTTTTCGGAGCCAGCGTCCGTGCACATTTTTAACCCCCCTGAAATTCTTCAAGTGAGACTTTCTTTTTTCAAGTGATGTTCCATAAAAAAGAACGCATGCGTTAAAAACAAATCAAATTCTTGTACGAATTTTATATTCCTTTCCATCCTTTTTAGAACAGAAGGCTAATGTGTGCGCCGATAGCATAGATGACAACACACACACACACACACACACACACACACACACACACACACACACACACACGCACGCACGCACGCACGCACGCACACGCACACACACACACACACACACACACACACACACACATACTGAAAAAGATGAATACCAACAGAATGATACATGGACACTGGTGTGTTCAGAGACGTCATACCAAATGAGGGACCGAAAAAACCGAATGTGGTTTTCCTAACGGTGGGTCTGGGAACGGTCACAGAACGCGAAATTGTTCACCAATGATGAACTTCAGTTTACTTGCCGAGGAACAGAGAAGAAGAAGAGGAGGAATAAGAAGAAGGAGGCGGGGAAGGAGGAGAAGGAGGAAGAGGAGGAGGAGAAGGAGGAGGAGAAAGAGGAGGAGGAGAGAGAGAGAAGAGGAGGCGAAAGAGAAGGAGGAGGATAAAAAAAGATGAAGAGAAACTAGAGAAAGGAGGAGCAAGAGGATGAGAAGAAGAAGAAGAAGAAGAAGAAGAAGAAGAAGAAGGAGGAGGAGAGGTGGAGGAGGAGGAGGAGGAGAAGAAGAAGATTCTATTTTTTTTTTCTGAATTACCATCACACAACACTTGTGCGATGAGGGACGGGAGTGGCGGTGGGGTGGAATGGAGAGTGGGGGGTGGGAGTGGGGCAATAAGTATACCTGTGCTGATTGATTATGGCATCTCTGTCGTAGAA
>JADBJO010000872.1:320000-322500 GCA_016801955.1 Conus betulinus
ACCATCTGCGCGCGTAGTCAGAAAAAAAAAAATTGCCGTAGCTGATAGTGGATGGGTAAGTTTAACGTCCTAACAGCCTGATACCCTTTCAGACATGACGTCCCAGACCGTAGTCTATGTTGTTGGTGTGGAAAGAGGAAGGGGTATGGGGGGCGTTGTCTCTCGTGCTGGTGGGTCGGCGCTGGGCCGTTGTAGGTGAAGGCTGAGTCTGAAGTCCTCACAGCTGGCTTTTAGGGACAAGTTGCGCAGTGCAGCAAGCTGCAGTGTGTATATCACTTGTCTGACCGTCTTGGGAACGGGCAGATTTGGGGAGAGGTCTGCATCAAGGTTCGGAAGGAGTTCCCTCAGGTAGAAGCCTGGGTCCAGTTGTTCTTTAGTTCTGCAATCGACGTTTTTCTTCTTACGTTGTCCGTCGTGGCCGTTGCTGCTCTGTTGCTTGCTATATAAAGGGCCTATCTGCTTATATGAAGGACCTATCTGCTTATATGAAGGGCCTATCTCCGCGGTGGGTTTAGGAAGCGGTTACCAGTCTTAGAAAGGTAGGGGATCTTAGCAGCAGTTTATGTGCGATGGTCACTAATAAACACGTGATTAAAAATGTGCTGACTGACCAGTACAGGGTGACTGGTCAGAGAGGCAGTCCTGTCGTCTCGTCAGCCGACATGGGGGAAGGGGTTGGGGTGGGGGTGGGGGGAGGGTCCTGGGATAGACAGAAGCTGCACACAACAGTCCCGGTCCTCTTGGGAACGACGAGCAATGCTAGATCAGTGGAAGAGAAGGGTACTGTTTCGTGAGGCACGAGCTGTGCAAACCCACCTAGCCTTTACACTGTCTACGTAAGAGTCGGTAGGAACGGAAAACGGTAATCGTAAGGAATTTTTTGTTTTCCGTGTTTGTGTGTGTGTGTGTGTGTGTGTGTGTGTGTGTGTGTGTGTGTGTGTGTGTGTGTGTGTGTGACAGAGAATGTCTCATGATAAAGAAAACAAAAAGTCACGCCGACCGTGTTCCTCACCGTTCTCCCCCAGCAGTACCCCAGTTCTACAGACGTTCAGAAGTCTCTGCCTGCACCGCTCCATGTCGCAGCGAACACTTCGTCCAGGACCCTGTGGCTTTCCAGTCACTGACGCTATTGGAATGTCCGTGGTCTATCACGGAGAAAACCATCCGTCAGGTGTTGTTGGTTCGAATCCTGTTGCATGGCGCCGGACACGTAAGTGGCATTTTTCGCTGCCCATCGTAACGCGTTGTCGTCCTGGTGGTATCAGCTCTCCCTCTCTACCCCTCTCCGGGGATGATTGTCTCCACTTGCTATGTTCTTTTCGGCGGGTGGATGTTCAGCTTGTATGCATGGTGCCCCTTCCACTTTCACGCATATCTGCTTACACTGCTAATTTGTTCCCTCCTAGCAAGGTCTTGTCCAAGCAGTCTTTTGTTTCTGCTGTCTTATCTTCTACTCACCCTCTCCCCTTCTCCTCCCCTCCAAGCCTGCCCCTCCCTCCCCTTCTCCTCCGCAACACTCCTTCCAACCCCATCCCCACTCTCACCCTCTGTCAGTGGTAGCCCTCCCATCCCGCTCATTCCGGTCTCCTCACACCATCCACAGTCCAGGCTCCATCCCGATGTATAGTAGCTTCTGCGCCTAAGGAACGATCTTTCGTTTCAAGGCAGCCCCCCCACAGCAGACGCTGCACTGCTGCCGAGTCATTTTCGTTTGTGTTCAGGGAGTGTCTGTTCTAGTTTGACATACGTTCGACACCGCTTGTTTAAAAACTCCGCTACTGACGACAGTAACTGCTTAGTCATGGAGCCATGCAGGGATCCAAACTCCAGGAATAAAAGCAGAGACTTGCATTTTGACAATTAGCGGTACAGACTCTTCCAAAGCCAGGCGGATAGTTGGTATCTAGTGACGTGCTCAGTGACTGTCGTCTGAATTCAAATTCAGTTCGCTTTCGCTTGAAAACAACCGCGCATGCGGATTTTTTAGATTTTCTTCAAAGTTGGGGCGGTCTGTACTGTTTCCATCTCCGACATCGTCCCGTCGCGAAATGTGACACCGCCTGAACCTTCAGACAAAACAAGCACACAAGGACAACCAGGTGAACTAACACGTCACTGGTGTCGTCACACTGATGGCTGTCGGGACAATGTACGTCAGCTGCAAAGGGGGGTAACGGATGGAGATGCGGGGGACACCTGCACCCATCATCATCATCATCATCATCATCATTCTCGCTGCCTGCCACGTACAGGGAACCAGTTCCCACGTTATTTCAGCCATCCCTTTTATTTCCACGCTCCTTTCTTCTCCGACCCTCCCCCTCCCCCTTCCCTCCCTCCCTCCCCCCCCCCCCTTCCACAACAACACCTCTTAATCTGCATCATTCCCCCATCCCCACACAGAGGGGTGGAGGTGGGGGGGGGGGGGGAGGGGGGCTGATTCGGACAGTTATTATAGGGCGTTAAGCGCCGCCGCAAAAGCAGTTTGATGTCAACCTCC
>JADBJO010000872.1:332500-342500 GCA_016801955.1 Conus betulinus
AGAGAGAGAGAGAGAGAGAGAGAGAGAGAGAGAGAGAGAAGAAGAAGAAGAAGAAGAAGAAGAAGAAGAAGAAGAAGAGGAAACGAGAGAGAGAGAGAGAGAGAGAGAGAGAGAGAGAGAGAGAGAGAGAGAGAGAGAGAGAGAAGAAGAAGAAGAAGAAGAAAAGAAGAAGAAGAAGAAGAAAGTGATAAAACCATTACTGTTTCACCGTCAGCCTGTCAACTGGAATAACATTAAAAGATTGGGTTCCCCAGAAACTTCAATCTGAACCAGAGAAGTTCGTTCTGAACCTTTTAAACTTCACTGCTCGCCCGAGTTACGGGGCATGTCTGGAGACACAGACAGACAACAATCAAACAGGGCGGGAGAGCCAGCGAGCATCACTGACAAATTTATGGGAGCCAGTCCCTCGGGGTGCTACGATAATTGTATCACTGTGCACATCGTGGATATCTGTCGGATCGTCCGTCGGATGGGAAGGGAGGGTGGAGGAAGGTGGGCGGAGAGGGTGAGAGGGGGTCCGTCGGGGGAGGATGATAGAGGAGGAGGAGGAGGAGGAGGAGGAGCGGGGGTAGCGGTGGGGCAACTGAATTATCCGCCAGGCAACCAAGTCAACCTAGCCGAGAGTGTTTGACGCAATTGTGTGTCGGAGTTCTGTGATCAGTTGAAAAAGGGCGAGCGACACACAGGAGACAGAAGAATCTTCAGATTGTCATAAAAACACCATAACATTACTTATAAAAAATCAGATATAATCTGCCCTTTGCATTCACTCCCAACCTCAGTTCATCTCCATCCACATTGTCAGCCGTGCGAAAGAATTCTGACTTTGTACTTTATCAATTTCGGACTTTTTTTTTTTTTTTTTAAACCTACAGTGATTTTAGATCGTATTGTCTGTTCGAAGACAGACAATACGATCTAAAATCACTGTAGGTTTGAAGACAGGATGTCACATCCGATGAAGAATCCTCATCGAGTGAAGACTGTGATCGTGGGATGAGAAGAAGAGCGGGTGAGGGGGGTGGGGGGGGGGGGGTATGAGAGAGTAACGTTTTCTCAGTGTCTGCGTTGTTAGTTTATCTCAAGCTGGGTTCTAAAGATGTGTTAGTCACTAGTGCACACACACACACACACACACACACACCACACACACACACACACACACACACACAGAGGCGCGCGCATGCACGCACGTACGCAACGTACGCACACGCTCACACACACACACACACACACACACACACACACACACACACACACACACACACACACACACACACACACACACACACACACACACACGGTGAGACAATGCCAACAGAAGGAAACTGCCCGTTCCTCTGTCTTACCTGTGAGGTAAACCACCCAGTGAATCATGCTGGATTTTTTTTTTCTTTTTGTAGTTGTCTCGTATCCGTCACACACGGCACTTCTCCGCCCACGGAAGGCGGCTGCCTACAGTCACCATGAACACAGCGACGACACCTCGACGACCAATACCTCCCGCATGAAACTCCTCCTCTTCCTCGTCCTCCTCCTTCTCCTCTTTTTTTCCTCCTTTCCTCTCTTCAAACCAACCCCACCAGCAAGGTCCAACACACCCACACCACCAGGAAAAGAAGCGGGGACGCACTCACACACTCACTGACTCCCCCTCCACCTCCACCTCCTCCAATTCTAGCTCCGGGTCTAGCTGTGGTCTTGGACTTGGAGGCACTCACTGGACGACACACAAAAAAAAAAAAAAAGCAAAAAAAAAAGCACAATACTCCAGGAACAGGAAGGGAGGGAGGGAGAGTGGGTGGGGGGGTGGGGGTGGGGGGCTGACGTCCATCAAAAGCTGTGGTCACAAGGTCCTGCTGCAGCTGGTCCGGGCCTGGTTTGACTGTCCGACCTCTGTCACACCGCCTCGAGTTCGGAGACTGGAACCACCAACTCACTGCTGGAACGGTGGGTCGATCCGTCGTCTGCCAGTCCGCACACACACCACAACACGACGACACCCAAGTTCATACTAGCCGCGGCTTCTCTCTCACACACACCACGGCACACACAAAAAATCTCCACAGTGGCGTACTTACTTGCTTACGAACCTCCCCCTCCACGAAACAAGCATGTGTGCACAACTCTTCCGAGCGCACTGACAAACGCTAAGCACGGGGCTGTCGGCTTGTAAAGAAAGGTAAAGGGGTGGAGAGGAGTGGAGGGGAGAGTTAGGGGGATGGGTGGACGGACACACACGGGCGCTTGCTGCTGCACTGCACGGCACGGCACGGCCCAAGCAGCACAGCACAGCCCCGCACAGCACAGCACAGCACGGCGCGGCATCAAAGACAAGCCCCCAGTCAGTCGTACGAACCGAGTAGTCCTCCTCTTCTCTCTTTCTCTCTCTCTCCTCTCTCTGTCTCTCTGGGCCACGCGTTCTCACCTGCAGGCGCCGCCCCTCGCGCCGGTCGCCAACCATCAGACCTGTGCGCCCAGCCCCGCCTCGTGCCTGTCACTGCCCCCCCCCCCCCCCCTCCCCCCACCCCCCCCCCCCATTCTCCAGTCCTTCCCTCCCTCCCTCCCCCACCCCCTCCCCGGGTCGGTCGCTCGTACCCACAAACATACACCAAAGTCGATGGTCGGTCCCAGGACGGGAGGCGGCAAAGAGGGGAGAGAACTCTGTGGTCAGAGGACCGCTTGACTGACGACGCCCGGACTCGTGTCAGCCTCCTCTCCCTGTCCCCCCCCCCCCCCTCCCCCCCACCATTCCTCCCCCGTTTTCAGTTCTTGAAGCAACGGCACCGTGACTGCCCCACCCCCATCCCACACACCCCCTTCCCGCCCTCCCCCCTTCCCTCTCCCCCACGAGCATCACACTTGCTGTCTGACAGCACACAATTTTCGCCGAAATTGACAGAGGGGAGGAGAAGGGAGGAACAAAAAAGAGCGAAGACAGAGAGGAAGGTTTGTTTTTCTTCTTTTGCTTTTATTTTCTTTCTTTCTTTCTTTCTTTTTTTTTGTTCCTCGTCTTGTTTTATCTTTATTTTTCTTTTTCAACAACACCTGGAAGTTTGGCCCCAGACAGTAAAAGTCTGAAGAGAAAGTCTTTTACCACCTACCCATACAGTAAAGTACTACTCTGACACGTGGCACCGATCTTGGCTACGTTTTCTTCCCTATTTCCTCCTCCTGCTCCCCTCCCCCCCCCCGCCCCTCTTTTCCCCTGCCCCTCTCTCTCCCCACCCGCCCCCACCCTTCCCCTCGACTTGTCCTCCCATTCCTCAGCGGTAGGGGGCGTCTGTGACATGCTGACCATGCTTCAGAGGAAGGGAAGTAAACTCCCACGGTCCAGAGAGACAAGTGGCATAGCATGGTCAACACCATCATCATCATCACCACCATCACCAACATCATCAGCAGCATTATGATCCACGGCGTCGTTTACTCCTGGAGTAGAGTCTCCGGAATGCGTGTGGGGCGACGGCCTGAGAGACAACTGACCAAGACTGGCCTCCGTCACGATTAGATCACCGAGATAACGCCAGACTCTGACCGGGCAGACTGCTGCAGATTTCAGGGAGGGGGTGGGGAGGGGGGTGGGGGGTGGGGAGGGTCTTGCCCTGCCCTGTTCTGTTCTGCCCTCCCTACCATCTTGCTGTCCGAACCGACCCCCCCCCCCCCCCCCCCCCAAATCTCATCCGTACCTCCATCCCATCCCTACCCCCACCACCACCACCACCCGTGTCCCCAGACTAATGATGCCCGAAGAACACACACAACAGGCGCAGACACTGACCATGGCTCGGCTCCTCTTCTCTGTACTATGGCCTTCGCTGACTTCCTTCCTCCCTCGCTCCCTCCCACTCACTATAGTACCACGTCAGTGACACGAGGCGCGTGCTGTTACGGTGGTTTGCCACGTTGCCCTCCCTCCTTCCCCTCTCTTTCCCTCCACCGTCTCCCTTCTCGATCGCCCGTACCACGGCTATATTTTGTCCGCGCTGCTGCTGGGCAATTGCTGGCGTGAGAGAGAGAGAGAGAGAGAGAGAGAGAGAGAGAGAGAGAGGATGGATGGAAAGCAAAAGGAGGCTGGGGGGGGTGGGGGGTGGGGGTGGGGGGAGTGCTGTACTTCCCCTATAAATTTGTTTATCAGATAGGAACAAATTTAGGAGAGGAGACGGGACAGGCTGCCAGTGGTGGTGGAGGTAGAAGAATACCGCGGAATGTCAGCTACACAGAACCCTATAAGCTATCTGACAGGGCCAGTTCATTCCAAAGGTGCCAGTGAGTGAACCGGAAACATCCTTGTCCGGAACGCCTGATGCCGGAATGTCCGTGGCTGTACATAGACTATGCTGTCCACGGCTGAAATCAATACGTCAGATCAGGATGTCCGGGGCCGCGCTGATGGGATGTCCGAAGCCTGACTGTCCAGCAGATGGAAGTCTAGTGTCTTAAAACGCACATCCTTCAGACCAGACCGCCAGACAGGTCAGTTCTATGACATAACGGCCACAGGTAAGATACATACTGCCTCTCTTCTTTGGATCAATGACTTGGCCGAGTCATCTATGAAGTAATACGAAACAACGCTGCTCTCCACCCCTTCTCCCCTATTCCCTCAGCTCCTTACCTCCCCTCCCCCAACTCTTCCCTCCTCCACTCGTCCTCTACCCGTCACCCGACACCCCTCCCCCCCCTCCAACCCTCCCCCCCCCTTCCCCCTGGCTGGCTGGCTGGTCATCATTAGCCACTCCTCACCCACTAACTGCAGGCGAAGCTGCCGATTGCACGGTCCTTCAGCACGGCTGGTGGAGAGGACCCATAAAACTTTATGGGAGGGGGATTCTTACACGCTTCTCACGGCTCGGCACAATGCCCCCCCCCCCCCCCCCCCCGTCCACCCCTCCCCCACTCCCCGCCCTCTCACCCCGTGGATTGTGATCATCATTGGGCAAGAAAATGAAAAAGGAGAAAAAAAAAGGAAAAAAGAAAAAGAAAAGACAGCTCACCAGTCGCGGCCGACGAACTGAACGCACGAATGACTGGGGCAGATACGACGTGCTTTGACTTTGTAAACTTTTACCGGGATAAGTCAAATGGCATAAATTTGTCTTGCCTTGTATTTGCTTTGCCTGTGATTTGACCATGAAATCTTACCACGATGCAAGACAAACGGCGCGTGTCTTGCCCGCAGTTGTCCAAAAGGATGACACAAGATCGAAGGGCATTTGTTGCCTTGTCGGTGGAAGAAGACACAAGGTCGAAACGCGTCGCAGTGTCTCTTTTTGTCTTCTGTATAGCAGTGGAACATACAAAAGACGAAAATTGCGTTCATTGTCTAGCATGTAGAAGGACTTTGGGGTTGAAATGCGTTCATTGTCTGGCATGTAGAAGGACTTTGGGGTTGAAATGCGTTTTGTTGAGGTGCATGTAAAAGACCATAGTGTGACGGGGATGGGGATAGTGTTAAGATACATAGTAGGACAAACGCTTAGTGACTATAGGCTGGAGATGAAGAGAAAGAATGTGTCACTTGCCCGTGTCTGTCCTATGGTCTACAATCAAGACAACGCAACGCGCTGCGATCTTATGATTGTATGCGTGATAGCGCGATGCGGTTTGATCCTATGCTCATCCATAGGCAAGACTAAACGGCGCGTTTCGACCCTACGGCCTTCAACACACCGAACACAAGCGGCTTACTTCAATGCTATTGTTTTCTATGGACAACCCAGAGCAAAGTGTGTTTCGGTCCTGTGGTCTTCTGTCCACTGGATAGTGCCACGTATTTTTTATCCCTCTCTCTCTCTCTCTCTCTCCCTCTCTCTCTCTCTCTCTCTCTCTCTCTCTCTCTCTCTCTCTCTCTCTCTCCAGACCTTACATTTTTCACCATGTGTTTCTTCTTTTCTTTGTTTTTGTCGCTGTAACTTTGCTTTTGTTTGCATTATATTTCATTTGTCCGTTTCCTAGGTGGCGTTTCAATTGTAATATGTCTTACTTTTCTTGTTATTTGTAACCAATCACCTGTCATTGTCTGATGAATGAGTTATGCAAAATGAACAGTATACGAACACATCATAAGCTTGAATCCTGTTATGTCCTTAGTAGGCCTAAAACATTTTCTCATTCACTAAATAAAGACATGTCTAACCAACAAGAACAACGGCCACAATTACGAGCCACAAGGAACGTGATCACTGTGGTTTATTTTGTAGTTTATTCTAAGAAAACCATTTTCTTCTATCACACACACACACACACACACACACACACACACACACACACACACACACACACACACCAATAATAAATCCTCCTCCTCCTCAACAGCAACAACAACAACAACAACAACATCGACTGGAGCATGTTTATGAAACCCTGTCAGGGCCTCAGAATATGACGAAGACATGTCCGCGACCATTTGGATGATAAAAACCACGCATGTGATTGGAGTTGCCGGTGCAGCACAAATCGGAGCCAGCCCCCATGATAGGCATGCCGCCAATCGACCGGCGGAGATTTACTGCCGCGTTTTACGGCAAGAACAGCGTGAAGGGTCTGTTGAGATGGGGGTTGGAGGGTGTGATTTAAGGGTGAGGAACGTGTCATAATCGATTGAGAGGGACACTGAGCGATACGCGTTGAGGACAGTTTATAACCCATGGCGAACAAAACGGGCGCCCCCCCCCCCCCCCCCCTCTCTCTCTCTCTCTCTCTCTCTCTCTCTCTCTCTCTCTCTCTCGTCTTCCAAACATTACCTCTTCCACCCCAACCTCTTGTCTGTCCCGCCTCCCTTTCCCACCCCCCTACCCTCACCTCTTTTCTACTCACTCGCTGTCTGTCTGTCTGTCTGTCTGTCTGTCTCGTGTCTGTCTGTCTGTCTCTGTCTCTGTCTCTCTCTCTCTCTCTCTCTCTCTCTCTCTCTCTCTAACACTCACTAACGCGCAAAAGAGAAACGAGCCGCCTGCCCATACGCACGTGCGTTCATGCTCGTCGCCATCAATCATAGACATGCGCGCGCTCGTGCACATGTATGCATATACATATGAAGGATCATTTACATGCACGCACGTAGTAATTATGTAAGCACCGTGTGCTCTTTATAGCACAGTTAGCTGGCTCGCAGACATACGCGCACACGCACACACACGCTCTGTCTGTCTGCCTGTCTATCTTTCTCTGTTTTCCCCCCACTACTAAATTGTTCAGCATTATATACTAGTCACATAAAGTTAAGCACAGGCCTTTGCACACAGGGGGTTGATTCATCCCTTCAAAAAACATTGGTTTTTTTGTTATGCGGCAACCAATGATGGAATCTCACACAGCAGTGTGTAATCCAGCCTATGTCAACTGGTAGTGCGCACGGGGGTCTTGGTGACCTCGTTACCGCGCGGGATATAAAAAGTGCAAAGTTGCGTTAACTGTGCCTGTTTTGCATCAAGCTTGCTGGCGACACAAGATGTGTAAAATGAAAATTTCTTTTTCCCCCGCGCAAGAGCAGTCTCTCAAGTGAGTTTTATGCCCCTTCTTTTGGCTGTTTAAGCGCGGGGTTGGTTACTGTCAGCCCTTTTCTCACCATGCCACCACGAAGAAAACTTAGCACCTTTGACAAAACCAGGGCGATTGCGTGGATACAAGATGGCATTGCAAAGGCTGAAGTGGCGCGACGACTTGGTGTGCATCATTCAGTTATTGTTAGACTGAATCAGCGTTTTAGGGCGACCAACAGCGTTGAAGAGAGGCCACGGTCAGGTCGGCCTAGGCAGACTACTCCCAGAGAAGATCGTTTCATCGAGAGGCAGGCCCTATTGCAGCGGGATACCACTTCCACCAGCATCCAAAGGCAGCTTCGTATGGCAAATAACACCATCCTCAGCCGTCAAGCCATACGAAACCGTCTTCACCACTTCGCCTCAGATCACGTCGCCCAGCTGTTCGACCACACGACTGCTAGCAGCCCATAGGCTGGCTCGCCGAGCTTTCTGCCATCGTCATGTGAGATGGAACCAACAACAGTGGGTCCCAGGTCCCCTCTTTTTCAGATGAGTCGCGGTTTAGTCTTGAACACAATGACGGCCGAACTAGAGTTTGGAGGCGTGTTTGGTGAACGTTACATTGATGCAGCTGTTCGCCAGACCAGGGCCTTTGGGGGAGGATCTGTTATGGTATGGGGTGCCTTCAGCCTCCACCACAAGACACCACTCTACCATATTGATGGAAACCTCACAGCATCCGCTATCGGGATGAAATCCTGGCGCCTTTCGTTGTTCCGACCATGCAACGGATAGGACCCATGGCAGTCTTCCCAAGACGACAATGCTCGGCCACATAGGGCCCGGGTGGCCGAAAACTTCATTGTGCAGCAGGCCAGCATCAACAGGATGATCTTCCCGGCGTATAGTCCCGACCTCAATCCCATCGAGCATATGTGGGATGAGTTGGGGGAGACGTGTGAAGGAGAACCATCCACCTCCCAGAGACCGCCAGATCTCTTCCAAATGCTGCAACTGGAATGGCAGAGAATCCCTCAGAGAGGTCATCAGAACACTGGTCAACTCGATGAGGAGTCGCTGCGTGGAATGTCTCGCCAATGGCGGTGGCCACACCCACTATTGAAATGATTTTGTGAACTGAACAGATTTTGCGAACTTTGATTTCGACCCATCCTCTGTTTAATTGTCTGTAAATCAACAACCGTTCATTCGATCCCAATGAAATTCAATGTACGTTGGAACAAGATAATGAATTAAATCTGTTCCCAATTTCAAAATCGTGGCTTTTATATTTGGAAATTATGCGGGTACATGTAAACTGTGCTTAACTTTATGTGACTAGTATATATATATAATATATATAATGAAAGAATCCACATTAGAAAGCTGTCGCACATATGGATGGCTTGTGAATGGGTTGTTTAGTACTCCTACTGCGACACGGGGCTGAGCTCTTTGGTGTTTGGGGAGACGGGACGCATCTCTCTCTCTCTCTCTCTCTCTCTCTCCATCATCTCCTCACTCTCATCCTCTCTCTCTCTCTCTCCTCCTCTCTCTCTCTCTCTCTCTGTTTCAAATTTTGTGTATGTTGGGTGCATGCGGAATCATAATATTTGTTGTGTAGATTGCCTTGTTGCATCGCTGTTTGATTCTTTTAATCTGTTCTAATTTCTTTCCTGTCTTCTAATATAAATCAATATTTTCAACAAATTTTCCCATATGATCTTTAGCATTTTTTTCTTTCTCTCTTACGTATCAGTGTTGATTATGCAATCCGCCGATGTGTTTATTGTTGTGAAATTTTCTGTCACTGGGCACATCATTAAGCATATATAAAATTATCATATATACATATATAACACCACAGAATTATGGACTGTGGTGCATTTCTTTCTGTTTGACGCCAAGAGCACAGACACAATCAGCCGTGGCTCCCTGATGAGTCCGATCCGCGGACGACGAAAGGCATAGGAGCAGGCAATACGGAAAGATCTGTCTTGGAGAGGGATTACGATGGTTCCCAGACGCTGCCAGTGAAGAGTTTAATACTTATAACATATTTTTCCTATCTTATATTCTCATTTTCTCTCCCCCCCCCCCCCCCCCCCCCCCGCCCCTTTTATCAAATTTTGTAAATCTTTTTATTATCATTATTTTTTTAAATTCAAATGTTTGCCAAGTCGTTTATATATAATGACTGAAGAATTGATAGCCTGCACTTGTTTTCCCCCACTACTAATTTGTTCAGCATTATGTATGTATCTCTCTCTCTCTCTCTCTCTCTCTCTCTCTCTATCTATATATATATATATACACATATATAAAATTATCTCTCTCTCCTCTCTCTCTCTCTCTCTCTATATATATATTATATATATATGTGTGTGTGCGTGTGTGTGTGTGTGTGTGTTGTGTGTGTGTGTGTGCGTGCGTGTGTATGTGCGCACGCGCGCGCGCGTCCGCATATGTAACCAACAACATTCAGTCCTCTAGAGAAAAGAGCAGGGCAGCGT
>JADBJO010000872.1:365000-372500 GCA_016801955.1 Conus betulinus
TGGGAAATAGAACCTGACAAAAACCGCGCGTTGTAGTATCACTGGTATCATTGATATCACGTGACTGACATTCAGCACATAGAATTCGCGGTGGAGATTCGGCGAAGAATTTCGAAATTGCTGATGCTAAGTCGTAGCCACGAAACCCTCTTCTTGAATTCTCTCATTCATCAGCTTTAAATCATGCGCAGTGTGGTCTGGAAACTCAGCGGATACGGTGTAGTGTGTGTGGACCAGTCCACACGCATTGACAATTCTTTGATAAAACTGAAGCTGAAACTTTACGGTAAAATTGATTTCTAATGAAAACAACTTGTTTTCACGTCCAGTTTTCCGTCTGATTCTAGCCCAGTCGACCACACCATGCCTTTTCTAGGCAGTACTTCACTGTTGTCAAGTCAATATATTGCTTTGTACTGTTTTCATACCACGAGAACCGTTTTGCACTGTTTAACCTCACAACTACCACTTTGTACTGCTGTCATCGTGTTAAGTTCCGATTCATACTGTTTTCACGTCACAAGCATCTTCCTGCAATGTTTTCATATCACTGAATATCGTCTTGTACTGTTTTCACGTCCTTATAGCGTTTTATACAGTTTTCATGTCACGGACCGTTTTCTACAGTTTCCAGCTGATGATTGTCATTCTGTAACAGTAATGACCACTTGTTTTCTTGATGATGAACTACCGTTTTCATCTTAAAAAAACAGTAATCATGACTTTTTGAACTGATGAGTTCCCACATATTGAGTGTTGAGTGTTCTGGCCTCTTCAGTATCTCGTTGGCAGTGTCCTGACAAGACTGCTGGGGGAGGTGGTTGTTGCTGTTGCTGTTGATGTTGTTGCTGTTGTTGTTGTTCTTGTTCTTGTTCTTCTTTTTGGGGAACTGTTTTTTTTTTAACACGAAAAACGGTTGAATAATTTTGTCGTGGCGAAGAGGACATTAGTGTTCGTCGGTCAGCTCAAACCGTAGCAAGAGCGCCGAGTTCGCAGTCGGTCGGTGCGAGTTCAAATCCTGCTGACTGCCCGAAGTGAACAATGGCATTTTCGTCGCACGTGAAACATCTTCTCTTTCCGGTGGACACCGTGTAAGTTTTCGATGGCCGATGTCACTCCTCCTCCTTCCCTCTCCCACATATGCCTTCTGTTCGGTGTCCTCTCGAACCTTTCCCTTAAGAGACCCGCAGACGTGGCAAGTTTCGAGGCGTGACGGGCTGAACATCGCGATTTCAAGCATGGCTCAAACCGATCCGCTATACCGCGAGCGGATAGTGGCAGATGACAACAGTGTTCTATTCGGGTTATCTTCCCCCTGTCAATAGTGCTTGCAACAGTCCAGTCAAAATCGCTTTTTCTCCGGATCAGGAATAGATAACCCACGCGAGGTTTATTTCCCTTTCGAAATATCGATTGATTCACTGAGATCGATTCAGTTATAAGTTCAATCACAAAGAATATTCATTGGTTCAAACATACAGAGAATTGGACAGAATGAATCGCACGCGTGAGGTAGAAGCGCATGTGACCACATGAAATCGGTTGAATGTGGATAGGCATGTGTTTTGTTATACGAGTCTGTGTGAAGCAACGTACGGGTAGGCTTCCTCCGTACAGCAACGGTCGGAAACAGTGCATGTGTGTCAGTTAGCGTGAATACCTAAGTTTGCAGGCCGCCTTAAAGAACAGGGGAACCAGACTGCAAAACATGTATGTTCCAGCAGAGACGAGTTCTCCGTGAACCAGCTAGACGAGGTGTGTGGTCACGGGGCATTCTGCCGACGATCTATACAACCTCACCACCACCACCACCACCACAGCGAGCTGGAAGAGACGGCTCTCATTATCTCCCTGTCAGGACCACCGATTGTCGAGCGTTCGAACACCAAGAGGAAGAAGAGGATCTTCGTTTGTCATCTCACCTTCGTTGTCGTGTGTGTGTGTGTGTGTGTGTGTGTGTGTGTGTGTGTGTGTGTGTGTGTGTGTGTGTGCGTGTGTGTGTGTGTGTGTGTGTGTGTGTGTGTGTGTGTGTGTTTAAAGGCCTATTTCCTAACGTGTGTGTGTGGTCGTGAGGTGGGATGGGGGTGGGGGGAGCAGGGGGAGGAAAGGTGAGGGGGGGGGGGGGGGGCATGGAAGAGAGGGTGGGGAAGGAGGGGAGTGTCAGTATCATAACTGTGGGGTAAATATGAAAACGGCTGTGACAAATGTGAAAAATCTGTCGTCAAGATGTGTGGCGCGAGGACGGGGGAAGGACTTAGGGGATAGGAAAGGGGGGAGGGGGGCAGCTGGGTAAGGAGGTAGGGGTATTAGATGGAGGGGAGGGGGAGGGGGAGGGAAGGAGAGAGAGAAAGAGAGTGTTATTTTGACGTCCCCCCCCCCCCCCCCAAAAAAAAAAAAAAAAAAAAGCTTAATGTCTCATTCTCGAACCATTCGTCATGATCCTAATGTATGCGGTTTTATTGTGGGTTTTGCTGTCATTGTTGTTGTTGTTGCTTTTTTTTCATGTCTTTGTATTTGATGCGGTGCATTTCTCTCACACGGGCGAGTTGAGCAAATTAGAAGAAGAAGAAGAAAGAAGAAGAAGAAGAAGAAGAAGAAGAAATAAAGAAAATGTATATGGCTTGACGATGAGCCGGGCTAGG
The DNA here is from genome assembly GCA_016801955.1 of Conus betulinus. Classification (NCBI taxonomy): domain Eukaryota; kingdom Metazoa; phylum Mollusca; class Gastropoda; order Neogastropoda; family Conidae; genus Conus; species Conus betulinus. Next base: position 367,643 of record JADBJO010000872.1, read on the forward strand.
GCCCGGAATGGTTTCCTAATGGGATCGCCGGACAGGGCGGATCTCTTTTGCATGAAACTGCAAATGACAGCGGGCGAAATGGTGGACCAATGAAGACAGATCTGTAACTGACAAAACTTTTAACGAGCTGGTTTGTGGCTGGGTGGGGGCTTGGGGGGAGGGGGGGGGGGTAGCAGCGGCAGTGCGTGCGTGTGTGTGTGCGTGTGTGTGTGTGTGTGTGTGTGTGTGTGTGTGTGTTGTGTGTGTGTGTGTGTGTGTGTGTGTGTGTGTGTGTGGGTGTGTCGTGTGTGTGTGTGTGTGTGTGTGTGTGTGTGTGTGTGTGTGTCGTGTGTGTGTGTGTGTGTGTGTCGTGTGTGTGTGTGTGTGTGTGTGTGTGTGTGTGTGTGTGTGTGTGTGTGTGTGTGTGTGTGTGTGTGTGTGTGTGTGTGTATGAGAGGGAGAGATAGACAGTGACTTGAGAGAGAGAGAGAGAGAGAGAGAGAGAGAGAGAGAGAGAGAGAGAGAGAGAGAGAGAGAGAGAGAGAGAGAGAGAGAGAGAGAGACCCTTTCTCTCCCGCCTCAAAGAAACTGTCGTTTTTGCATATCACTAGCGGCCGGTGCCCATCCATGTGTGAAGAGATCGGCAAGATGAGATTTGCCCCGTGTCCGGGTGGCGGGCCCACAGCATACTGAGTCATAGGAAATCAAACGCCACTTAATCTCTGCCATGCCAGACCCCCATTTTAGAGCTCTGGGGGTGGAAGAAGAGGTGGGAGATATAGGGGGGTGTAGGGAAGGAGGAAAGGGTGGGTGGATGGATGAGCGGGGGGGTGGGGTGGGAGTGGAGGTGGGGACGAAGCTTCCCCTCACGCCGACTTTCACTGGCAGTGGGGGCACCGTTTCCTCCTCTGTAAGGCTGTAAGCAGAGCGAATCATTAAGCCATGACCGCCGGCTTCACCTTGTGCGGTCGGAGCAGCAGAAACTGCTTTAGAGGCGTTGGGGGAGTGGGGCGATGGGGGGGGGGGAGGGGACTGAAGTGAGGGAAGTGGGGAAGTGTTCGCTTCATTGACCGCGGGGGAATTAATCTGCTGCCACGCATGCGCAGTCTGCGCATTTTGGCTCTCGTTCTCGCTTCCTTCGTTGCCACATTCATTTTTATTTATTTGTTTTTTTTTTTTGTTGTTTTTTTTTTTGGGGGGGTCCCTGGGAAAATGTATTTCTCGTTAATTATCAGGGAAGGGGTGATTAAGAGCTTAGCGCTAATATCCTAGCTTGTCCTGGCGTGATACTGGCCCGGGGAGGGAAGGTGTTTGGGAACGCATTAATCTTCAAAACAGACCATTACCCCCTAACAAACAAACAAGCACGCAAAAAGAAGAAGAAGAAAGAAGAAAGAAGAAGAAGAAGAAAACCAACCATGGCAAAAGTTGTAGCGTACTAATAGAGTTGGTGGCTAGAAGTAAAATAAATTAAGAGAGAGAGAGAGAGAGAGAGAGAGAGAGAGAGAGAGAGAGAGAGAGAGAGAGAGAGAGAGAGAGAGAGGGAGAGGGGGGGGGGAGGGAGGGGGGGGGGGGGGGGGGGAGAGAGAGAGAGAGGCGCAGGTATTTTTCATCTATGTGAGGCTCGTGAAGGCTGTTGCTAACGGAACGACCTTAGGTCACGAAACAAATCGTCTAGTTAATGGCGATGTCAACGATCTCTTACTATCTTTGTCTTTGGCCTAAAGATCATTCTTGACTGAACTAGTCATTCGTTTGCATATTTAGGTGGCGAACTAATGATGAACGATAGTTTCTTGGTGAACTGAAGCCCGTTGATCTACGATCTAGTTTGCAGAGTTAGGACGAACTGAATATCGATTCTTAATTGAAGTTTGAACGACCTTTTCTCAAGGGAGGGAATACAAGCGGCAAAAAGTTCTGTCCCCTGGCGTTCGATTGAAATACATTGTAAGTCTACTGAGTTTGGACTTGTTTTGAATCGGCTGACTGATTTTTTAGTAATCTCTTCATTCGGAATTTAACTCATTTGTTTCCAAACCATTGTGATTAACTTGAATGATTTGCCCCCAACAGATTAAAACATTTACTTACAGATTGACAATGCAAATTTAGGTAAACCATCCGCAAAACCATTTCCATCACAGGGGAGTTACGTTTGATGACTGATCACAAATTGATTTACGCTATGTGAGAGCTTTCATACGGTTACTTCTCTTTGCGCGAACCCAAACAGTTTCCAGAACATGTCTTGCGATCCTTGTTTCTCTGCGAACCTGCACTTGGAAAGATACGCGAACCTCTCCGATCTTGAGCAAAGACACTTTCCGACTCCGGGTTACTCATGTTTCTGTGTGTTCTGACTCAAGAGTCTAATAAAATTTACCTTAGGGAAATTTTCGGCCAGCTACTGCTGGTTTTTTCATCCTCCTCCCCGACTGACTGGTAGAGAGTGTTCTCTGAGTTGTCCTCACTGGTGGGGTGACTGACTGGTAGAGAGTGTTCTCTGAGTTGTCCTCACTGGTGGGGTGACTGACTGGTAGAGAGTGTTCTCTGAGTTGTCCTCACTGGTGGGGTGATCTTGGATCTTGAACCAAAAGATTGAGCAATGAAGACCAAAGACAGGATCACCGGAATCACCAGCTAAACAAATCAGGTCTGCGATCCAAAAGTATGTTTATTTAATCTTTCAGTGAGCCATTCAAGGTCGTTGAGTTACGACGACGCATTCAATTTACATGAAACATGAAAAGGAAAGAAAAAGGTACTTTACACCGAGTATCAATGGAAAGATTTTTTTTCACATCTGAGAGAGAGAGAGAGAGAGAGAGAGAGAGAGAGAGAGAGAGAGAGAGAGAGAGAGAGAGAGAGAGAGACTGTAACAGCATCAATCACAAAAAAACATAACATATGTAACTGCCAACGAATAACGGTTTACATACGAGCCATTCCATAATGAAATCTATCTATCTATCTATCTATCTATCTATCTATCTAGCAATATAGTATGTGTGTATTATCGTAGTTTGTCTCCTTCTATATCTATCTATCAATCTATCTATCTATCTATCTATCGTCTATCTATCTCCTTCTATCTATCTATCTATCTATCTATCTATCTATCTGTCTGTCTGTCTGTCTGTCTGTCTGTCTGTCTATCTATCTATGGGTGTGTGTGTGTGTGTGTGTGTGTGTGTGTGTGTGTGTGTGTGTGTGTGTGTGTGTGTGTGTGTGTGTGTGTGTGTGTGTGGAATGGAATGTTTGTCTCATTTAGGAATACGTATATAATTCCTTCTTTGAATATTGGATAGTTTTCCTCTTCTAAAACTGGCACTCAGTGCTCTAATAAAAAACAAACAAACAAACACATTTTCCGCCATAAAACTTTAAACAACTCACTTGAAAATCCATCTGAACTGAGGCGTTTGTTACTATTGATATCTTTTTAAGACAACTGAAACTTTTTCAAACGTAATTTTCCCTTCTAACCGATTCGCTTCCGGCTCATTTAGACATGGCAAACCAGTTACAGATCTCGTATTTCGCCATCTTCTATTTCGGATTCTGTATGAAGCAATTTACAAAATTTCTGAACTTCTAGGGGGGAATGTCCTTCTGATTTTGTTAAAACACCGTCTTGTTGATCGATCCTAGCCTCAGCGGTACAACAAAATGACGTTTTACAAAAGACTGCAAAAGTAACTACTTACTTTCTCTCCATCAGCTCTTCACCTACCTCTGGATCTTACATTCCATTCTTTTTTTCTCTGATATGTTTTAGCTGTTCTCCTTTCGTTGTTATGGTTCTAATGTCATCCTCCTCTATATTCTTTTCAGATTGTAGTCTACCAATATCAAATTCTGTTTTCTTTTTCTTTCATTTTTCTCTTTTTGTCTGTTGCATATGATTTTTTTAAAATCATAACTTCACAAACAGGAAATCCAGAAAAAGTATTGTCAGAAACTGAAGATCAGAGCTCTTCTTTAGGTTTATCATCAATAATTGCATTTCTCGCACACTCCTCTGTTACATTTCTTATCTCAGTATTGATATCATATAGGTATGCTTTGTCTTTCAAAAGAGACGAATTGGGTTTCCAAAAGGTATACCGTTTTGAGCTATTATCAAATCTAGGTTTCAGTAGAATAATCGGATGATCAGACCGATACCCGCACTCAATATCCACATAATCTACAAATGTAAGTACTGTATATCAATAAATCTAATCTAGCCTATTGAAATAGGATTGGCTCTTCTACATGTATATCCGCACTCAATATCCACACAATTTACAAATGTAATTACCGTACAAAAAAAAAAATCTGATCCAGCCTGTTGACACAAGGATCGGTTCCTTCTCCATGTATACCACACGCTCCTTGGATTTAGTTACACATACATTTTTGTTGGCTGTTTCATTTCACTCCCCTTTTCTAAAGCCAATAGTGAGAAGTCACATGGGACACACACACACACACACACACACACACACACACACACACACACACACACACACACACACATATATATATATATATATATATATATATATATATATATATATATATATATATATATATATATATATGTCTCTCTCTCTCTCTGGATCTCTCTCTCTCTGTCTGCCTGGCTCTCTCTCTCTCTCTCTCTCTCTCTCTCTCTCCCCCATCTCCTTGTCTCTCTCTCCCTGCCTCTCTCTCGCTTTCTCTCTCTTTCCCTCCTTCCCCCCTCTCTCTCTTGTTTAGCGATACGATCAGTCCATCCATCTGATGTTGAACGTCTTGCAGTAACATCTCATTTCCATGGTTTGGCTTCTTTCCAGATCTGCCGTGAGGTCCATGTCTTGCATGCACACAGAGGAGGAGGGACTATACCAGT
>JADBJO010000872.1:387500-395000 GCA_016801955.1 Conus betulinus
CGAGAAGAACACAATAAAACATACAGCAAAATGGATATTTTTATCAGGGTGGAGGAAAGGGGGGGGGGGGGGGGGGGGTGGCGAGGGCGGCGGTAACAGGATTCGAACTCGCTATGCTTGAGTGCAAACTAGGTGCTTACCGCTGAACCAGCAAGCTCCACTGTTTCCTTCTTCCCTGATGAATGGTTTCATTAAGATGCAGAGTTTAAACCAAACCGCGACCACAAATGAAATGAAAGCTGTAACTACAGAGTGCTAGTGACAGCATGTCGCGACAGACAGAAACAACACTAACAGAGAGGTGCGGTTCTTGTTGTGAATCTGAACACAGAGGTCAGGGGTCAGTCATCGGAAGCACAGAAGTCCAAGCAAAAAGCTGGACGTGGTTCCGTTAACCCTGAGTACTGGCATCACTGTCCCCGCCTGACATAGCCGCTTAAAAAAACAAGAACGACCAAGCACTATGTTTGCTAGTAGCTGAAAAAACACACGTCCCGACCACGCTCACAATAGCTGTGCTCAATGAGACTAATCCTCCCCACTCCTCTCCCCTTCCCCCATCCTTCCCTCCGTTCTCTCCTCCCCCCCTTCTCTTTCCTCTCGGCTCCCTCGTCCCCACCCTCGTCCCCCTTCTCCGCCCCCTATCCCAAACTCCCCCCCCCCCCCCCCCCCCGTCTCCCCCCATGTTGTTTTGTTTGTCGTCTCATTGTCAGTGCACCCTCACTTCTGCTATTCCCACGCCCCTGGCTGATCCCCGTCCTCTATACACAGCCCCATCCTGGATGATTCTTAGGCATTTCAACGCCAGCATTTCACGAGATCAATCACCATGAGGTCGTCAAAAGGCAAACCCAGCGGAGGAGATACGGCGCTATTGCTGAGTGTCGGTTCGTTAATGATGCCTCTTCCGATCACACACGTACGCGGGCCATCACCTAACACAGCCCCTGCGGACGTCAGCTTATTACTCAATAGCGGAGACAGCGTGAGTGAGACGGATCCATGAAGTGCACGACACTGGACTGTGTGGTCTCAGTCTTCACATCCAAGCCCGTCGCTCACCGAACGACACTAGGTAGGGGCCGAAAGAGTCCGACATGCCTCGAAAGGGAGTCGAACCCGCGGCCTCCCAGTCTGCAGCCCGTGAGCGCCAACAACTGCAGCACAGCAGATGGCGATACCAGAACAGGGTGGTGTGGATACTTCTGTAGCTGCACGATCAACAGGTTACCAAACATGGCCCGAGACTTCCTGCAGCTCTGAGAGCAGCTGCTTTCCCCACTGGACTCACCGTTCACATGCCCCCCTCCCTTTGTGTTGTGACGTATCAGACTCCGCGGCACATGGTCTGTCATGTCATGGACAGACTTCCCGACCCCTTCCCTCGACCCCCCCCCCCTCCCTCTGTCACCGACACATTCCTCTCTCCCTTTTGATCTGATTCAATATTTAACATCAATGTGTGGTTGGTTAGCACGTCCGCCAAGAAGGGTACACGTATTTGTGCACATAAACGTATTTCAGTGCCCGCCTTGTGTCGACTGTCATCCTCTGGGTGAGACGCTTCAATATACACAGCTGGTTGTAGTAGGGACCTCATATGCTGGTTGGCTGGTTTGTCTATCAGCGTTACGCAAAGAAGCAAAAGGTACACCAAGAGATTTCAACCAAACCGGGTAGAGAAATTGGGCAGCCGACTGAGAACGAATCCATTTTGTGTTTTGTGTGGATCTCTGCGATAGATCTGAGTCAGACAACAAATCCCAGGATCCCGTTCAGCAGATTATTGTAATTTTTTTTTTAACTGAACATGAACACTGTGAATTAACAGTCAAAAATGGGCAACTATCTATGAAGCGAAATATGTTCATCAAATATGAAATCTTCTTATGATAGAAGCGTTGACTTTTTGTAGTTTCCACATTCTGTCACTAACAACGGAAGTACATGGTAAATAACTCTTTGAGTTTGTAACTTCTATGACTTCCCTTAGCGAAACAGAATGATGTTTTCACTCTTGAGCTGTCCCTACGGCAAGGATCCATTCCACCTTCCATACGTCTGCGCTCTTCCGACTCCACCCCCCCCCCCCCTCCTATAACCACAATGCCCTTCTGCTTATAGATGAAAACAGAGGAAAGAGACAGATGCTAAATGCCTAGCTCACAGTCAGGTTTGAAGTCCACATGCATCCTAAATAACTGATAATCATTAAAGCAGGAATATCAACCCAAGAGAGAGAGAGAGACGTCGGGTGGAGAGAGAGAGAGAGTGGGCAGGCTTATTGAACACCACTTTATATCATCAGAACGACAAACACGTTACAATAAGCAGCAACACACACACACACACACACACACACACACACACACACACACACACACACACACACACACACGCACACACACACATGCACACAGGAGAGAGAGAGAGAGAGAGAGAGAGAGAGAGAGAGAGAGAGAGAGAGAGAGAGAGAGAGAGAGAGATTGTTACGTGAGGGGCCAGCGGAACTCGAACTTCCTGAATACAACCCGATATCCCTGACCAGGTGAGCCACTCAGACACCCAAATCAGCGCCCTCCCTTGTACTCACATGAACCCTCCACGTCAAAGATCAAAACATCGTGAACACGGGCAACGTATACATAAAATTTGAAGTAATGAATAAATATTCCTCGAAACGAAAAAAAAACTCTTTCCATCAATTTTGAAGCAGTTAAAGAATATTCTTTAACGCGAGAGGTAAACAAAAAAAGTACATCAATTTTGGAGCAGTTAAAGAATATTCGTTAACACGAGAAGAGAGAAAAACACCTTATACATCAATTTGAAGCAGTCAAAAAGTATTCTTTAACACGAAAAGGAAAAATACCTTATACATCAATTCTGAATCAGTTAAAGAATATTCTTTAACACGAGAAGAGAAATAAAAGCTTATGCGTCAATTTTTGAAGCAGTTAACATCATATTCTTTCACAAGAGAAGAAGAAGGGGGGGAAAAGGGTATTCATCATTTTTGAATCAGTAAAAGAACATTCGCTTACACGAGAAGATGAAAAAAAAAGCCTATACATCAATTTTGAAGCAGTTAAAGAACATTTGTTTACACGAGAAGAGAAAAAAAGAGCCTACACACCAATTTTGAAGCAGTTAAAGAACCATTCGTTAACATGAGAAAAGTAGAAAAAAAAAGCTTATATAATTAAAGTTTGAAGCAGTCAAAGAATATTCTTCAACACGAGAGGAGAGAAAAATCCTTTCTCTTTACCCAAGTTAATCTCTCTGTGTCTGCCTCTCCCCTAATTAAATGTCTGTCTGTCTCTCTTTCTCTCTCTCTCCGAAATAACACTCACCCCTCTCTCTCTCTCTCTCTCTCTCTCTCTCTCTCTCTCTCTCTCTCTCCTTATCTAAATTCCCTCCTTCTCTCTCTCTTCTCTCTCTCACTCTCTCTTTCACCTCTCTCTCTCTCTCTTCCACCCTTCCCCCTCCCTCCCCCCCCCCTCTCTCTCCTATGGTGATGACAAGTTTCTTCAAACGCCCAAGCCAAGTCCTCCTCAGTGTCCTCACTGGTCACAGCAGGCCAGGGGTAGCAGCGGATGCTCGCAGACTGAAGAGGACTGGAGAGGTCGACACGGGTCACAGAGCACGGGCTGGCTCCGGGCCGGACCCCGCCGCCCGCAAGGTCGTCGGCCTTTGTCCTCTCCCTGTCTGTCTCCCCGCCATGGCGGAAGGCGCACAATACGTTTTGTGCCCCCCCAAAGAGGATTGGTCACTGGATGTGAGATCGCACGCGAGCCTGTACTTAAACCCTCCACCCCCCCAATACAGTATCTCCCCCTCTCCCCCCAACACACACACACACACACACACACAACGGGAGACAGACAGGAGGAGGAGGGAAGTGTGTGGGAAGAGGGCGAGTTGGGCGGGGGTGGTGGGCGGGGGGGGGGGGGGGGGGGGGGGGGGGAGAAGCAAGAGTAACTAAGGCTTGAGCTGCAGTCTCCGGAGGGGGGTGGTGGCCTTGACCCCACCTTGACCTCTCTTATCGCCGATCATTATCCGTTGTCGGAGCTGGTAGAAACCCGCTGTCGGCACCCGATTAACCCGGCTTTCAAGTCCTCTTTGCGGGACGCGGGGGCCACCGCGACGGGTTGAGCAAGAATGGGAGGTGTCCGAAGAGAGGGACCTCAAGACAGCCCCACTCGTTTGCCTGCCATAGTAGATGCCACAACCGTTTCCTTCCCTGGCACTTGTCTTTGCAGCATCCGTTTCGTTCCCTTTGAGCAATTTGCCGGCTCCAATTTGGTTTCCTGTCATTTGCTGCCTTGCTTCGTTTTTCTGTGAAGTTTGCCGAAACCTTTGTGTCGCCTGGCACCTTACCGTATCCGTTTGTTTCTTAGCGGTTTTCTGCATCCCTTTGTTCCTGTCTCTCTGCTGTATCCATTCTGTTTCATGTCAGTTTGTCATATTTTTTTTTCTTGTCAATTCCCAATATCCATTTGTTTGTTTCCTGTCAATCTGCTGTATCCACTTTGTTTTGTCACTTACCACATCCATTTATTTCCTATCAATTAACCACGTTCATTTGTTTCCTATCAATTGACCACGTTCATTTGTTTCCCATCAATTGACCACGTTCATTTGTTTCCTATCAATTGACCACGTTCATTTGTTTCCTACCAGTTAAATACGTTAATTTCTTTCCTACCAATTAACTACGTTCATTTGTTTCCTATCAATTAACTACGTTCATTTGTTTCCTACCAATTAACTACGTTCATTTGTTTCCTACCAATTAACTATGTTCATTTGTTTCCTATCAATTAACCACGTTCATTTTTTTCCTACCAGTTAACTACGTACATTTGTTTCCTACCAATTAACTAAGTTCATTTGTTTCCTACCAATTAACTACGTTCATTTGTTTCCTATCAATTAACTACGTTCATTTGTTTCCTACCAATTAACTACGTTAATTTGTTTCCTACCCATTAACTAAGTTCATTGTTTCCTACCAATTAACTACGTTAATTTGTTTCCTACCAATTAACTAAGTTCATTTGTTTCCTACCAATTAACTATGTTCATTTGTTTCCTATCAATTAACCATGTTCATTTTTTTCCTACCAGTTAACTACGTTCGTTTGTTCCTACCAATTTAACTAAGTTCATTTGTTTCCTACCAATTAACTACGTTCATTTGTTTCCTATCAATTAACTAAGTTCATTTGTTTCCTACCAGTTAACTACGTTCATTTGTTTCCTATCAATTGACTACGTTCATTTGTTTCCTGCCAATTAACTACGTTCATTTGTTTCCTATCAATTAACCATGTTCATTTTTTCCTACCAGTTAACTACGTTCATTTGTTTCCTACCAATTAACTAAGTTCATTTGTTTCCTACCAATTAACTACGTTCATTTCTTACCTATCAATTAACTAAGTTCATTTGTTTCCTACCAATTAACTACGTTCATTTGTTTCCTATCAATTAACTACGTTCATTTGTTTCCTGCCCAATTAACTACGTTCATTTGTTTCCTATCAATTAACCATGTTCATTTGTTTTCTACCAATTAACTACGTTCATTGGTTTCCTAACAATTAACTACGTTCATTTGTTTCCTATCAATTAACCATGTTCATTTGTTTCCTACCAATTAACTACGTTCATTTGTTTCCCACCAATTAACTACGTTTATTTGTTTCCTACCAATTAACTACGTTCATTTGTTTCCTATCAATTAACCATGTTCATTTGTTTCCTACCAATTAACTACGTTCATTTGTATCCTACCAGTTAACTACGTTCATTTGTTTCCTACCAATTAACTACGTTAATTTGTTTCCTATCAATTAACCACATCCATTTGTTTCCTATCAATTAACCATGTTCATTTGTTTCCTATCAATTAACCACGTTCATTTGTTTCCTATCAGTTAGCCACATTTATTTGCGTCCTGTCATTTTGCCAAAACCGTTGTATCCCCTGTCCCTTTTGCCGTATCCATCGATTTCTGTCAACATGCCACATTCATCTATGCCCCATCAATTTGTCAGATGCATTTGTTTCTCGGTAGCCTGCTGTGTCTGTTGCTCCATGACAGTCTGCTGTGTCTGTTGTTCCATGGCAGTTTGCCGTGTCTGTTGTTCCCTGGCAGTTTGCTGTGTCTGTTGTTCCATGGCAGTTTGCCGTGTCTGTTGTTCCATGGCAGTTGTTGCCGTGTCTGTTGCTCCATGGCAGTCTGCTGTGTCTGTTGTTCCATGGCAGTCTGCTGTGTCTGTTGTTCCATGGCAGTTTGCTGTGTCTGTTGTTCCATGGCAGTCTGCGGTATCCACTGCTTTTCTGCAATCTGTGGCATGCATTTCATGTGTCCCCTGGCAATTTGCACACAGCCGTTTGTTCCTTGGCAGGCTGCTGTGTCTATTTATTATTATTCTTATCATTATTGTAATTATCATCATTATTACTATGATATCATTATTTAATTATTATCATCATCATTATCATTATCATCATCATTATTATAATTATTACTGTTATTATTATTATCATCATTATTATCATTGTTGTTGTTATTGTTGTTATTAATATTATTATTACTATAAGATGATGATGATGATGATAATGATGATGATGATGATGATGATGATGATGATGATGATGATGATGATGATGATAACGTTGATTATTGTTTAATAAGTGTATTTATATAGCGCCTATCCTCGGCTAGAAATCAAGTTCTAAGCGCTTTACAATCAACACTCGCTTTAAACAACGGACTGCCCACCAGGATAGAGCCCACTGAAGAGGTGCCTGCCTGACGCTTCATTCAGTTGTTACCATGTCATTCAATCAATAACATTTACTCTCTTTTCTTCTATCATTCTTTCGATTTTTCACTCAGGGTGCATGCTATGTGTAATGTGTCATCCATACCAACGGCCAAACTGGCCCTTTCTTCCGAAAGTTGGTGATGGGATTTTACGTGTGTGCAAGATGTTATGCGTGCGTTCACACACACAGAACCTCGGTTTATAGTCTCATTCGAAGGACCGTTTCCTGGCAACTGCTGTCTCCATTCGTTTCCGAGCACTTTTCCCGCATCCATGTCCTCTTGTTCAACCAAACAACAGAGTGGTGGGGAACGGCTCGTTTACTTCACAAAGCAGCGCTAGGCACCTTTCGGAGGGGGTGTTGATTCTAGAACTGAAGTTACGCACTGTTGTTAAACAAAAACAGTCTGATTCTATAACTGAAGTTACGCACTGTTGTTAACAAAAACAGTCTGATTCTATAACTGAAGTTACGCACTGTTGTTAACAAAAACAGTCTGATTCTATAACTGAAGTTACGCACTGTTGTTAACAAAAACAGTCTGGACCTAGAGCAAAGAACGACCTGTTCACACTGGTAAAAACGCACTTACAGAAGCTCGTGTCATCAAAATCAGATACGCGACACCAACAAAGAGAGAAGCCTAAACTGACAGCTGC
>JADBJO010000872.1:402500-407500 GCA_016801955.1 Conus betulinus
AAGAGACAGAGGGAGGACACCGGCCTGATACCATGTGGACATCAGCAAAGCGAGAACACATTAGGGTAGGCAGTTTGTTTGTTTGGTTTGGTTTGGTTCTTTGTATTTCGTTGGCGAGTTACATTCAGATTCAACGTCCACGAAGGCGTGGCGGGCGCACGGCACAGAGGAATAACAACCATCCCACTGCGTTGACACTCCCAGGCAGACAGCGCATCGGGACAGGCCTGTCAAAACGACTGTTTAGATTCATTCATTTCGTCACTTATTTACTTATTTACTTGTTCATCTATGTATTTATTTATTTATTTATTCATTCATATGTTTGTTTACTTATTCATTTACCTCTTCGGGAATCTAACTAGGCAAGAGTGGGTGAGAAACTGCTAATTTGCAATTAGCTGGTGCCGAAGGTGGTTAACAGGAAGGCCGTTTTTATTTATTAATTTAATGAAGGGCGTCTGAAGGATCGAACTCAACATATCAAAATCCCGCTGGCGATTGTGGTGGGTATCGGGGACGTAGATTTCTTTTTTTTTCATCATTGGTGCCTGAAAGTTGGAACCCACCAGGTTCAAATCTCCAACGGGCTGTTTTCAGTATAGGGGGATTTTTCCCTCGGCGTTGACATTGGTTCCGATTCCATTTCCCGAAATGTCCTTCCAGCGAGACTATAGACCGTGGTTCCGTGTGTGAATGCATGCAGAACATCTTGCATATGTGTAAAAATCCCATCACGATCTTTCAAAGGAGAGGACCAGTTTGGCTGTGAGTATGGATGACAAGCACACATATACCATGCACTCTTCGTGGGGCTTGGGGGGTGGGGCATGGGGTTGGAAGAGTGACCGAAAAATTCAGTGAGTGATGGTAGACTGAATGATACAGGGGATGACAGAATGTAGCGGCAGATCTTTGGCCAGCTCTGCCCAGGTAGGCAGACCGTGGCGTAGGCAGACAGCGTGAACTGTAAAGCGCTTACAGATTCATCTTTATCCGAGGATAGGCACTATATAACAACAACAACAACAACAATAATAATAATAATAATAAGAAGAAGAAGAAGAGAAGATGAACAACAACAACAAAGGTGATGATGATGATGAGGAGGAGGAAAATAATAATAATAATAATAATAATAATATGATAATGATAATAGTAATAATGATGATAATAATCATGATAATAATAATGATGATAACGATAATAATAATAATAATAATAATGGTGATGATGATGATGATGATGGTGATGACGACGACGACGACGACGACGACGACGACGATTTTATGTAAATACGAGCTGTTGGGAGCCGGTGCATGAAAACTGACGAAAGCCAGCCCCGACATGGGCCCCTCCGTGACGGCCCGGGCTATAAACAACGTGAACTGAATTGAACTGAGAACACCGCGCATCCATCATCCGGAAAAGTGAAGGCCAACAGGGGGGATGAGTTATAGAGCAATTCGTGACGCGCCACGCCTGTTGTGCTAATCCGAGCAAATAGTCTCCCTTCGGCGGCACTGTTGGCCTGAAGGGACGGCTCACACGAGATCATCTATCTCCGGGACATGGTTTCCATAGCTCCCCGCCCCTGACCCCCGCCCTCACCGCACACAGCATTATCACGATCAAAGGCTACTGCCCAAAGCTACTACCACGTTTCTGTATCGCAGGTCATATATCAAATTCTAAAGCGCACTGCCTTCAAATCTGTAATTCATACATATCTTCAAAATGCATATGTACTGATATTGATCAGTACACGTTTATCGATCAGTGATATCCTGCTATCAGTCTTTGTTAAAACTTAGCACTTAGCAGTGACGTGATTTTCCGTTCCCATTTTCTTTCAAACACGCGATGTGTGTGGACAGAAACATCTGTAACATTTGCTCTAAGACTGAAGGCAGCAACTGAATAACGCGTCTACGTCAGCCTTGCTGGCAATCTGAGTGCTGCCTTCCACAGTGTGGAGTGGGAAAGGTCAGTTCAAAGCACTGAAGAAAAAATGGACTGCTTACAGTGGGCGTGGCTGTGACTGTACAGGCCGACCCCGAGATTTGTTTTTTTTCTTTCTTTCTCTCCCGTTTTCTGTGCCACCTCAGGGTCATTGCTCCTACGCCGCTCGTTCCATCCCCTCGTCCACAGCCACAGTCCGGTCCGTCCCGTCACATCCCCGCACCGACAATCCACAGTCGATTATCAAGTCGTCATGAAGCAACCCACCAGAGGAGACACCGCACGGCTGCCAAGTCACTTCTGAGGTATTCACTGGGGCCTGTTCTGGTCAAATATAGGCAGGAAACCACACGGCTAAAGGGCTGCTCTGGCACGACCTGTCAGGTTTACATACAGTATGGGCGACAGCAGCATCCTGGTGACGGGCCGGGGCATGACAGAGCGGGTGACCACGCTCCACTGTCTGTTGCCGCCTCTTTCATATGGCGTAGGTTAAGCTGACTCTGGCGAAACAATGACATCTTTATGACAACGTCTGTTGCTTTCCTTCCGACCTGTACACGCTGGTCTGCTTTTTGATGAGGTTCAGGAGCTCCAAGCGTTGAGCACAGATCATTCCTCAGACCATAGTTTGTACGGGGGTGGTAAGAAACTATTGTCTATTGAAGGGGCATTAAGAAACTACTGCCTATTGAAGGGGGCATTAAGAAGCTACTGTCTATTGAAGGGCATTAAAAACTACTGACTATTGAAGGGGCATTAAGAAACTACTGTCTATTGAAGGGGCATTAAGAAACTACTGTCTACTGAAGGGGCATTAAGAAACTACCGTGTACTGAAGGGGCATTAAGAAACTACTGTGTACTGAAGGCTATTGAAGGGGCATTAAGAAACTACTGTCTATTGAAGGGGCATTAAGAAACTACTGTCTATTGAAGGGGCATTAAGAAACTACTGTCTATTGAAGGGGCATTAAGAAACTACTGTCTACTGAGGGGCATTAAGGGCTACTGAAGGGGCATTAAGAAACTACTGCCTATTGAAGGGGCATAAGAAACTACTGTCTATTAAAGAGGAATTTTTGATGTCATGTGTTTAAAGCCTACGGATAGAACACACACGTAAGACTCGCCTGGATCGTTCCTATTCATGCTACCTCACATGGCGTCATATCATTGGCAATGTGTGCGTATTTTTGCTTTCAGTCTGGTGAACTTGTGCAGCAATAGTGGAGTAGTCTTTGCAACGCGATAAGTCATCGCAACAGGCCTTAGGTTTATTTTCACATACACACACACTTGTTAACAATTTTCATTGGCACGTGGGCTGATTCTTGATGCTGCTAAGTCCCCAAAGGGCGGAAAACCTGGACCAAGTCCTTCACGTGATCGTCACGCCTTGCAGGTCTCGTTGTGCCAGAAGTCACCAGCAGGACAAGCACGTTCAAAAGCATGTCGCGTCAGCAACGCACACAATCAGTATCTGTAAAGGCGTTTCTTGCCTTTCGAATTTTTCGCTACGTTCGGGTTTGAAATGCACAATCATATGTGATACGGTAGACAAGGATATCAATGCTAGGAAGGTGGCGGGTAGACAGACCTACGTCATGCTACGCTGATACTACCAGAATGGCGACACGTTAAAACCGGCGCCAGCATGGTTAGAACTCCTAACACCTGACTGAAAACACGGTGCTTGATCACTGGGCCCAACTAGCGTTCAGTTTGCACATGCTGGCATGAATTAATGATCAATATCCAGCAGGCAAATGCAAAATGAGCGAGCGAGTGGACAGGGGGCGGAGGGGGGGGGGGGGGGGGGGTGGTGGTGGTTGAGACGAGGAACGGGGTGGTGTGCATGGAAGAGGGATAGGAAGGAGGGTGGGGGAGATGGGCGGAGGGTGAGATGGGGTGGAAAAAGTTGCCGGTTGGCTGTGACGTCGATCACCAGGAAGGCTGTGTGTTCAAACTTTGGGTTTCCAGTGTGATGATTGCAGGTTCAAACCCTGGCCGCGCAGTTTGAGCGGAGGATAGAGCCGGATTTTCCGGTTTCCTCCGATTCTCTGATCTCCATGTATAGACGTACACACACACACACACAACACACACACACACACACACACACACACACACACACACACACACACACACACACACACACACACAAACACGCACATACGCACGCACACGCGCGCGCGCGCGCGCACACACACACACACACACACACACACACACACACGCGCGCGCGCGCGCGCGCGCGCGCACACACATTCAGAGCATTAACATACACATACAAATTCACACACAGTGCACTCACACGCGCGCGCGCGCACACACACACACACACACACACACACACACACACACACACACACAGAGAACTCAGGGCATTAACACACGGCACACACACACACACACACACACACACACACACACACACACACACACACACACACACACACACACACACATACACACACACACACACATATCACACACATACACATACACACAGTGTACACACGCACGCACGCACACACACACACACACACACACACACACACACACACACACACACACACACACACACACACAGTGCACACACACACACACACACACACACACACACACACACACACACACACACACACACACACACACACAGAGGTCATGTACGCACAACAAAGATCTCAAATATCCATGCTCGATATTTCATGCCATTTTGTCTAGAACCCAGCCAACTGCGGGAAACACATCACGACTGCCAGCAAGTCAAACGTCCTAACAACGTAGTGTGGCATCCAGAACAGTCAGCACACATCGGGGTACCTGGAGAGACGACTGGCACCGCCAGACTGTCCCACCATTCTCCACTGCCAGGTGGGCTGGAAACTGGGCACTAAGAACCTTGTCGCGCATGACTGAGGACAGTGTGAGTCAGTTCCAGACAGGTGTAACGTTGTGACTGAGGACAGTGTGAGCCAGTTCCAGACAGGTGTAACGTTGTGACTGAGGACAGTGTGAGCCAGTTCCAGACAG
>JADBJO010000872.1:412500-422500 GCA_016801955.1 Conus betulinus
ATCTTCTGATTAGAGTATAACCCCATATTTCAGCAGCATAAGTAAGAATAGGTTCTATTTGGGCATCAAATAATTTCCAAAATAGATTACAGTCAATAGTATTTAGCTTTTTAATGACTTCAAAATTTCAATTACACCCTTTCTACCCTTTCTGCTCCCCTCTTCCCAAGCAAAATTCAAACTTAATCTTGTTGAAAATATCATTCCCAGGTATTTATAAGAATTGACAACTTTTATTTCTTCATTTCCATAGAACCATTTTTCATGCACTGAAAGGTGTCCACCATTTCTAAATACAATAATATTAGTTTTAGTTAAATTAACAGTTAATCCTAAACGATCTGTTTCTTCTTTAAGTGACTTAATTGGTTTTGGAGACCTATAACTGTTTGAGACATTAGAATAACATCGTCAGCAAATAGAAGCAAAAATATCTCAACAGCTCCTGAGATTAATTGAATACCGTGCCTTCTTTTTTTTTGATATTTCAATTGCGAACTCGTTAATAAAAAATGAAAACAATTGTGGGCTCAAAAGGCAGCCTTGTTTTTACACCCTTTGGACAGTCAAAATAATTAGAATATTCACTCTTTCCAAGCACACATGCCAGCACAGAATTATACATACCACGAATAGCCAAATAAAGTTTTCCATTCACTCCACTTTTACGCAACACGTTCCAAAGAGTATTACGATTCACAGAGTCGAAAGCCTTCCTGAAGTCAACAAAGGCTATATAGAGTTTAGAATTGCTTAATAAATGTTTCTGTACAAGTGAATATCGTGTATATATATGGTCAATAGTACTATAATTTGCTCTGAAACCTGCCTGTTCTTCTAATATTTTTCCTCATTTTCAGCCCATTTTGATAATCTTTTGTTCAAGATATGAGTATATACTTCACTAATGGTACTAGTGAGTGCTATACCACGATAATTATCTGGATTACTGGAATCACCTTTTTTGTAAATTGGAATAATAATAGATTTAGCCCATTCTAAAGGAAAACTGCCGTGTTCAAAAAGCTCATTAAATAAGCGAACAAGAAAGTCAGTTATGATATAATGTGCTTCTTTTAAACATTTCTCCAACAATTCTGTCGGGTCCAGCACTTTTCCCTGTCCTTAAATGTCTAATACCATCCATTACTTCTTCTCTAGAAATGGTGTTATTGAACAATGGCACAGATTCATCCTCCTCATCATCCAGTGAAATGTCTTCTTCCAGAGGTACATTGAAAACATGAAAAAGTGATCATACCATTGTTGGATGGAAATTTCATTATAAATTAAGCTTTTCATATTAACAGATCTTATTACTGACCAAAATGTTTTAGAATCGGTTATGGATTCTCTTAATTTCTTTAGTCTATTTTCCTCAATTCTAATTGCTTAGTTTCTCTCAGTTTATTGTATTCTTTCGTGACACTGCATATTCTACTCTTTTTTACTTTTTTATCACTAGCTGTTTTACATCTCTGAAATCTTTTTAGCAGCCTTTTTGCTTCTGCTTTCTTTCTCTCAGATTCAGCATCAAACCAGTCATTACATTTTTTATTCGACTTTGACCTACCGTGCGGACCTTACATGCAGCAGCTCCATATAAAGCATTAACAAAAAGGTTTAAACTATCATTTAAATCAATATTCATTTGTAGGAGGGCTGACTGTAAACAACTCTGAAACTCATCACTTTCAAGTTCGTCTTTATATTTATGGACATTTTCATTTCGACCAAACAATTTTTTCTTCACCTGTTTGTTTAACCTGGTTACTTTCCAAATTCCGGTGAACTTATTCCATACAACTTCGATTGGTAAATGCCACGAATGAACACAGTCACCAACATGCAAATCAAATTTCGGTAATAAATCAACATGAATCAAAAAGTAATCAACCACACTACATCCATTAGGGGATACAAAAGTGTAATACCCTCTTTATCTCCATCGCAAAACCCATTTAAGATATTCATATCAAACACAAAAACAAAAATCCAGTAACGTTTTTCCCAAAGCTATTTACAACCATATCTTTTGAGTGACGTAAAAAAAAAGCGTCATCCATTTCATACAAATCAAAATCACAAATAGTCATATCTTCATGCTCAGATTGCATCTGACCTGTTCGAGCGTTAATATCACCAGTTACAATAAAGTATACATCATCTTTATCAAACTTTTCCAATAAAGCCTCTTCTAATAAAAGTACGCCATTTTTTGATAACCTTATCATTATATAGAGGGCCTCCTTCTGGAACAATATAACAACCAACAAAAATGATATCTTTATTCACACCCAAAACAGATTTATCTATTCTTACAACAATTGTATCGTCACAATTTATCTGAATCTCTTTTACATATTTTTCCAAATATTTTCTTACTAAAAGGAGAATACCTCCTGAGTTTCTTCCATGAAATGAAAACTTTCTAGCTGAAACATGAAATTTCGTATAATCATTGAAGATGCATTTATAGTCAAAAGACGAATCTAAAAAGGTTTTCTGTAAGGCAAACAGAATCAAATTTGTTAAAATAATTTACAAAAGAAACACACTTAGTTTTGGAAACAAATTTTCAACATTATAACTTAAGAAAGTCCATTGTTGTGGATGGTCTAACCTGTCCTATTTGCTTTTTACAGAGTTTGAACGCAAGGTCCTAGTACCACCCGTACCCCCTTTCCCCATATAGAGACTTGCTGGACTGGTTAGACAGGTACACTCGCATGCCACTCTGTTGGACACAACCCCGCCACGCGCTGTGTTTTCGTCGTTACCGTGACGTCGATCCGTGGAGACACGGAGGAATCCCCGCGACTGGCCGCTGATCCAATTCGCTGACCTCCACCTCTGTCACGAGCCGCTCGGCAACCTCCATCCTTACCACCATTACCACTCTGTTGCCGATCGGGTGTAGCACGAACTGGGGTGTGGGAGCGGAGGAGGAAGATGTAAACGACCACCCTCACTGCCATCCCCCCCCCTCATAATGTTACATCTATTTTACTTTCAGATAACGAAATGATTATCAAATCAGTTGCAAATTTATAGCAGAGGCCCAGAAATTGCGAAAAGAAAAAGATTAACTCACTATGATGCATAATCCATCAATATGATGAAGATAAAAATGAATGTTCATGTATCATATGATAAAGTGGATGGTCGAATTTCATATATTTTTGACTGCGTGTGCGTGCGTGCTTATCCGCGTGAGTATGTGTGTGTATGCGTGTGATTGGGCGAATATGTGTGTGTGTGTTTGTGTGTGTGTGTGTGTGTGTGTGTGTGTGTGTGTGTGTGTCTGTGTGTGTGTGTGCGTGTGCGCACGCGCGAGCGCGCGCTCGCGCACGCGTGTGTATGTGTGTGTGTGTGTGTGTGTGTGTGTGTGTGTGTGTGTGTGTGTGTGTCTGCGTCGGTGTGTGTGTGTGTGTGTGTGTGTGTGTGTGTGTGTGTGTGTGTGTGTGTGTGTGTGTGTGTGTGTGTGTGTGTGTGTGTGTGTGTGTGTGTGTGTGTGTGTGTGTGTGTGTGTGTGTGTGTGTGTGTGTGTGTGTGTGTGTGTGTGCGTGAGTGTACATGTGTTTGTGTGTGTGTGCGCGCGCGCGTATATATATATATATATATATATATATATATATATATATATACATATGTGTGTGTGTGTGTGTGTGTGTGTGTGTGTGTGTGTGTGTGTGTGTGTGTGTGTGTGTGTGACATTGGGTGGGCTGGTGGGTGAGTGCTTGTGATATGTGTTTATGTGGCTAAATGATTATCATGTCATAACTGACTGAAGTTTCGTTGAGCTATTTTTTGTATTTTTTAGCATTGATTTCTTATGCCAGCAATATTTTCTTTCTGAGCCTATTGTTACCCCCCCCCCCCTCCCCTTGTCATCAGACCGTAATGGTAATGACAATAAAATATCGTGAATCGTGAATATCTATCTATCTACATAAAAGAGAGAGAGAGAGAGAGAGAGAGAGAGAGAGAGAGAGAGAGAGAGATTTATACATGTATAAATGATATATACAAATACATCTCTCTCTCTCTCTCTCTCTCTCTCTCTCTCTCTCTCTCTCTCTCTGGTGTGTCTGTGTGTGTGTGTGTGTGTGTGTGTGTGTGTGTGTGTAAAAACAATTTTTTTACCAGTATATATATATATATATATATATATATATATATATATATATATATATATATATATAGTTTCCTCATGCAGCTAGGGAAGGGTTTTCATATTTATGATAGACATTTTCCCATTTACTTCATCTTCAATTTTTTTTTCCTCTCAATTTCAAATCTTTGCCAAGTCATTACTGTAATGATGGAAGAATTGTTAACCTGCACTTGTTTTCCCCTACTACTACTTTGATTGTTCAGCATTAATTGTTTGGTCAATCAGTGGGTGATTGCATCTCTTACGAGATCCAAGAAAGGTTGTTCTGCACATTCTTAGCCACTGACAATGCTTGGGTGTTAGCGACAGCAGAGCTGACCACTCAGACTGTTCCATATCTTTTGATCTCCCTTGCATCCTTAAATGGATCCTCAAGCATAGGCTCAAAGATTGTCCATTACATTTTATACTGTTTGCGTAATGTTTTTAGTTTTCAACAACTTTTTTCCTCTCCACACTTTCGTTTTGTTTAATTCTACTACTACCTTTCGCTGGCTGCTTTAGGGGGTGCTGTTGGATTCTTTTTCGAACCCTTGGCGGTCGGAACACCACAGAATTATGGACTGTGGTGTGTCTCTATCTCGCCAAGAACACAGACAATCAGCCGTGTCTCCCTGATGAGTCCGATCCAGCGGATGAAAGGCCTCGGAGCAGGCGATACAAATAGGTCTGCCTTCGAGAGGGATTGCGATAGTTTCCTCATGCAGCTAGGGAAGGGTTTTTCATATTTATGATAGAAGGGTTTTTCCCATTTACTTCATCTTCAAATTTTTTTTTCCTCTCGATTTCAAATCTTCGCCAAGTCATTACTGTAATGATGGAAGAATTGTTAACCTGCACTTGTTTTCCTCCACTACTTAATTGTTTATATATATATATATGTATATGTATATATATATAGAATTGACTAATAAATTCCAAGAATAAGTAACCGAGCACCATTCCAGCAACTTACAGAGCAGCCTGGTGTTGCAAAGACTGCAAGAAATATTTAATTGTAAAACAAAACTTGCTCTTATGTCTTAGAGAGAGAAAGAGACACACACACATTTTATATATATATATATATGAGAGAGAGAGAGACGCATATATATATATATATATATATATATATATATATATAGATATATGTGTGTATCTAAAAACAAATTTTTTCTAAAAACAATTTTTTCATCAGTATTGTTAAAGATCCAAGAGTAAGGTAGAGTTATGTTATGATTATCTATCTACCTATACACGTTGTTCTGTATTCACATGTACATTAGATTTAACACATAAACCATGCTATTCAAACTGATTATATTGTGGTATATCTCCACGCGTATCAGATTACGTCATTACAAATCCATGATTTTTCTTCATCATGATGGGTAGGACGGAGCAGGAGCATGAGATGTACAGTATTTGAAGGGGCGGGGGTGGCAGTGGGTGGGAGGGGAACTGTGTCTGAAGAAACACATGGAAGAGCTGAAATTCAATTGAAAGAAATGATTTGATTTGGTGAAAAAATATACTTGGTGCGACTATCAGTCTGTTGGAGCGATGCCTGGCATATTTATGATATGTAACTCTCTTATCAAAAAGACAGCAGTTTGGTGCCAAGAATTGTTCCTTCATTTCATCAAGGTTATGGCAGAGTCTGTCTTTTAAGTTCAAAGCACAGAGGGTGGCGGAGCTATGCTGTAACTTAATAGAAAAAAAAAAAACCCGACAAGGAAAAAGGAAACCAAATAAAATGAATATGGAATTATGAAACATAATAATGAATCAAATCCTTCGCCACCAGAAAACTGCGTAAACGTGTGTTTTCAAGAGAACAAAAAACCCACAAAGAAACAAACAAGCAAGAAAAATAAACCTTTGTTGACGTTCTTCCTTGTTCGTGCTGTACAAAAAGGTCAAACAGTCACTGAAACGAGAAAAAGGCGGCTGAGTGGATGAGCGAGGGAACTCTGGGTCTGAGGTTTCAATCTCACATAGGGTGAGTTTTCTTCCCTTACCCCTCCTTCACCCCCCACCCCCACCCCAACTCCTCATGCCCGCTACTTTTCCCCTTTTCACTAGACTATAACATTTGTGCGTGCGTATTACTCTTTCGGAAGACACAATGACGGAGGGGAGTTCCCGCGTGCATCGTGCATGTAACCGCAGGAAAACAAAATCGACCTGTCTCGAAAAAAAAAAGGTATCAGGAGAAGATAACGCCTGTCATGCCATTGCAAACACAGTTACCTGCTCTCAGTTCATGGGTCAAGCGAATAGATCTAGAGAGTCCAATATTCATTGGAAGTGCACACTAGGTTAATGAACGGTCGGTGTGTCGACTGGCTGCATTAGAGGCGCAGCGTTTCACACCCATGTCCTGTCATTTTCTCTTTCTGATTGAACTGTCTAGCTGACCGACTGGGCAAACTTGCTTTAAGCGTGCCCACCATTGGCCTCTGTCCATGAAAACGGCGGGGTCACTCTCGCTGAACGCCGGCTCTAACACGGATTACCGTTCTTGCAGATTTCCGAACATCGTCTGACATACGCACAGGGAGAACAACAGGGGTAGGGTAGCGTTTAAGTTGAAATTCACGTCGGTGACATTTGAAAAGTCTACACTACTGTCTGAATTGGAGCCACTAGTTCGTTTGCAATCGTGTTATATGTGCACTTCCTCCTCACCGTCATTTGTTGTCAGTCACACTTAATGCAAGATGGTTTAGCTGCTTCCACAGGAATGTGAACGGTGCCCGCAAGATTTGAAGCTTCTGGCTGAAAAGACAGCGACTCTGTGGTGAGTCGTCTTCTGTGTTCTGGACCTTCACACTGCAGGCGATTGACCGCCATGGTCATCATGTACATCAGCAACACACACACACACACACACACACACACACATACACTCACACACACACACATACACACACACACACACACATATATATATATATATATATATATATATATATATATAATGCTGAACAATTAAGTAGTGTGGGAAAACAAGTGCAGGTTAACAATTCTTCCATCATTATAGTCATGATTTGGCAAAGATTTGAAATTGAGAGAGAGAAAAAAAATTGAAGTAAATGGGAAAATGTATATCATAAATATGAAAACCCTTCACTAGCTGCATGAGGAAACTATCGCAATCCCTCTTGAAGACAGATCTATATTTATCGCCTGCTCCGAGGCCTTTCGTCCGCTGGATCGGACTCATCAGGGAGACACAGCTGATTGTGTCTGTGCTCTTGGCGTCAGATAGAGAGACACCACAGTCCATAATTCTGTGTGTTCCGACCGCCAAGGGTTCGAAAAAGAATCCAACAGCACCCCTAAAGCAGCCAGCGAAAGGTAGTAGAATTAAACAAAACGAAAGTGTGGAGAGGAAAAAAGTTGTGAAAACTAAAAATATTACGCAAACAGTATAAAATGTAATGGACAATCTTTGAGCCTATGCTTGAGGATCCATTTAAGGATGCAAGGGAGATCAAAAGATATGGAACAGTCTAAGTGGTCAGCTCTGCTGTTCAATAACCCAAGCATTATCAGCGGCTAAGAATTGTGCAGAACAACCTTTTCCTTGATCTCGTAAGAGATGCAATCACCCACTGATTGACCAAACAATATAATGCTGAACAATTAAGTAGTGGGGGAAAACAAGTGCAGGTTAACAATTCTTCCATCATTATAGTAATGATTTGGCAAAGATTTGAAATTGAGAGAGAGAAAAAGATTGAAGTAAATGGGAAAATGTCTATCATAAATATGAAAACCCTTCACTAGCTGCATGAGGAAACTATCGCAATCCCTCTCGAAGACAGATCTATATGTATCGCCTGCTCCGAGGCCTTTCGTCCGCTGGATCGGACTCATCAGGGAGACACGGCTGATTGTGTCTGTGCTCTTGGCGTCAGATAGAGAGACACACCACAGTCCATAATTCTGTGGTGTTCCGACCGCCAAGGGTTCGAAAAAGAATCCAACAGCACCCCCAAAGCAGCCAGTGAAAGGTAGTAGAATTAAACAAAACGAAAGTGTGGAGAGGAAAAAAGTTGTTGAAAACTAAAAATATTACGCAAACAGTATAAAATGTAATGGACAATCTTTGAGCCTATGCTTGAGGATCCATTTAAGGATGCAAGGGAGATCAAAAGATATGGAACAGTCTGAGTGGTCAGCTCTGCTGTTCAATAACCCAAGCATTGTCAGCGGCTAAGAATTGTGCAGAAACAACCTTTCTTGGATCTCCTAAGAGATGCAATCACCCACTGATTGACCAAACAATATAATGCTGAACAATTAAGTAGTGGGGGAAAACAAGTGCAGGTTAACAATTCTTCCATCATTATTCCATCATTGGCAATGATTTGGAAAAGATTTGAAATTGAGAGAGAAAAAAAAAAGATGAAGTAAATGGGAAAATGTCTATCATAAATATGAAAACCCTTCACTAGCTGCATGAGGAAACTATCGCAATCCCTCTCGAAGACAGATCTATATGTATCGCCTGCTCCGAGGCCTTTCGTCCGCTGGATCGGACTCATCAGGGAGACACGGCTGATTGTGTCTGTGCTCTTGGCGTCAGATAGAGACACACCACAGTCCATAATTCTGTGGTGTTCCGACCGCCAGGGTTCGAAAAAGAATCCAACAGCACCCCCAAAGCAGCCAGCGAAAGGTAGTAGAATTAAACAAAACGAAAAAGTGGAGAGGAAAAAGTTGTTGAAAACTAAAAATATTACGCAAACAGTATAAAATGTAAGGGACAATCTTTGAGCCTATGCTTGAGGATCCATTTAAGGATGCAAGGGAGATCAAAAGATATGGAACAGTCTGAGTGGTCAGCTCTGCTGTTCAATAACCCAAGCATTGTCAGCGGCTAAGAATTGTGCAGAACAACCTTTCCTTGGATCTCGTAAGAGATGCAATCACCCACTGATTGACCAAACAATATAATGCTGAACAATTAAGTAGTGGGCGGGGTCGAAAAAAATATTCTAGCCAGTCTAGAGCTTCAGAAAATCCGTCCGACAGTATGGCACGTCTACTTCAAAGTTAGGTGATGGTGAAAAGGTTGAAAAGAAAGTTCCTTTGCTGGGTCTTTGTTTTTAACTTCATCTGGACAGCCTTGTTTTTGCTTTGTGCTCGCTCAAACTGGGACGGAGAAAGGGAAGTACAACTGTTTCATCAGATGCATCGGAAATATTGTTGGCATATTAGAACTGTGCCCACTCATATAACACAATATTTTCTATTCTTAAAGATGATGAGATGGAAATGATGGTTTGGTAAAACATTTCTATATCAGATCTACACCAGAATTCAACAGGCTCGTTCATCAGCCACCCTCCATCCTTCCACAAAGTTCCATCAAAATCGGTTCACCAAGTCTTTGCGCAGCAGTGCTGACATACAGACAGACAGACAATGCTGACATACAGACAGACAATGCTGACATACAGACAGACAATGCTGACATACAGACAGACAAACAAACGAACAGAGAAACAAACGATCGCGGGAGGAAAACTTGACCTCCTTTGATAAGGTTAATGAGCAGTCAATTTCAATTAACCTCTGTGCACTCGAGCAGGCGGTCGACCTCTCACCCAGCCTAGGCAGGAAGCCCCCCCCCCCCCTCCACACACACACACACACACACACACCAAGAAAACGGCTTCCAACTCCAGCCGATAAATTCAGAAAGGAGGTAAGGAGTGTGAGAATGACGTACACATTGTGGACCAATCAGAAGATGTCAGTGTTCATGATGCACATGTGCGTATGGTTTAGGAGGTGAGGGATTGGTAGGGAAGATGGTGGAACGGAACG
>JADBJO010000872.1:425000-427500 GCA_016801955.1 Conus betulinus
CGTTGCAGGGGTTTACTCTTTTGTTCTTCAAGAATTTTCCAAGAGAAGAGGAGCAAGCAGCTCGTACCTTCATTTCCTTTCCGTTTAGTAACCTGTGCTTTCTCGTCTCTCCCCCTCCTCCCTTCCCCCATTCCTACCCTTCCCCTCCCCCCATCCCCCTCCCCCCGCCTAGCCTTGCCTCCCCGGCTCCAGCGACTGTGCTGACGAGCGACCCCCCCCCCCCCCCCCCCCCCCCCCCCCCCCCCCCCCGCCGCCTTAATCTTTACTTCTTAAAAGATCTGCAGTTCTTCCACCTTGGGCCAAAACCACCATCCCCTCCTTATTCCTCTCTCTGCGTATTCTCAACCAGGTTTTTCGAAAGAGGAATGCCTTTCTTCCTGCCCCCACCCAACTCTCCGTGGATCGCAGATGTAGTCATACCTTCATACATAAGTGATTGCACCAGGTAGCCAAATGATCTCTTGTATATGCATAATTTGTGGGGTTCTTCTCTTCAGATACACCGGAAACGATGTGTCTTTTTCAACACGTAGCTGTTTCTTTCGTTTACCAATCGTGACACTCCTCTCTAACACAAATAGTTTGCTATTTCTCTTCTGCACGCGAACCAGCAACGTTCTGATCCAGACCCTGAGCCTCCCTCAGACACAGGCAGACCAGTCTGCTTGTGTGTCATCATGTCATCCTCTTTCATCCAACTGTAAACCAAAAACACTCTCCGCTAATAAACACCCGCCCCTCCTTTTACCCACTTAAAAACAAGCTTCACTTCCCCCCTCATTCTAGCCCCCCCCCCCCCCCCCCACACACACACACACACACACATCCCACTACCGAACCAGCAACATTTCCCCTCATCTTATCACAGACCCCTCCACGACAAAACAACAGTATTCTTCCATCTTAACACATCCTCGTCCACTACCAAAGCAACAACATTCTCCTCTCCTCTTTACATCTCTCATCCATTGCCAAACCAACGTCATTCTCCCACATCTTCTTACCATCCACCTTACTCCCTCCCCCATCCACTGTCAAACCAGCAACGTTCTTCTCTCATCTTATCTATCTCATCATCTCCAAACCAACAAGATGCTCCTCTCATTGTACCACTTTCTCATCCACCACCCAACTAATAACATTCTCCCCTCATCTTATCACACCTTCGCCCAATATCAAACAGCACACTCCTCTCATATTATCACCCCCTCACCCACTGACCCACCAGTTATCCAACAGCGTTCTCCCTCATGCTATATCTTTCTCACGCTCAAGTCATCCAATAGCGTCCTCTCTCTCATCCTATATCTTTCTCACCCACAAGGCATCCAACAGCGTTCTCCCTCATCCTATATCTTTCTCACCCACAAATCATCCAACAGCGTTCTCCCTCATCCTGTCTCTCCCTCACCCACCACTCATCCAATACCGTTCTCCTCATCCTGTCTCCTCACCCACCACTCTGTCTCTCCCTCACCTCCCCACCCATCCAATCCAATACCGTTCTCCCTCATACTGTCTCTCCCTCACCCACCCCACTCATCCAATACCGTTCTCCCTCATACTGTCTCTCCCTCTCCCACCCACTCATCCAATACCGTTCTCCCTCATACTGTCTCTCCCTCTCCCACCACTCATCCAATACCGTTCTCCCTCATACTGTCTCTCCCTCTCCCACCCCTCTCCCACCACTCATCCAATCCTGTGTCTTCTGTCTCCCCCCACCCTCATCCATACCTCTCTCCTCCCCCACCCACCACTCATCCAATACCGTTCTCCCTCATCCTTATTCTTTCTCACCCAGAAAACAACAACGTCTCTCCCTCATCCTATATCTCCACCCGCAATCCAACAAGCAACCCCCACCCCACCCCGTCATCCTTCCAGTCCCTCACTCCAAAAGCCAACCAACACCACTTTCATTTTCAACTTTCTGTCACTCACTAACCCACATTGCCACGCTGTCCCCCCACACCCCCACCCCCCACCCCAGCCCCACCCCCATCCCCCCATTTACAGAATCTCTCCCTCACCCAATGGACAAATCACCCAACACTCTCCCCCTTAGTCTCTCTTACTTCCTGCCCAACATTCTCTCCCCTTATCGTGTGACCTGCACCATTCCCGTCTCCCTTATCGTCTGATCGTCTGGCGAATATACAACACTGCCCTCTACCCCCCACCCCCACCCCCCTAACCTCCTGCCTCCCTACCCTCCCTCCAACTCGTCCGTCCCTTCCACCCTCCGATAATCGATAGCCCGACACTCACTTCTCTTACCCCGTCAGTCCACGCACGTGCTCCCCCCCCCCCCTCTCCCCATCCAATCGAAAGCGTATAAAAGTTTGACAGCTCGCTTTGGGGGAAGGGTCCGACTACGCCGCCGCCATTCCGAAGCTGACTGTTTCTAAAGGCAAAAAAAAAAATTAAAAAAGAAAAAAGAAAAGTTTGTAAGCGATCACGCATCGACAAGACTTGCGTTCTCCAAAGACTTCTCCAA
>JADBJO010000872.1:437500-442500 GCA_016801955.1 Conus betulinus
AAAAATCCAACCAACCAACCAACTAAACAAACAAAAAGACGAAAAGGAAGAAAAATAAAGAAGAAAGAAAACTACCCCCCCATCAACTAGAAGAAGAAGAAGAAGAAGAAGAAGAAGAAGAAGGAAGAAGGAGGAGGAGGAGGAGGAAAAAAGAAAAAGAAGAAGAAGAAGAAGAAGAAGAAAGAAGAAGAAGAAGAAGAAAGAAGAAGAAGAAGACTTTTCTACATTGTGATAGCAGTCATGAATATTTGACACACAACAACTGTAATTTACAGAAACAGAAACGTACAAAAGAAAGAAAGATACAAAGAAGAAGACAAAAACTAACATCAGCGTCAACAACACAATATGACTATTAAGAGACGTACTGTACCTGTAAGTTATCAGTACTCTTTCATCAAGACATTCATAAATGTTCTTCATCACATCAGTTTGGTGGTGGAGTTCGCAAACATAGCAGACACACCGTGTACATCACAATATATAATAAAAGCTACAAATTCTAAATGCTTTGGTACAGACTTACATTCAACAATGACAAATCAAAGGCATGTGAGACTTGTGGATAACATTTGCTGGGTCAATTTTCAGAA
This sequence comes from Conus betulinus, assembly GCA_016801955.1. Lineage (NCBI taxonomy): Eukaryota > Metazoa > Mollusca > Gastropoda > Neogastropoda > Conidae > Conus > Conus betulinus. The sequence goes on from JADBJO010000872.1 coordinate 438,094, forward strand.
ATGAATATCAATGTGTCTGGACTGCTTGCATGAAAAAAAAAAAATCATTTATATAGATATTCCTTCCTCATGAAAGTATGAAGTAACAGTTTTGTTATCGTTTTCCTTTCAGTCTCTTACTCCCCCTGGTTGTGAAAAGGTCTAACTGGCAAGGCTCTGGTCTTTCGAATGAAACCAAAGTCTATGTGAAGTTTTCGCGTCGTGCATACAGAGCCCTACTCAAAAGTTCCATGAGATGGTCTCTGACTAATTCCTGAAGGGAAATAGGTTGATAGGTGATCAAAAGATTGAGTATACGCTGGAAAAATATATGTGTAGTGCCGTACTACTGTGAGAATACGCTTTTCCTAACTTGTATAAAAAAGGTGATAAAAAACACGTAATACAGTATACAACAATGTATCATAGGGGAACTCTTACAAACAGATCGAGTTTTGCTTAGTTTCATATGCCGTTAGTTCTCGTTAGTTGACCAGGTGATCTATTCGCAAAAGGCGAAAGATCCTGCAAGACTCTTCAAAGTCCCAGAACAGTCCCCGAAAGCGCATGAAGCGTTCAGACACTCTTTCTAGAATTTTCCTAACATTTTAACGGCTTATCCTACGCCACTGTTCTCGAAACTTTCTTGAACGTTCCTTGCGCTTTGGCTGGCTATACCATGTCATGTTTCCTATGTATGCACCAACACAGGGAAACGTGTTCTTTTAGAGTGTTGGGACTAACATGATGTGAGACATAAACACTTTACAGCAGACTGCCTGAAAACCTTGTTCAGAAATGTCCCACCTGATGTGATCTTTGAAATTCTGAGGAAGATTCACATTTTCTATTGTTCATCATTCTGATCTAATATTTTACGGAGGTAGGATTTTTAACAAAATTGTCGGTTTTGTTTTTAGAAAGTGTGTTTTAAAGAGTTGTGTGAATGAGTTTATTTTATTTATTTATTTTTTTTTTAATTTTGTTTTTGTTTTGTTTTCAATAATGACTAGTGAGTTGACGTCAACGCGGCCCTTTGTGGTCGGCTGGGCTGTAAGCAACATCACCTTTCTTTACCTTACCATGTCATATTTTGTCGAACTTTCTAAAATCTTTCATGTTTATTGACCATTCACTGAATCAGGCAGGTTGCGAATATTGAGTTCTGTCTTCGGAACAAAAGTCTTTCCCTTCAACTCCCTCTGTCTTCCTCCCCCCCCCCCCCCCCCCCCCCCCCCTTCTATTCACTCCTCTTCGAACTATTGTAAGCGTACCCCATTTGCTTACCGAAAGAGCTCTCTTTGTAGCAACTTTTCAGCATTCCATTCCACACTTGTTCTACTACAGGAGTGATATTCAGGAACGTGAACTGGGGGTCTGTTGCCTGATTGATGCTTGAAAGATGATCTGCTGCTCTACGCTTAGTGGCTCTTTTGAGTCTCGCATTACTGTTATGGCTGGCCTTTCCTTCAGATTGATTGTTGATACATTACGTAAAAAATAATCATACGTATCACAAATACCATTACATTTGATAAATCCTCGTTTTCTTTTCAGGTCCACATTGAACTGTTCTTTTAAGAACAGACGGTTTATAAACGTCTCCTTAAGTTCTTACCTCTCGTATTATACCAGCAATCATCATTTTCTTGGGGAACATTTCCACATAATCACAATTTCATGCAAGAGATATTACTCTTGAATCTCGAACTTTCGGTTTTGTAACTATGAATAATCGGGTTTATGGAGAGATGAAAGAATGCGATTTGAGAGAGAGATCAAAGAAAGTAATCCACGAGTACTGTAAGAGTTGAAGGACACGTTTACAGTTTGGGACCGTTGTGGCGATCCAATCAAGACTGATTTTGTGAATCTTCTGCTGGAAGCACAGGCTCTGAACTTGTCACCAGTGTCCACCGATTCTCTGTGTGGATCCGATTTGACCAGAGATTGTCACAGATCCTGTCAAGTACCCAAGTCAGCAATCTAAATCAACTGAAGTGTTTTGATAGAAATAAGACAACGATTCTTTGCCGTAAAGAAGAAAACAAGACGACACAGCACAGCACCGCACAGTACAGCACTGCACAATAAAACAAAGTAGGATTCAACTCATAAAATTCTACTCAGTACAACACAATAGCTTTATAACTCACAGTATGATATAGAACAACAGAAAACTGCGTAACACAAACCATACAATACTATGAAATCATACAGCACAAAACAACCCCCAAACAATATAATACAATATAATTCAACACAGTGTATTAAAACACATCACACGACACACAATACCAATGTAATGTAACATGTCACATCACATACAACGGAATATAATCCCATATGCCACATCACACACAATGCAGCATAATGCAGTATGTCATATCAAACACACAACACATAACACTATAATGCCATATATCACATTACAACACAATACGGTTGCAGCAAACCACAACACAATGTAAGGAAACACAATACGATACAAAGGACCGATTGGTAGTAGCGCAGAGCATCTCAAAATAACGTGGATGATCCCCCATTCCAACATCACGAAGACCTTTACCTTCTTCACCATAATGCCTCAGGCAGTCAGAACACAACTAGGACAGCACTGACAGCTCCACACAGACAGCTAGTCTTGGAGCGTTGACAGGTAAACAAACCAAACAAACACAAACAAACGAAACAAACAAACAAGCATAGACAGCACAGCAGGGCACAGCATAGCACAATACAGCACAGTACACCCTACACAATAAAACAAAGTATAATTCAACTCATATAACAGGATAACAATTTTTTTGTCGAAAAGATGGAAAATTCAACTCAGTACCACAATAGACTTATAACTCACAACATAATTCAGCACGACAGAAAACTGTGTAACACAACACGAACCACTCAATACTATGAGCTAACACAGCACAAAACATTTACGGAGCACACACAAGGAGACAATGACTTAAAACAACTAAACAAGAAACGCGATGGGCCGGAACCGGAAGACAGGAAGTTAAACAGAGGGCGCTCCCAAGCTCACCAGGCAACGAACTCTCCTTCAGTCCATCAAGGGCGGCAACTCCCTGATTCACGTTTCTCCACAAGACTTGTACACATACGGCTGTTCCCACCCTACATTTTATACGTAGTCGTCGCACTCCTGTGACGGAGAACTGAAAGCCAAGGGATTTTGTTTGGCATAGAACAACTCCGTTATGTTTATAGTCGGATGTTTACAGTCTGGCCGATCACCCGACGCCATATCAGAGCAGTTGCCCCGGCATGGTACCAGGAAGACTGACTCAGTGCCAGAGAACGCCAGAGACGAGGACGCCTGCCGAGGGCCTGTGCTCTTCAAGCAGCGAGGGCAGAAAAAAATTGTAACAGCTACAGCAACAGCAGCAGTTCCAGAAGTAGCAGTCAGTTGTAACTGTCGCGCCAAAGCCGTGTATCCTGACTCATACTGTCTGTTAAGATGTACGGATGTGGTTCTAAACAGACAATTAGCTCTACAGCAAGTATCGGTAGTAGCAATGGCAGCAGCGACGGCGATAGCAGACAAGCGACTGTGGTGGCTATAGTATGCTAGTAGTAGCTGCAGCAGCAACTGCAGCAGAAGAAGCAGCAGCAGTAGATGTAGAAATAAAGCAGCAGCAGCGCCGACAGAAAAACAGGAGCAATAACAGCAACGACAGCAAGAGCAGTAGCTGAAGGAAGAACAGCAGCAGCAGCATTAGCAGCAGTAGTAGTCGTACTATTAGCAATAGCAATAGCAGTAGTAGTAGTACTAATAGCAGCAGCAGGAGCAGCAGCAGTAGTAAGCTTAGTAGTAGTAGCAGTAGCGCCAGCACTAGCGACAACAGATGCAGCAACATCAGTATTAGTGATAGTAGTAGCGGCCGCAGTTGCAGCGGCAGCAGTAGCAGCAGTAGCAATAGTAGTAGTAGAATTAATATCGGCAGCAGCAGCAGCACGTCAACAGCAATAGCGGCAGTTTAAGAGCCAGTAATAGCGGCAGCAGCAGGAGCAGCAACTGCCGCAGCAAAATTCGCAGCAGGAGCAGCAATAACAGCAGTACCAGTCGTCGTCATGGCAGCAGCAGCAGTATTAGCAGCAATAGCAACCAGCAGCAGCAACCACAGCAACAAAAAAGCGGCATAAGCAGCAATAAAGCAGCAAAAAAAACAAAGAAAACAAACAAAAAACAAGCAAAAAAAAAACCCGCATCATCAGCTACTGAGCTGCTACGTGAACAACAACAACAGCACAAACACAGCAAGGCACTGGTCATCCCGAAGAGACCGCTACTCCGAACAGTTCCCCCCCCCTCCCCCCCCCCCCCTCAACCAACCCCTTTCACATCATCCATCAGACGACTCACAGCAGCAACAACCACAGTGACAGAACGAACCAAGACTGGAC
>JADBJO010000872.1:447500-450000 GCA_016801955.1 Conus betulinus
TACAGATTTGAGTCGAGAGGATATCTGGCTTGGATCCCTCATTCAGTGCGCGCGCGTGTGTGTGTGTGTGTGTGTGTGTGTGTGTGTGTGTGTGTGTGTGTGTGTGTGTGTGTGTGTGTGAGAGAGAGTGAGAGTGTGTGTGAGAGAGAGAGAGAGAGAGAGAGAGAGAGAGAGAGAGAGAGAGATTCTGGCAAACGCAGGCAAAAACGTAACCACCATGACAGTGACAATGATGATAATAAACAACCTGGGAAAAAATTAATAAAAAAACAACCAAATAACACCGCACATGCAACCCACCATCATCCAGCCCCCCCCCCCCCCCCCCCCCCCCCCCACACACACACAGTCCTCACCCCCAGCTCACACTCAAACGACAGAGATCCACCACGAAGTGTTTCCGTCTCTCCCTCACCTGGTCAGAGATGCTAAGAACTGACGGAAACGATGCACGAATTGTCCACGTGTCGGTCTCAATGCCCTCAACAATAAAGCTATTTTACTGGGGAAATCCCCCAACCCATCGCACCCCTCCCACCCCTCCCATCCCCCCCCCCCCTCCCCCGATCCCCACGCAGAACACAATTGTGATGAGGATGATAGTAATGGTGACAATTATGATAGTGATGAGTGGAAGGAAAAAAATGAAAAGAACAGGACGGAGGGAGAGTTCAAACAAACACGTGGTAGCTGGGTGTGCGTCTGTTTTGGGGCGTGACTGTTGAAAGGTCTAACCGGTGCAACACGCACTTTGCCCCCTCTCTCTCGAAAATGACTTCCAGAACCCGATCGTCTACACGTCTCTTGGATGTGGGAAGATTGGTGGTAGGGATGGGGGGGGGGGGGGGGGGGGGGCGGAGCGGGGTAGGGTAGCAGGGAGGTGTGTTCGTCTGACATGGGAACCATGACAAACTTGTCCTTTTCCCCAACACAGTTCTGACATATTTGATGTCACTGGTAAGGCACTGGTCACGATGACCAGGTTGTCATCCCAGGTAGAAGAGGATCAGGCCGTGTAGCGTCTCCAGCGTCCGTGCAGCACGTGCCTGGATGTCAGCGTGTTGTGTTCTGCTGACACGTTTTCCTCGGCGGAGACTGGCCAGTTTGGTCCGCTCCTCTGCCAACATGTGTCTGTCATCCTGCTTCACAAACCAGAACGAACAGTCACTGTCATTGGCGTACACGGAACCTCCAACACCAGATCGTCCGATTCACAGAGTAGTATGTCTGATCCACTGGAACGATCAAGAGCGATTTTTCTGAATAACTTGTTTCTGCTCTTGTCTCTCAAGTGTCTCTGGACAGATTTTTCGGTCAGAGTGGCAACATAACTTTTAACGACACTTGTACTGAAACCTGCCACGAGGTTTTCATAGACCGGCTCGATGTCCGTGTCAGCTGGTGGAGAGAGGACAGAGCTATCGATGTACTCACATGTTTCAGCACAATCGTTCAGGCGCAAAGTATCATTCTCCGATCTTACTGGATTATCCAAGCTAACCGCATGACCCGAGTGTGTAGCCACTGTGTGTTCCGTTTCTGGGTCATATTCACACAGATTTTCAAGTCTTGCATCGGTCGAAGACGGAGTGTTCAAAACAGATGCAGAAGCTTCATCATGTTGTCCACTTGCCTGCCTCTCTTGCTGCTGTCGGGCTCTCTGCTGGTCACGTCGGATCTGGCTGGGAGGTTTCTTCCTGTAGTACTGAACCTGTGTGTTGCGGTTCAGGACAGGATCCGCCATATGTTTGTTGACATTTGGAAAGAAGCCGGCTTGAGGCGCAAAACAACCACCGTGTTTTCACCTTCTCCTGCAATTTTCCAGCTTGTGACGTTATTGTCCGTTAGCAGGGCGTTCAGGGTTGTCTCCACAGCTACTGGTAGACCAGAAACTGGCATGAGAGAGAGAGAGAGAGAAGATGCTTATTACTTACACATGCTTGCCTTTTGCCAAGAGAAACTGGGGACTGGCGTTTTAAAAGGAAAACATATGCATGTGAAACGACGACACACGATGCTGAAAGAATCTGCTGCGGGATATCCATGTCACTGCGGGCACACACAGATTGTCCCGTGCAACGTCCTTCGATAAGCCGATGAAAACCCAGGGTGGGCGTGTCCAGCTGCAGGTGCTGTGTTCGGAAAGAAAGAACCCAGACTGTGTAGGTCCAGCTGTGTGTTCTGTTATATACTTCTCTGAAACAAGACAGTCAACCATAGCCACAGCTGACCGAGGAAAAAAAATCCGAAATGACACTTCCATGATGACAGGCAACATGTCAAGAACGACGTCAATCTGATGCCTGGTTCTGTTCGGATCAGCTAGGGCCTAGCATCGCGCTGCTCGAAGTGGATAGGGCGTCCATCGGGGGTCCTCCGTTGAGAGAGAGACAGAGAGAGACAGAGAGAGAGAGAGAGAGAGACAGAGAGAGAGAGAGAGAGAGAGAGAGAGAGAGAGAGAGAGAGAGAGAGAGAGAGAGAGAGAGAGAGAGAGCGTCAA
>JADBJO010000872.1:470000-472500 GCA_016801955.1 Conus betulinus
GACGTGGGCGTGTAGAGGGGGAGAGGGGGAGAGATGAGAGGAAGAGAGGAGATCAAGGGAGGAGTGAGGGGAAGAGGGTGTGGGCGAGAGCGGGGGGGAGGAGGGAGAGTGAGGGAGGAGAGAGGGAGAGGGAGAGGAGGAGGGAGTGATGACGAGAGAGAGAGCTCGTGATCAGTCCTCCGTCTTCTTGATCCTTGAACTTATTTTTTGTCATTTATTGGGCTGGCATTTTCATTATCAGGAAGATTTCTCTTACAACCCAGCCCTCTGTGCCTAAAACATCGCTTCCGACCCTCAGCCCAGAGAGAGGCTTGGTTTACTGGAGCACTGACCGGGGACAGACGGACACTGAAATATTCCCCCGGCGATTGTCAACAGTGTTGTGTTGTGCTCACGTTATGGCATTCTGCCTTGTCAGCAGCCAGGGCTGACCGTATGCAAGAACGATATGTATGGAAACTTCCTCGCGACAAATGTTCACGATTTCGATGATTATTTCGATCGGTGATTATCATCAAATTGGCAGTGATGATAAAGATTTTTCCACGTTGTAGCTACTGTAAGCAACGGCAAATGACGTGAAAGAAACACACATGCAGGTTCACTCGAAAACAGTTATTTTTGTCACACGATAAAATATTTAATTACACAGTTCTTTTTTCCACGATAACTTCACAAAATGTAAACAACAACAACAACAACAACCAACAGCAACTTTTTCATCCTTGCAAGCCGTAAGCAATGAAAATCGTTAATCATGATAGTTGTCTCCAGCTACTATCCGGCTTTCTGTCCCTTTGGAAGGCAGTTTTTGATACAAGACCCAGAATCCACGCAGTGATCCCACAAACCGCATGTAGAAGCACACGAGTCACGTGTTTTTCCACGAACCTTTGTTATCTCTGTTTAGGGTTCGTTATTACCGTCTTAGAGGTGATTACGCCTGACTGCCCTATCAAGTCGAAATTCAAGACAGTAATCACGAAGAAATATAAAGAAATACAAAGTGAAGTTTTTTCCCATGTTGGAACAAACGCGCACACATCAGGTCAAGTCAAGTCAAGTCAAGTCAAGTCAGGTCAAGTCAGTCAAGTCAAGTCAAGTCAAGTCAAGTCAAGTCAAGTCAAGTCAAGTCAAGTCAAGTCAAGTCAAGTCAAGTCAAGAACACTTCATTATCTGCAAAGAGAAATTAAGAGTGGCCATAAAATCATGTCTATGGATCTATATTGAACAAATCACAAATCACACCCACCCATCCACCGCCACCCATCCATCCATCCACCTACTCACACACACACACACACAGAATAATAATATGTACACAAGCATATATACAAACAAGCTTTCTGAACCGGATCTTACTGAAAATTCAGATTTGATTCAGGAGTTTGATGGAACTGGGAACGAAACTGTTTTTTTTTTTTTCAGTTCTATTTGTTTTGAAGTTTTTGGAATTTGGAAATTTCGCCCAGATGGCAGTACATTGTAGTGTTTTGAAAGAACCTGAGAACTGTCGGCAGCGATGTTCACAGCTTTCTGTGTGACATGTTATTCATTTCAATTTATCTCACTAATCTTGATCTTACGTTTCCGCTCAGCACGTTGGTCTGGACATAATTCCAAACGAAGACGTCGAATGACTCTGAAGCAGCAGCGACAAACGTTCGTGATCATTGCTGATTCCCAGCGAGAATGACAATTTGCCTCGTTTTCTTAAAGCAAGGCAAAATACAAATAAACATAAGAAAATTATGCATATTAAAACGTTTATTTCATAAACAAGAGAGAAACAGGCAAGTGAAGAGAGAGAGAGGAGAAGAGAGACAGCCAGACAGATAGACATAATAGATATAGACAATAATATATATATATATATATATATATATATATCTATATATAGCTTATATATTATACACACACAGCACACATATATAGCTGAACAACTAAGTCGTGGATGAAAACAAGTGCAGGCTTCTAAGACAATGTTCTTCAGGAGATATTAATATAGGATATCTATATATATATATATATATCATATATTATATATATAATATAATAGATAGAGAGAGCGGGGAGGAGATAGAGCAGAGAGACGAGAGAGAGAGAGAGAGAGGTCCATGACGTTCTGCAGATGGCTGGCGACACCTCGGGATGACTGAGCACTGATGTTCCATTCAATGACTCTCCGCAAAGGCGTATGTTGTGTGTTGTGTGTGTGTGTGTGTGTGTGTGTGTGTTTGTGTGTGTGTGTGTGTGGTGTGTTTGTGTTTGTGCACGCATACTACATGGTATGCGTCACAAACACACACACATAAACACTCTCTGTCTGTCTGTCTGTCTGTCTTTTTTCTCGTACGTTATGACTCACGTCCACCATTGCATGTATAGCTGAAGTTTTCTTTGTTCTCAAACACAGATTCACTTCACTGAGCGTATAAAGTTCAGCACCATTAAGACAAGACACCGCGTAATAACAGTTGAGAGTTGACCCTTTCAGTAA
>JADBJO010000872.1:480000-487500 GCA_016801955.1 Conus betulinus
ACAATCCCCGCATAACTATGTAGAGCATAACAACATTTTGATGAAGCCTCGGTGTTGTAGCCTATGTCAGCTGGTCTGACACAGCCTAACAACATTTTGATGAAGCCTCGGTGTTGTAGCCTATGTCAATTGGTCTGACACATCCTAACGATATTTTGATAAAGCCTCGGTGTTGTAGCCTATGTCAACTGGTCTGACACAGCATAACAACATTTTGATGTAGCCTCGGTGTTGTAGCCTAAGTCAATTGGTCTGACACAGCATAACAACATTTTGATGTAGCCTTGGTGTTGTAGCCTATGTCAATTGGTCTGACACAGCCTGAAGCTAAGGCTTGCGGGGGTCGGGATTAAGTGGAAACAATCAACAATCAAACTGCCACAAAAACACACACACACACACACACACACACACACACACACACACACACACACACACACACACACACACACACACACACACACACACACACACACAAAATAAACCCTCTTTCCAAAGGCAAGCACAAAACAATCTCATGTGAAACGTCAGTGCAGCGAGCCAGTGCCAGTTTGGTTTTGATGGAGGAACCAGCTGCTTGATATGAATGGCAGTATCGTCTGAACTTTGGAGGGATCCCTTTTCTTCTCATTGATGACATATGTAAATATCCATGTGCGTAATTGTTTTCCATGCAGATCACTGACAGAAGACGTGTCCTGAACACCAATACCAGCAGGTATTGATAAAGACATGCAACGCATGGGAGGAAGGGGGGGGGGGGGGGGGGTAGAGGGTGAAAGAAGTTAGAGGTTGAGAGGAGTGATGCTGAGTGAAAGGTTTGGGTAGGGAATCCACTCACTCGTTTAAAACAGCGAATGCCTTTTTAACTCGGAGATGAATTCATGGTAACTGGCTCGGACATGGGATATTGTCAGGTAGGAATTTCTTTCTGTGGAGCATTCACGGTGTTTTCATTTCTTCCTGTATTACTTTAAAACGGAATGAGGGAATTTTCATGTCTTCCTTGAAAGTCTCTTATAAATTCCAGGAATCACGCTTCTTAGAAGCTTCATATTCAAATTGAAGGGGAAGAGGGAGGGAGGTGTAGGGAGGAATGGAGATGCTGAGGGGTGGATCAGGATGAAGGAGAGAAAGAGGAATGGGGTGGGAGTGTATGGTTTGAAGGGGGCAGGGAGTGGAGTTGGCGACTAGACTTTAGATCAGCCTTGATGGAGAAATGTTCGTGTTTCTTTGAAGAGAGTGGAAACACTAGAGGAAACACTACAGCATGTGAAGACACTGATGAGAATGGGATGAAGTGGAGACGATCAGCACACCAAAATACAACACACACACGCACGCACGCGCGCGCGCGCGCACACACACACACACACACACACACACACACACACACACACACACACACACGAGAGAGAGAGAGAGAGAGAGAGAGAGAGAGAGAGAGAGAGAGAGAGAGAGAGAGAGAGAGAGAGAGAGAGAGAGGTCAACATGCACAAAGATCCGTGTTGTCATACCTACGGTATAGCGGGATGAACATCTGCATGTGTGTCAAATGTACAATTCTTTCGCATCTCTCCCACCAACATCATTTCCCCCCTCACTCAATCCACATACATATTCACAGAACAGTGGGGAAAGAAGGCTATGGAGTGAAACTTAACAGTCGAAATGAAGCTGGCGGTACTGGAGTGACTCCACTGCATTACAAGTCATGCGCCTACATCATGCACATAAACGTACCCAGTCTATACTATAGCCACAAAATGTTGTCTTCTGAGGTTCATTTCACTCAGAGTGATTTAGAACGGACACAGTTCATTTCAGGATAAATCTGGTTGAAGGGTCTCCGCAGCTACATGTTTTCCACTGCACATCTTGGTTCAAGTATCTTTTACACCTGACAGAAGCAGACTGCATTTTTCATGATCGATTGATTGACCGATCGATCGATATGTCTGTCTGCATGTCTGTCTGTGTGTCTGTCTGTCTCCATCCCTCCATCCTCTGTGTGTGTGTGTGTGTGTGTGTGTGTGTGTGTGTGTGTGTGTGTGTGTGTGTGTGTGTGTGTGTGTGTCTGTCTATGTGTGTGTGTGTGTGTGTGTGCGTGCGTGTGAGTGTATTAATTTTAAATCAAAGATGCCATCATTATTAAAAGAAAAACCTGTATCAGTTCCAAACAGCACAAGACTGAAAGTGTTATATTAAATGCAGTAGGCATTTTTTCCATATATATATGGTCAGTACTTTGTTTTCCATCCTGCAAAAGTTACACAACTAATTTTCAGTAAGTCCCCCTTTTCTTCCTCATCACCACATTATTTGCAAGATTCTGTGCACGGTTTTCGTTTGCGTCCATTTTAGTTTAACCCCTTTCATTTAGTGAATATTTAGGAAACGGTTATCACGATGTATGTAAGCAACCAGTGCCTCTGACTAGTTTTAAAACACCATTTTTGCTTCCCGTCATCGTTATTTACGTTCTTCACACACAAAAAAGACATTTGATATTCTGTACATGTTGTGTGTGTGTGTGTGTGTGTGTGTGTGTGTGTGTGTGTGTGTGTGTGTGTGTGTGTGTGTGTGTGTTCTCTCTGTCTGTCTCTCTCTGTCTGTCTGTCTGTCTGTCTGTCTGTCTCTCTCTCCATATATGACCAACATGCTATGACTCCCATCAACATTGCATGTCAGCCCTGAAGTTTCTATACTCTCGAACATAAATTCACCAAGCGTATAAAGTGTAGCATCATAGACAGACTCTGAGTGCAATGGTCACAGTATGGCTCTACGATAATGTTGTTTAAAAAGTTCATATACTACTACATAGGGCCCATTGGCGCACACCCCCTCGTACACTTCGCTATAAAACCAGTTGAACACAGCAACCAATGACTCTCAAGAGAGAAACAACTGAACTACAAGTAGACACAAACGAGACTGCAGACTGTAGTTCCACGGAAAGACGTCTGAACTGTTCGGATTACTAACATTGCATCATAAAATAGTAGACTATGGATCTGAACGATTTTTAAAAAATTCTTTATTCGGAAGGTTTCGGGAAAGTTTCGGTAGGTTTCGGGAAGGCTGGCTAGGATGAGATATTTCAACTTCTCTCTCTCTGTCTGTCTGTCTGTCTGTCTGTCTGTCTGTCTGTCTCTCTCTCTCTCTCTGTCTATTGTGTGTGTGCGTGTGTGCGTGCGTGCGCGCACGCGCGCGCGAGCGTGTGTGTATGCGTGCATGTATTAGTGACCCTTTTCCACCAACTTTTCTTTTCCTTAAAATAACACGCATAACCACGGGACACACACACACACACACACACACACACACACACACACACACACACACACACACACACACACATTTAGTTATCCACAAATCAGTTTGTTCCTTTCATGCTGTGTCGTGTGATGTTTACTTTTATGTAACGGGAACATCAACAGATATGTGTTAGCTCACACAACTAACGCATGCACGCTTCAAACAAAAACAAAACTAAAGGAACTCCCCACCCCACCCCACCACCCACCCCCAATAAACAACGGCACCGATAAACAGCCATCTATAAGCACTGGCATTCAACAAACCCAGGAGCCACAAGAACACCAAAAATAATAGATGGACGTAAACAAGCATATCTAGCATGGCAAAGGAAAAAACAGAAAATCAGAGATATGTAAACACGTGTAAGTGATAAAAAAAAAGCAACGAATTCCTAACACTTGCATGCACTCTGTCATTTTGTTCCTGTCGTGAAAGATTACGGTCAAGATATGATGTCAGTTCTGTAAGTGAACTTGGGACTGAAATCTGAAGAAAGCAAAGAAGACAGACAAAAAGGAAAACAATGGAAATGAAATGAAAGGACTTTTCTTTGTGGATGAAGAAGGCATGGGCTGCACTAAAAGATAAGCACAGTAAATGTTGCTGCATGGATTATACGCCACCGAAAGCTGCAGAAAATACTTTATCTCCACAAATGTACCGCATGCATTAAACACGTAAGTGAATAGCACCCATCACACGATTGTTTTTTAATTAAACCGTTAGCAATGCAAACACGTTAATTCTTAACATCATTAACACTACAGAAATACCTCAGTAACAGAAATATGTTAACCATTACAATTGATTTGAAGACATATGAAACGGCGCTAGATTTGTTCATAACCACAGCCTCGGAAAGATCCACAACTGTATCATTGTTGTCGCGGAGTGGGTTCAAATAATTCAATATCAAAATGCAGATGAAGGGGAAAAAAAAAAGGGGGGGGGGGGGGGGGGTGTTAGGGGGGACGGGTGTCCCTCCCAAACATGAAATTGGCGCGCAGAGTGTGGACCAGTACGGTGACGCTGTGTGTTTTGGAGCACCTGGCGAAGAACTGGTGCAGTGAATGACCTGTAGGGACACTTGGGACAATGTACACTTCTATCATTGTCAAAACATTTGATCCGGATCTTAACAAAATGTGAAGAAGAACACACACACACACACACACACACACACACACACACACACACACACACACACACAAATTACTTGTGGGGAAAAGAAGTGTGGGCTATCAATTTTTCCGTCATTACAATAAAGCATTGGCAGAGTTTGAAAGAATCACACACACACACACACACACACACACACACACACACACACACACACACACACACACACACACACACACAATATGGCGTGTTTAATACAACATCATGTGAAAGTAAAAAAATAGGGTCGTTAGGTAAGTAATCAATTCTTAATTATCGTTTTCTTTTGTAAACGTTTGAGTGCATTTAACTTTATAAGCGAAGAGAACCACGTTTTCCTACCAGGGGAAGTAATAATAAGTGTGGTCTGAAAGAGTCACTTCCCAGTACTTGGGGGGGGGGGGGGGGGGGGGGGGGGGTATATGTTATGGAAAAATTCGAAATGTCAGCATTTACATATGTAGAAAACTTTCATATATTCCACGAAAAAACATACTACCTCCTGTATAGTTTTATGAAATTGTAAACAATAACTTCATGTGTTCATAATCAAAGGAAAAATGTGTCATAATCCTGCATTCGCAGTTTGGTCCAAATCTGCTCCACAGATCTTCTTCAAAATTTGATAGGAATGTCCCAAGACCACCCTCCATCTTTCTGACAAATTTTGTGAAAGCTGGTTCTGTAATTTTTATGTAACATTGAACAGAGACAAACAGACACACACACGTAGTTGAGAGCACATCGTCACCCGACACAGGTGATTGGAAAAGACTTTCTTTTCGACCTCTAGCCATGAAAAGATGACATTGATCTTTTCTGCATCGATGAGTAAGCGCATTATGAACGGGTAGAAAAACGGGAGTTAGAGACAAGGTTGTTCTAAACGCCCTCTCTTTTTTCTCCTATCGCTGTCCCAGTTATTTATGAGCACACATAATACTGTATGCATTGGGGCGATGCCAGTCACCGAACTCTGTCAAGCAGTTCACGATCGTTAGGGATCAGCTGAAGGCTGTTTGCTCGTTGACCTTCATCGCATGAGGAGGGGGTGGGAAAGGCGCATAGGAAGGGACAGGCAGAGGGGGGATCAGGATTGGAGGGAAAGGAAGGGGAAGAGGAGGGGGTGGAGGTGGGTGGGTTAGACGGAATGGAGGAAGGTGACTAGATTCCGATCAGTCTTGATACAAAAATGGTTTCTGTTTGTTTAAAGAGAGCAGAAACACAGGAACGTGTGAAGCGACTGGCAGTTGTGGGCTGAAGTGGGAACAATCACCTCATCAAACAAACAGTTGTGGGCTGAAGTGGGAACAATCACCTCATCAAACAAACAGTTGTGGGCTGAAGTGGGAACAATCACCTCATCAAACAAACAGTTGTGGGCTGAAGTGGGAACAATCATCTCATCAAACAAACAAAAAAGAAACCCAGAAACCAATCACCACCACCAACAACCCTCCCCGCACAAAACATTCCCATATGAAACCTCTGTGCAGTGTCCCGCTGCCAGTTTAGTATTGATGGAGGAACCAGTCACTTGATATGAATGGCGGTACCATCTGAACTTTTGAGAGATTATTTTCCCCTCATCGGCGGTGTATATATGTATGCATGTATATACGTGCGTACATACGTATGTATGTATGTATGTATGTATGTATGTATGTATGTATGCATGTATGTATGTATGCATGTATGTATGTATGTATGTATGTATGTATGTATGTATGTATGTATGTATGTATGTATGTATGTATGCATGCATGTATGCATGTATGTATGTATGTATGTGTATGTATGTATGTATGTATGTATGTATGTATGTATGTATGCATCTATGTATCTATGTGTGTATGCATGTATGTTATTGATTTCCCTTTCAGTTTGCTTTCTTTTCGTTTTTTCTTCATTTCTTTTTGTAGGAGCCGTTGTCAGGAAGCTGGGGCGTCAAGCAGGCAAGGTATTCTTTATGACCCCCTGACTGATTTTCAGGCTGCTTCTTTTCGTCAAATATTGAGCCTGATTTACTGGTGTAGCTAAGTCTGTGGGGGGGAGAGGGCCGGGGAGAGGGGTTGTGCAGGGAGGGAGGATGGCGGAGAAAAACGGCCCTCAAGTGCTATGCGTGCAGGTTCGCTTTATGGAGCAATCTTCCTGAAGAGGAATGAGTACAAACCAAGCAACACACTGCTTAAAAATGGGTAGGGGGGGGGGGGGGGGGGGGGGGGGAGAGGGGCAGGAAGGATACTGAAGGGGCGGGGAATCAATGCTGTGGTTTGTGATGTTGATTGTATTGTTTCAGGAACATAAACAGATACTTGAAAGCTCCCACAACTGTCCCATACATACTTTAAGCGAAAACAAAACAAAACGAAACAACACTAAACCAAAAACACTCCTCCAAAGTAACCAACAGCAACAACAAACAGCAGTCTATAAGCACTCGTATCCAACAAACCCAGAGACACTGGAACATGCCAGAAAAGAATACGAACATCTAATGCCTGAAAGTAAACGAGGACATCTAGCATGGCAAAAAAAACACACCCAAAAAACACCAGACATCTGTACGCGCTCACAAGTGTTAAGCAGAAGAAGAAGAGAGAACAAAAAGACGATAGACAGACGAAACAAATACCAAAGCGCTGATAAGAACGTTGTCATTTTGTCCTGTCATGACAAATTACACAGTCAAGTTGTGATGTCAGTTCTGTAAGTGGACTTGGAATGGGAGGGAGGGGCAGGTGAAGAAAAACAAGAACGACAATATATAGAAATCAATAAAGATGAACCAAAAATTAAAAGGAGTTAAAAAAAATAAATAAATACAGAGTTCTTGTGAATGAAGTAGACATGTATTACACTACAAATAAAATAAATGTTGCTGCTTGGGCTATAGATCACTGATGCAACAAAAACACCTTTTCTATCCACAAATTTACTACAGATATTAAAAACATAGGTAAACAGAACACATCACGTGATTATTTCTATAATAGTTGGGAGTGCAGACGTTGATCT
>JADBJO010000872.1:500000-505000 GCA_016801955.1 Conus betulinus
CTGCATCAAAGATTAAGCGCATTACAAATACAAAAAAAAGTGGCGTTGGAGACAAGTTACTTTTAACGTCCTGTGTCTTTCCCCATCACTGTCACTCTTTTTTCACATGCGCATATGATACTGTATACATTGGGACGATGCCAGCCACTGAAATCTGTCAAGTAGTTTGCAATCGTTAGGGATCAGCTGAAGGCTATTTGCCTCTTGCTCTTCATTGCATGGGGGGGAGGGGGAGGGGGTTGGGAAAGGTAGATGGGATGGAGAGGTATAGCAGTGGATTAGTATGAGAGGGGGGTGAGAGGAGGGGGGTGGAGTGGGGGTTGAATGGGCAGGAGTGGGGGAGGGCGACTTGATGGAGAAAACGTCCGTTTGTGTTTGGAGAAAGCAGAAAAACAGGAGCGTGTGCAGAGACTGCTGAGATCGGAGCAAAGTGGAAACAATCAGCACATTCAACTGCTCCAAACAGAAGCAAACAATAACCACAAAAAAACCCTCTTTCCAAAGGCAAGCACAAAACAATCCCACGTGAAACGCAATGTGCCGGTGCCAGTTCGGTGGTATTGATGGAGGAAGCAGCTGTTTGGTATGAATGGCAGTACCATCTGAACTTTGTAGGGATCGTTCTCTTCTCATCAGCAGCGCGTGTGAGTATGTATGTTTGCCATCGTTTTCCCTTTTGGTTCGCTGTTCATTTTCCTTTTTCTTCAGCCTTCTTTCTTTTTGTACCAGTTGTCGGGAAGATAAAAAGTCAAGGCCAAGTGTTCTCTATGATCCCCTCAGTGATTTTGCAGGCTGCTTCTTGTCGTCAAATATTGAGCCTGATCTAATGGGGTAGGTTACAGGGGTAAGGTGGGGTGGGGGGGGAGGGGGGAGGGGGAGGGGCTGGCGGAGGAGACGAACAACCCGAACGCGTATACATGTTTTGTTGACGTTTCTGGAGCATTCTGTCTGAAGAGGAAAGAGTGCAAGAAACAGCAATCATAAAAAAGGTGGGAGGAGGGGACAGGAGGAAAGGTGTCAGAGGGGAACGGTTGGGGTAGGGTGGGGGGGGAGTGAACGGGAGGGGAAGGGCGAGACACATGTTTTGGTGATGATAAGTCAGAAATGATATATTCTTGTCGCAATAGATAATTTCAAACTGGACAAAATGACAACGAGGATAAGCACGTCAATGTGGGATTCTACGAAGGCCTTGTTCTGAGATGGTCCATCTGACGAATCATCATTTTGTTTCAAGGAATCGACACGTTTTGGTTTAAACCTGACTCAACGTGGTTAAAGAGACAAGTCTTTTTAGTTTTAGGACTGGACTTGGGTTCGAGCTGTCAGTCTTGGTGTTCTTTTGATTTGCACAAGGTTCCCTTCTCCTTGCTGACCTGCCTGCAGTCCCGATGCGGGCTCCATGGTCAGCCGGGCTGTTAACATGACTTAAAGCCGCACTGATGGAACTGAACTGCCGGTGTTCCTTGCAGGTGGGACTGACTGCCCTGTCCAGTTTGTCCATGTGGTGGCGGGACAGGAGAGCGTAGCAGTCTACTGCGGCGGTGTCATCTTTCAGTCTCTCGGTCTTCCTTCCACGGATAGAGAGATGGACAGACAGAATCAGACAGAGAGGAACCAGGACAGGTAGGTGGGAAGGCGGGAGAGAGAGAGAG
This sequence comes from Conus betulinus, assembly GCA_016801955.1. NCBI lineage: Eukaryota > Metazoa > Mollusca > Gastropoda > Neogastropoda > Conidae > Conus > Conus betulinus. The sequence goes on from JADBJO010000872.1 coordinate 501,656, forward strand.
AGAGAGAGAGAGAGAGAGAGAGACAGACAGACAGACAGACAGACAGACAGACAGACAGACAGTGACACAGACAGACAGTCTGACAGACACAATGACAAACAAGGAAAGGAGGCGATCGACACAGACAGATACAATATATACGAGAGAGAGAGAGAGAGAGAGAGAGAGAGAGAGAGAGAGAGAGAGAGAGAGAGAGAGAGAGAGAGAGACAGAGACAGACAGACAGACAGACAGACTCGAGAGACAGAGAGAGTCAGAGGCACTGTGGCACAGTGCGATAGATGAGAGGCTATGGAGCGACGGCCTTTGCCTCATCACTTCCTGATGGTAAGATTCCATCAACTTGGTTTCAAACGTGTGGATGTGTGGTGGGGAGGGCTTCTGTCAGTTAACTGCTCGTCAGCCTCACAGGACTGACTGACAGTCACCACCTCCTCCCCGACTCCTTATGCCCCCTACTGTTCTTCCCCGACGATTGCTCAACTTGCGGGATTCATAAACGTGCTCAGTTCAAAGGGAAACCCTCACACCAGCGCTCACACACGAGGTTCTCGAACTCAGTTAATTCATGGGGAACCACTCAGCTTATTGCTCCCAAGGTTCACAGACACAGTTTTGCAAACGTGATGAACTGAGGAACCCCTCAACGTACTTTTCGTGAGGTTTACAAATTTGGTTAAAAAGGAACACTCCAGATAAATGTTCATCAGGTTCACAAACTTGCTTCAGCTTACAGCTAACGAGGTTCTCAAACTTTGTGAAAGGGAACCTCTCAGCTAACTGCTTCTAAGGTTTCTCAAACTTGCTTATTGGGGATTTATCAGAGAAGTGTTTGTGAGTTTCATAAACTAGGTCTGAAGGGAATCCCTAAGACACCTTTTTTTAAAAATTAAGACTTCGGTTACAGAAGAACGCCCACACTTTGATGCTCATGGCGTTCAAAAACATGTTGAAAAGAGAGCACCAATGCTACTTCACGGTAGTTGACTCAGATACAAAACTGGTGACTCAGGCGGATGCTGTTGTCGGCCTGAACTCTACGACATGTCCAAACAGTCCCCCCCCCCCCCCCCCCCCCCCCCCCCCCTCCTCCACTCGGCAGCGCCCTTCCATCTTTTTTTCTCTGTGTCAGTGGAACTGAATTCTGCCCGCAGGTTCAAAAAAATGAGACGATGGCTGGAGAAGGCGCTCCACCAGTCACTGGGGGAAATGTGACAGAAACACACACAGCATTACAACCACGTGGATCTCGGTGAACATGTGGGCCAGAACCAGCAGTTCTCAGCTTTCCGAGCCCACCTGGTCTCCTCAGAAGAAGAGGAACGCTGCGGCCGTCCTAGCTGTAGTGGTCTGAATGTTGCCGAAGCCCGCTTTTACAGTTTGTGACATTCACACCTTTAGTCAATGAGTTTTCTTGGGCCGGCTAGTCCTAAGGTTCAAAGTTGAGTAAATGGGGAACTTGTCATCTCGTCAGGCCACACTGGGTACATCCTGACAGTGAGAACACGGAATGTTTCATGTGCCAAATAGGGGGCGTTAGTTTTCAAGGTGCATGGATAAAAACTTTGGTGGCCCATTAATTAACTGGAATACACTTCTTTTTCGGCGCCTAGTCGCAACAAACAGCCATCAACGTTTCCTGTTGAGGGTGAGGTGGATTTTGAAAACAGAAAGAAGCTACATTAAAGACCAGGTAGTTTTAAACGTCGTCTGTTTTCCCTCAGTTGTCTTTTTTTTTTTTTTTCATCATGTGCAATACAGATGTGTCGGGCTATTGACTCGCCGAATTCTGTGAGCTTTTTCCGACCGGTACTGGACATACCTGTCGCACCAGCTGGCCACAGAAGCCACGATCCCTGAAACTGGCAGGCTGAGACTCAATTGTCAAAGTGAAGCACTCCTCCACACTCTGCTCGTGTTATACATGCTCCGGTAACAAGGGCGGCCCCTAAGTCCACTGTTCGTGGATTTCTCCATGTGGACAATGTTTGGGACAGTTTATCAATGCCACGCCTGTCTTTGTTGAAGGGCTGATACGGGGAGTCGGTGATTTATCTGACCAATACTGCAGCGTGTATCTCTCCCTCCTGATGGTTGCCATTAGTCCAAGCTTCAAGCGAACTGGGGCGAACGTCACTACCGTTTGCGCGCATGCCCATCGATCATCGTAAATGTCTCCCATTCTGTGGAGCCAATGGCCCGAGCCTTTCTTTATGATGTCCTCGGTTACGACGATTAGATTAGGTTGAATTCAGATTGATATTGACACAAACCTCAGGGGGGACAGGTTCAACGGTGGTAACGGGACTATAGGAAGATAAGGGAAAAGGGGAGGGTGGAAAAGCGCAGGGAGATGGGAGGTTGAAGGCCCTGTCTGATCCTACACTTCCATCGGCAGAACAGTGTGACGAGATCGAGTCCAGGTCATCCGCATTGGTGAATTGAGGACAGTCGTTTGGAGGGACATGGTGGTGACACTTTGCGATGGAAAGACTCTCGCTAGCTCACGCTTGGTCCTCGACGGAAGCAATGACTGTGGTCAGAGGAAGGTTTGAAGGATGGTACCCTGCGTATGCTGGATGTGAACCGGCATCAAAGAGCATCAGCGAGGCGACTCCGCCAAAATGCAGTGTCTCCTATGGTGGGTGTCTCAACACAGCCTGGTGTTGACTGATCCCTGTAGATCATGTGGCGGCTGAACTGGGCAGAGAGGGAATGATGCCTTTTCAGGGGGCACAGAAAATGAGACGTAAACGTTCGCGAGAACGATAATACAATTTAGTTTCGTTTGTATTATTGCCGCTGTTTTTTGTCTTGTTGTTGTTTGTTTTAATGTTGTTTGTTTGTTTGTCGTTTGGGGGAGAGGTAGAAGAGAGTGGGGGTGTGTTATTTTGGTTTGCAGTCCTCCTCCACCAAGGATGATATGTCAGAGAGAGACCAAGACACTATGGACAAGAGCAGCCGTGTGTCCACTGGACATGCAAGGAGAAGTAGAAACCGACACCACCAGAACGACAACACGGCACGGTGAGCGGCGAAAGTGCCATGGTCATGCTGGGCACTCTGATGATTGGCCTCAGAATCTGGCACTGCCGGTTTGATGCTCTCGCCCACCGATGTGAGGTGACCAGGCAGCGCCTCTGTGTAGACCTGTCCTCTCGGTCCTTGAAAGGGGATGCTCAAGTCCAGGCTCTCGGTGCTTGGTTATTGAGCTGTTACTGTTTCACGAAACTATTGTCTTGGATGCTGGTCCTCCCCCATCATGCCATCACACCGTGGCAGCATCGTCTGCGAATCGTGTGGGGGAAAAACGGACCATGCTAATTTTCAAAAACGAAGAAAAGT
>JADBJO010000872.1:507500-512500 GCA_016801955.1 Conus betulinus
AGAGAGAGAGAGAGAGAGAGAGAGAGAGACTCAAGACTCAAAGATATTTATTCACTTTTAGGCCATAGCCCCTCGTGAAGGGGATTGCGGGTTAATTACAGTCACCTTAGTACCTGAGCAACTGCACGCAAACATAACAAATACATATTCGAAATAATACTTTATGACAGAATACACGATCGCAATTTGAATGCTTTGAATAAATAAATTGACAAATTTTTAACAGTTTGCTCATGAGTACATGCCATAAGAAGATCCAATCTAAACTGGCTTGGGAATTTATAAAACTTGATTGGTATAAACTGAGCTTTTAGTTTGTGCAAGGCAGGACAACACAGCACAAAATGCACTTCATTTTCTGTATCCTTTCTACAAGAAAATTCCATTCCTGCCACCTGCACAAAATTAGTCTTGAGAGAAAGAGAGAGACAGAGAGAGACAGAGAGAGAACAGAGAGAGAACTTCTAAAATGAAGAAAGAAAAGAAAGAACATATACGAGAGAGAGAGAGAGAGAGAGAGAGAGAGAGAGAGAGAGAGAGAGAGAGAGAGAGAGAGAGAGAGAGAGAGAGAGAGAGATCCTATGATATACATATACATTGGCCCAAAGCCTTCATTAAATATACGTAATACGTTCCACTAAATTACTTAGTGTTATGTCAACACACTCAACCTTCTTCTTTTCTTCTCCTTTAACTCCGTGGGGAGTGACTGGGGCACCCAGTGAAGAACAGTCTATCAGGTTCCTCCAGTTCTGTTGTCTATGGGGAGTCACCGCGGCACCACAGTGAAGAACAGTTCATCAGGTTCCTCCAGTTCTGTTGTCTATGGGGAGTCACCGCGGCACCACAGTGAAGAACAGTTTCCTCAGGTTCCTCCAGTTCTGTTGTCTATGGGGAGTCACCCGGCACCACAGTGAAGAACAGTTGATCAGGTTCCCCCAGTTCTGTTGTCTATGGGGAGTCACTGGGGCACCACAGTGAAAAACAGTTCCTCAGGTTCCTCCAGTTCTGTTGTCTATGGGAGTCACTGGGGCACCACAGTGAAGAACAGTCCATCAGGTTTCTCCCAGTTCTGTTGTCTATGGGGAGTCACTGGGCACCACAGTGAAGAACAGTTCCTCAGGTTCCTCCAGTTCTATTGTCTATGGGGAGTCACCGCGGCACCACAGTGAAGAACAGTTCCTCAGGTTCCTCCAGTTCTATTGTCTATGGGGGGAGTCACTGGGCACCACAGTGAAGAACAGTTCCTCAGGTTCCTCCAGTTCTGTTGTCTATGGGAGTCACTGGGCACCACACTGAAGAACAGTTCATCAGGTTTCCTCCAGTTCTGTTGTCTATGGGGAGTCACTGGGCACCACAGTGAAGAACAGTTCCTCAGGTCCTCCAGTTCTGTTGTCTATGGGAAGTCACCGCGGCACCACAGTGAAGAACAGTTCCTCAGGTTCCCCAGTTCTGTTGTCTATGGGGAGTCACTGGGCACCACAGTGAAGAACAGTTCCTCAGGTTCCTCCAGTTCTGTTGTCTATGGGGAGTCACTGGGGCACCACAGTGAAGAACAGTTCCTCAGGTTCCTCCAGTTCTGTTGTCTATGGGGGGTCACTGGGTCACCACAGTGAAGAACAGTTCCTCAGGTTCCTCCAGTTCTGTTGTCTATGGGGAGTCACTGGGTCACCACAATGAAGAACAGTTCCTCAGGTTCCTCCAGTTCTGTTGTCTATGGGGAGTGACTGGGGCACCCACAGTGAAGAACAGTTCCTCAGGTTCCTCCAGTTCTGTTGTCTATGGGGAGTCACTGGGGCACCACAGTGAAGAACAGTTCCTCAGGTTCCTCCAGTTCTGTTGTCTATGGGGAGTCACTGGGCACCACAGTGAAGAACATTCCTCAGGTTCCTCCAGTTCTGTTGTCTATGGGGAGTCACTGGGCACCACAGTGAAGAACAGTTCCTCCTCAGGTTCCTCCAGTTCTGTTGTCTATGGGAAGTCACCGCGGCACCACAGTGAAGAACAGTTCCTCAGGTTCCCCAGTTCTGTTGTCTATGGGGAGTCACTGGGCACCACAGTGAAGAAACAGTTCCTCAGGTTCCTCCAGTTCTGTTGTCTATGGGGAGTCACTGGGGCACCACAGTGAAGAACAGTTCCTCAGGTTCCTCCAGTTCTGTTGTCTATGGGGAGTCACTGGGCACCACAGTGAAGAACAGTTCCTCAGGTTCCTCCAATTCTGTTGTCTATGGGGAGTCACTGGGTCACCACAGTGAAGAACAGTTCCTCAGGTTCCTCCAGTTCTGTTGTCTATGGGGAGTGACTGGGGCACCCCAGTGAAGAACAGTTCCTCAGGTTCCTCCAGTTCTGTTGTCTATGGGGAGTGACTGGGGCACCCCAGTGAAGAAAGAAGAACAGTTCCTCAGGTTCCTCCAGTTCTGTTGTCTATGGGGAGTCACTGGGGCACCACAGTGAGAACAGTTCCTCAGGTTCCTCCAGTTCTGTTGTCTATGGGGAGTCACTGGGGCACCACAGTGAAGAACAGTTCCTCAGGTTCCTCCAGTTCTGTTGTCTATGGGAAGTCACTGGGGCACCCCAGTGAAGAACAGTCCATCAGGTTCCTCCAGTTCTGTTGTCTATGGGGAGTCACTGGGGCACCACAGTGAAGAACAGTTCCTCAGGTTCCTCCAGTTCTGTTGTCTATGGGGAGTCACTGGGCACCACAGTGAAGAACAGTTCCTCAGGTTCCTCCAGTTCTGTTGTCTATGGGGAGTCACTGGGCACCACAGTGAAGAACAGTTCATCAGGTTCCTCCAGTTCTGTTGTCTATGGGGAGTCACTGGGCACCCCAGTGAAGAACAGTTCCTCAGGTTCCTCCAGTTCTGTTGTCTATGGGGAGTCACCGCGGCACCCCAGTGAAGAACAGTTCCTCAGGTTCCTCCAGTTCTGTTGTCTATGGGGAGTCACCGCGGCACCCCAGTGAAGAACAGTTCCTCAGGTTCCCCCAGTTCTGTGGGCTGTGTGCCGAGGCCTGGATCTTTGTCTATAATTTTCCCTTTCCACTTTGTAATGTTGTCAGTCCATCATTTTGGTTCTCTTTCCCTGACGTCTGCTTCATTGAACAGTTGTCTGGAGGATTATTTTAACACAACCATCGTATCATGGATCTAGGCTTTTCCTTACTGATGTCAGCTGATCTTCGTAAGGTCCTATGTGCTGTCCGACGGTTTGACGCACCTGTTGATAGATGATGCATTCACTGCATCTGATGGTTAGTACATTGAGCGACCACCTGTGAGGGCTGGAGTAGCTCAGTTGGTAGAGCGCCGAAGTTTGACTCCATTTCCCATACAGTCCTTTGAATGAGACTATAAATCGAGGTTTCGCGTGTTCACAAATTTCAGAGGAAAAGGCCAGTTTGGCCGTTGGTATGGATGACACGTTACACATAGCATGCTCCCTGTATGAGAACTTGAAAGAATGAGGGGAAATGAGGAAATTGAGTTAACGATGTTGACGGTATAACACGATGTTGACTGTATAACACGATGTTGACTGTATTACACGATGTTGACTGTATAACACGATGTTGACTGTATTACACGATGTTGACTGTATAACACGGGCAACGCCTGAATGAACAGCCGGCAGGCATCTCTTCAGTCGGCACTACGCAGGTAGGCAGCTCGTTGTGTACACGGGAGTGTGGATTGTCAGCGCCTAGAGCCCTTGGCAAGGCGTTTTAAAATGCTTTATGTAATTAGTTATTATCATTAACACCTCATGTCCATGTCTTGGATTCTTCTGTCAAGGTGAGCTGTCTGGGTCCTAGTCTGGCATGTACACTGCAAGGTGGAATATACCAGAGCGTGCAGCAGCCTGTTCTTCTGTTTGAGATGTTTCTGTCCTTCCATACAGAGCTGTGGTTGATACTGACATCAAGAGATGTATAAATGTGATTCCATGGAAAACTGCTAGAGTATTACAGACTTTAAAAAAAAAGATCTTTTGTGGGAACGGGTGAGCATGGCGCCTTTTTAACTGATATCCAACTACCATCGATGGAGGAGCATGCCAGAGATAATTATGATAAGAACTACTGTGGTATATTTTAATTTCAGTCCCAATGGAATGGAAGAATACCTAGGTGGAATAGTTAGAATAAGATGATGTCGACAATTTTAAAAGAACTAACTTTAAAACTTTCCCATGACGACAAAAACGAAGGGTTTCGGGACACGCTAATTTGCCGAGTCCCAAACTATGAAATATGAATTTGCACGAATTTCAATGCTAGCATGGATGTTGGAGAAATGTTTTGTTTTAGACAGCAAATAAATCTTTCTCTGTGTGTGTGTGTGTGTGTGTGTGTGTGTGTGTGTGTGTGTGTGTGTGTGTGTGTGTGTGTGTGTGTTCAGTTTACACACACACTTTGCGCCTGATCAGATCGAGATAAATTATTGTCAATATCTACTCTTAAAACATAACATTAATGCATAGGGGAACAGAAGAATGGGGAAGGTTTCCTTTTTGTCGGATGGATAATATTATACATACGACTTTATTTGGGTTCGAACTTATGTGGTATAAACTGGACTTTTGGTCAGTTTATTAACAGTTTTTTGCGATACAAGAGCTAAGTCTTCGATTTCAGAGGGACTGATACGAACAGTTATGTCGTCCACAAAAACGTTGCAGAGATCTTGTGAGAAAAAACTTAATTATTTTTCTCTATTGAGATGAAAATGGGCATAGAGACAGGTCCTTGAGGGACAGCAGGTATGTCGCACAACAGAGAAGATTGTTTGCAATATTAAGAACAGGTAAGCATTTGCTGTTTATGGACACTGTCACGAGTTCTAATGTGTTGATTGATAGACCGTATGATCTAAGTTTCGTTTTCTTTTGTTTGTTTGCTTGTTTGTTTGTTTTTAAAAACATTGAATGATCAGTTCCATAGCCAGACAAATACATGTATACCAACAAAGATAAGAACAGACAAGAATATAAAATGACGTAAA
>JADBJO010000872.1:517500-525000 GCA_016801955.1 Conus betulinus
GCGCGCGGGGGTAGGGGGGGGGGGGGGCAAACCATCAGTACTAATTTTAGAGTTATCACTTCAAGTGAAAAGAAAGTTAAAGTCAAGAGAAAACCAACACTCACAAAACACAAAAAACACATTCAAGTATTCACAAGAGAGAGAGAGAGAGAGAGAGAGAGAGAGAGAGAGAGAGAGAGAGAGAGAGAGAGAGAGAGAGAGAGAGAGAGAGAAATTCATGGTAACTGGCACCAAAGAAAATCGAATTAGGAAGCGGTGCCGATGTCACCGTGGCTCTGCGACCAACTCGCTGCCACTCTGCCCCATCCCCACTCCCGTCCCTTTTCCTTTCAAACACGCCCCCACCCCCACCCCCGCCCCCTTCCTTCCCTGTCTTCGGTTCAATATACTGTCCTCAGGTCAGTGACATCATTTTTTCTTACTGTCTCTGTGCATTCCGTCCGTTTAGGCGCGGGGCCCGATACGGACACAAGACACCACCGTGATGCCGGCTGCCAGCTGTCACGACGTCTTGGTGCCTTCCGCCTTCATGCTAAGCCCGGACAGGACTGTAAAACATCAGCGGATTCGCCTGCACGCTCCGCAGTTCGGGCGAACGTCGTTAATACAGGACTGATGAGGCGGCAGTCAGCATCTCACAGCTGTGTGAAAAGCGTCACGTGTGTTAACAGCTGAGGGTTGCCGGATTCCACATAATAAGCTTTTTGGTGTTTGTGGACGATCAGCTGAGATGGAAACAGTGGTGCGGGAGTGAAGAGTTCATTCCCCTTCGCACACATGCCTCTCTCTGACTGTTTCCATCCAGTGGCAGTACACTGGGTCAGGGGTGAGGGGGGTAAGGGTGGTAATGGAACGTTGGGCCGATTTCAGTCTCAGTTTTCCGACGATCAGTTGAATCTAACGTAGAGAGAGAGAACACACACACACACACACACACACACACACACACACACACACTCTCTCTCTCTCTCTCTCTCTCTCTCTCTCTCTCTCTCACACACACACACACACACACACACACACCCACCCCGAGGGAGTCAAAAGGAAACAAAAAAGCAGACGCATGAATAACAACGATGTTGCTGCTATGTGCGTGTTTGGGCAGATCAGTGGACAGCCGCTAAACAATATACATACGATACCTTCCTTCTGCCCAAACACACTGGCACATGCTGGAAATTTTCATTCCTTCGTTCTCACTGTAAGCAGCAAGCAAATAAATGAAACGAATAAATGAGTGAATAAATAAATAAATAAATAAATACAAAGAACTTCTAGGAAACAATACAAATTGTGACGTCGAAGCCACCTGTGTTACAATGAAATGACAACCATGCCAAACGTCATCAGGCGTTTGTTACTCATAGCTTTGGAACAGCTAGCATTGACGGAGAGCGCAGCCTGCACACACACACACACACGCACCTTGCTGCCAGTCAATCACCTTTCACCAGACCGCTCCACAACACAGATAATGAATCAGAATCAGAACAAAAAAGAGAAAGACGAGAACAAATGTCGAGAAGTTTTTTTTTTTTTTTTTTTTATTTTTTTTTTTTTTACAGCACTTGAATAACCCACATAAGCTTGTGAACAAAGGAACGACCCCATCCCCTCTACCTCCCCCTTCGCTCCGACCTCACCCCTAGTACAAACACCCTCGTCACTCTCCCCATACCTCCACGAAGCCTGGCCAGCAGAGCGGACGAGGGCACGCTGGGAAGCTAATGGAGCGGGAGGCCGGCCATCTGATGGGCTCTGCACTGGCTGGACGCTGGGCAGGCGTGTCAGGCGTTGGGGGTTCAATTCCCTGCTGGGCCACATTACGCTTCCTGTACCCTCCCGCCCCCCTCCCCATCCCCATCCTCTCTTCCCCGCCCTTCTACCATCCAGTCCCCTCTGTGTGTTTCTGTCGCCTCCTCACTGTTCATTCTGCTGTAGTGGGGTTGGATGGAGAGAGTATCACACACACACACACACACACACACACACACACACACACACACAAACACAAACACGCGCGCGCTCACAGAGACACAGAGAGAGAGAGAGAGAGAGAGAGAGAGAGAGAGAGAGAGAGAGAGAGAGAGGGAGAGAGAGAGAACAACACAACAAATCAGAAAGAAAACCTACAGGGGTGGATTTACAGAAGTACAGAAGATTACCACTTCCAATGGAGCACAATAACTACTTTTTTCGTCCTGAGAACGGTAAAACGGTCTTTGTTCTTCACGAAAACGGTAATCATGCACCTTGGTGGTTGTTTCCCAGTACCTAATTTGATTGTGTATGTCAGGGATATGAAACGGCTCTAGTGGAGAAAAACTTGCTGCAGGCGGGGCTGAGGGGATCTGAAGGTTCACGCTGACTGCAGTCGACGAAACATAGCGCTGCCGGACCGGTCAAATCTGCTGACCAACCTAAACGATCTAACCAAGGGAAAGCACTGCGCAGTAACTGTTCTCCCTCCACACTCGTACGTACTCACTGTCGATGGCAATACAAAGCAGAAGCGACTTCTTTATCTAAAGTTTTTTTTTTTTTTATTTAACAAACAATCAAATAAACGAGAGAAAAAAAAGAAAAAACGCATTTACGCGTTCCCGCATAGTCTTCACATCCCTAAGATGAGGTGAGGAGAGCAACCTTGATGTCCAAATTCTGCACAGCGAGTCCAACAGAAAGGAAACCAATGAACTTTCATTGAACGGATTGCAGGCTAGCTGGGAGCCATGAAGATAAACATGAGGGAAATGTGTGTGCGCGCCCCTCGCTAAGCAGCCCTCAATTACGACTGGCCGCGGCGCCGTAATGCCAGTTTTGCTGAAGAGTGCGTATGTTGGCAAGGCATGATAACAGTTTTCATAGGTCATGGTAACTTGTTTTGATGTGGATCAGTCTTATCCATTCATTGCGTGAAAACGACACAAGGCACCGCTTTATGAAGAAAGTTATACAGATGAGCTTTGGATGGAAATAAGACTACCGTAGACACTCGCCAACGAGATTCTCTGAGCTCTTTTTGTACGTGACTAAAAACATTCTTTTTCGGCCATTTAACACATTACCTACATCCCTTTTGAAGCATGACTCTCTCTCTCTCTCTCTCTCTCTCTCTCTCTCTCTCTCTCTCTCTCTCTAACCTTACTGCATTACTCTTGTGCGTGAGGACAAAAGGAAATGTTACGAATGTATTTGTTTTTGTTAACCTTTGATTTGATACACACTAAGAATGAATGAGTACTATGTGTTTGCAGAAAAGGAAGAGGGAAATGTTATTGTTCTGTTACCCCTTCCCCCCCTTGTCAAAAGACCTCTTTGGTAATGACAATAAAATATCAAGTCTCTCTCTCTCTCTCTCTCCTCTCTCTCTCTCTCTCTCTCTCTCTCTCTCTCTCTCTCTGTGTGTGTGTGTGTGTGTGTGTGTGTGTGTGTGTGTGTGTGTGTGTGTGTGTGCTGGGATTGGGTGGGGGAGGAGGAGCGGGGGGCGTGACGTGGGTGGTTAAGAGCGATGTGGCTGTTACGTGGGTTCGTTGTTATCACTGTGTAGATCTTCTCTCTTCTTAATACTTTTCTTAAAACCCCCCCCCCCCCCCCCCCCCCCCCCCCCCCCCCGATTGTCTATTCACTCAGTATTATGCATATCTTGCCCACTTCTTGAGTTACTTACAAAATAGAATACAGTTATGTCAACGATTTCATTGACTTTTTTCTGATTTATCTCTTTACCTATTTCTCTGTTCAATCTCCATTTCGTTCGCGCTCTCTCTCTCTCTCTCTCTCTCTCTCTCTCTCTCTCTCTCTCTCTCTCTCTCTCTCTCTCTCTCTCTCTGATCCATTGTTATGACCAAATTTTATTTGCCTTTAGTATTTTGAATGACTTCTTGATTTTATGATTACTTCTTTCTTTCTTTTTAAAGCTCATTCATATCTCTAATAAATTATTTCGCCCTGTTCATTCATTCATTCATTCATTCATTCATTCATGTGTTTATACCCACAACCAAAACCATTATCCCCACCCCCACCCCCACTAATTAGTAACTTAAAATTTTTGTTCCCTTAGTTTTTTTATCATCAACTTAAGAAAACAGAACTCATCATACTTTGTGTTTACTATCAAGAAACGAACCCTTCCTGTCAGCTCCCCTTCCCCATCCCACCCCTAGTCTGTCTCATTCCTTTGCCTTGTCTGTACAGAGAGGATCTTATGGTCGACATTATGCATTGCTTCTCATACTATAAATCATTTTAAAGAGAAAGTTATGCAAATACTCATCCTGACAAACACAAATATTGTCAAACTAATCAAATGTAGTGGTTGTAATCACAAACTCTGTATACAGACAGAAAGAAAATATGGTATTGAAAAACTCGAACGGCTATGTGAAAATTGTAATATGAACATTATTAGTCACATATAATAATGATGCGTACAAGGCACTTACCAATTCACCAATGCAAGAGGAAGTGTGTTTGACTTCTGTAAACTGATGGCTAGAGCCACTGAAGTTCTAATTAAACCTGCAACATTTCTGAAAAATAGCCAAGCTGCCTCCTCCCCTAGAGAGTTTTTCTTTTGAATGTGTGTGTTCTGTGTGTTTGACATAGACAACGAAATGCTGCGTTTGTCCACAAAGAAACATTTATATCTACATGAGATATGCGTAGAGAAATGTTTATACTGTTGCTGCGCTGGTCTGTTTATTTGCTATTCTCGATGCCTCAAAGGATTCAAACTGTCTTTTGTTTGTTTCACTGATTTGTCTGTGTGACAACTCAACCTTCATGATTTTGTTGCTGTAAAGGGTTATCTCAGTAGGTCTGCTGAGGTGGGGCCCTGAGGCCAGCTATAGTTCGTTCGTCCATCGAGTCGACGAGGATCTCTTGGGGTTGAGGGGGGCGAGATGATTTGTGGGTATACAGGTGGCTTCTCAAGCCAATGCGTGCATAGAATGTGCGTGACAGCTTGGACAGGAAATGTGGGAGAACTGCTCTTGCTTGCTGGCGCGGGTTTATCATGCCTGCCTCTTTTTTTGTGCTGCAGCTGTCCTTTCTTCACATAAAACTGGCGCCTTTGCGGATAGATTAGCGCCATCTAGCTTGAATCACAGCAGTTTGTTCCCATGTGTCAAGGTTGATGTTAAACGCTTTCATGAATGTTCTGAGAGTGTCTTTTAAGCGTTTTTTTTTCTGACCTCCATGGGAGTGTTCTCCTTGTTGCCGCTCGCCGTAGAAGAACAGCCAGCTAGCGCCTTCCTGAAGACTGGGAAGAGGCAGACAACTCCAGCCGTCGGGAAGACAGCATGCTGACAGCACCTGGGGCTCATCCGATGCTCTCACCCGTGCACCGCACGGCACGACTCAAGCCACACACGGCCGGGAGCGAGCGGTGCGGGTCGAGTGCCAGAGGCAGTGCGCCTGATTGGCTCAATTGCCAGGGCGTTCGCTAAGAGCGCGCTTTCCTGAACGATGCCAGGTCAAATTCCACCTGTGCCGCCCGTCCAAAGGAAACTGGTCCCCCACTGTCCCGTGTGGCATGGGCTGTGGTCTGCTGGCATCAGTGAAGCGTTTTACAAAACTTTCCCTCCCCGTCTGCGGTTCCCCACTCCCCCCCTCTGCGACTTCCATCCCCAGTCCTCAACCCCTCCTACACCCTTCCCCTCCCTTCGGCGCCCTCTCTCCTCCTTCTCCGTTTTATGTAACCTCCGTAAAGCAAATGATGGGATGTAAACTGTTGGCGTTGAAGTATGATAATATTTTTCTACTTCTTCGTTCCCAGGCGTGGAATTCCAAGGTTCACAGTTCGCGCGGCTGTTGTTTTTTCTTTCTTTCTTTCTTGTGTATATGAACGTTTAGTCTGACCCAACCATTAAGTAACCACACTCCCTCTTCTGAAATGGACACACACACACACACACACACACACACACAAAGTATAGATAGCAAGGCCTATAAACTGTGTCTTGGTGTCCTTTCCATGCATCTACTATGCGAACTTATAGAGAACTTGATGTTTTATCCTTTGGACGAATACAGAAAATTGGCTGTTTCGAAATATGTACTTAAATGCTCTTCAAATGGAGACGTGAATAGCATTGAAATTACTGTGAAGCCTGAGTCTCATTATCCTAAAAGAGCTCAATCGATTGTGTCTCTTTCCACCATTGGTTCCTATACAGCAGATCTTTTGGAAGAATCCGCCATCAGCCTTGATTCTCTGTTGAAAACGACATCTAATTCTCTTCCTGATTGGGAAAGGCGAGCAAATTTTGATCTTGATTATACAGATGTTAGTAAAAACGATCAACCAAAAATATTTTGTCATATACAGTAAAAATGCATACTATAAATAAATATTCAGATCATCTTAAAGTATACACTGATGGCTCCTTGTTACATACTAATCAGGCAGGTTCTGCTTTTGTAATACCTTCACTAAAAGTGGAAAAGACTTATTATATTGGAAAGCACAGATCAATTTATGTTGCGGAAATGATAGCCATTATTATGGCTTTATCTTATTTAATTGATTTACCACACTCAATTGTTAAAAAGTGGTCTTTATGGTCGATTCGATGTCTGTTCTACAGTCTATAAAGTTCTCTAACTCGCTCAATAATAATCCCATTTTAAAGGAAATATGTCACCTTATTCGTGTATTAATGTGCAAAGGAACGGAAGTCACATTCTGTTGGATTCCCTCACATTGTTGTATTTTCGGCAATGAACTTGTTGACAGAAAAGCAAAAAGAGATGAGCTAGGAATGAAAAACTCAGTGACGCCTTTATATTTGCATCTTACTTTACAAGAGGGATATAACATGTTAGAACAAACAATTTATAGTCGATTCTGAAAACAAAACAATCAACAAGGTCTAGCTATTAATGCAAATAACACTCAGCTGTTATGTTTTGAAAGCTTTATTAATAACCCTAATATCAAAATAAGTAATTTGCATCAATACAGAAATTTTATTTCTATATATACTATAGAATAAAACTTGATGCTTTAAAAACCAAGTACAGTAATAACGCAAAATGTATTTGTGGCGAGAAAAGATTAACTAGCATTCATGTCTTGTTTGGTTGTTTGCCCCTTCAAGCATACTTACCGTCATTATCAGGCATGTCTCTTTCGGATATTTTCCTTGACTTAGAGTTCGCTTTTAAAGTTATCTTTTCTTTAATTCGTAGTCCAGTTAGACAGTTACTCTAATGTGAAAATGCTGAATTATTAATATTGTCTTATATTATGCACACAACATTTAAACACGCATTCCAGCATGCATGAATAGGCCTACATAAGACTCTCTCTCTCTCTCTCTCTCTCTCTCTCTCTCTCTCTCTCTCTCTCTCTCTCTCTCTCTCTCTCTCTCTTCGTCTCGTCTATATCACATTAGTGAAAAGACGTTAAAGAAAAAGTACTACTACTACTACACACACACAAGTTAAGTATGCATTTTATTTTCTTTCTTTTTCTTTCTTTCCTTTTTTTTT
>JADBJO010000872.1:537500-539944 GCA_016801955.1 Conus betulinus
CACACATTATTTTAACATTCTGCAGTGTTGTGGTTTTCCATCAACCCACTTCTGAGGAACACAGGTTTGAAAAGCTCTTTCATCGGTTCACACACGTTTTTTAGTCTGGCAAAAAAAAAAAAAAAGGTTATTGCACTTCGCATCATAAGCGAAAGAACGGCACTTTTGGTAGACACATAGCAATGCCTAGCTTGTCGATCTAACGGTGGATGAGAACTAAAAAAGATCCACTTTAAATTCATAACATGATAAAAATTTTGTTTCCCATGCCACTTAGATTGAGGGTGTGATACTGAAAGAAATAGCCATAAACATTTTTTTTTTATGATGAATGTTGTGCGCTACTTACACAGTGAGTTTGTGCAATGCAGCGACTAAAACGTATGGCATTTGCCATGGGTATTTCATCGTGTGACATACTTTAAAACAAAACAGCCGTGAAGCAATCACTGCCGTAAACTGAGTGGTTCTCTTTGCGCTGGGTAATGTGTGGGTCTCTTTGCACTAGGTATTGTGTGGGTCTCTTTGCCCTGGGTATTGTGTGGTGCCATTTGTATTGGGTATTATGTGGATTCCTTGTTTAGGTCTCTTTGCACTGTGTGGGTCTCCTTGCACTGGGTATTGCGTGGGTCCCCTTGCACTGGGTATTGCGTGGGTCCCCTTGCACTGGGTATTGGTGGGTTCCCTTGCACTGGGTATTGCGTAGGTTTCGTTGCACTGGGTATTGTGTAGGTCTCTTTCCACTGGGTATTGTGTGGGTCTCCTTGACACTGGATATTATGTGGGTGTCTTTGCACTTTGGTATTGTGTGGGTCTCGTTGCACTGGGTATTGTGTGGGTCTCGTTGCACTGGGTATTATGTGGGTCTAGTTGCACTGGGTATGTGTGTGGGTCTCTTTGACACTGGGTATTATGTGGGTTTCTTTGTACTGGATATTATGTGAGTCTCTTTGAACCTGGGTATTATGTTGATCTCCTTGCACTGGGTTTATGTGGGTCTCTTTGCACTGGGTATTGTGTGTCTCTCTTTGCAATTCCTATCGTGTGGGTCTCGTTGCACTGGGTATTGTGTGGTCTCTTTGCAAATGGTATTGTGCGGATCTCTTTACACTGGGTATTGTGTGGGTTTCTTTGCAATTCGTATTGTGAGTCTCTCTTTGCAATTCGTATTGTGTAGGTCCCTTTGCACTGGGTATTGTGTAGGTCTCTTTGCAATGGGTATTGTGTGGTCTCTTTGCGATTGGTATTGTGTGGGTCACTTTACACTGGGTATTGTGTGGGTCTCTTTGCAAGTCGTATTGTGTGTCTCTCTTTTGCAAGTCGTATTATGTAGGTCTCTTTGCACTGGGTATTGTGTGGTCTCTCTTGCAATTGGTATTGTGTGGGCACTTTTGCACTGGATATTATGTGGGTCTCTTTGCAATTGATATTGTGTGGGGTTTTTACACTGTGTATTGTGTGGGTCTCTTTGCAATTCGTATTGTGTAAGCCTCTTTGCACTGGGTATTGTGTGGGTCTCTTTGCAATTCGTATAGTGTGTCTCTCTTTGCAATTCGTGTTGTGTAGGTCTCTTTGCACTGGGTATTGTGTGGGTCTCTTTGCACTGGGTATTGTGTGAGTCTCTTTGCAATTGGTATTGTATGGGCTTCTTTGTACTGGGTATTGTGGGGTCTCTGCAATTCATATTGTGTGGGTTTTGTTATACTGGGTATTGTGTGGGTCTCTTTGCAATTTGTATTGTGTAGGCCTCTTTGCACTGAGTGTTATGTGGGTCTCTTTTGCACTGGGTATTGTGTGGGTCTCTATGCAATGGGTATGGTGTTGGTCTCTTTGCACTGTGTATTATATGGGTCTCTTTGCAGTGTTTTGTTCTTACCCGGAGACAATGTCGTGTCACACAGACCTAAGGAAACGTTTCTTTCTTTCTGTTTCTTTTTATTTTTAATTCGTCCACCTACATCCTACATCTACACGCCATGATTCCGGAAACAAAGGATTTCCTCCCTTTGTCAGTATCTCCATGATCTTTGTAGGGGTGAAGGACAGTGGCTGGTAAGCTGTGGCATATGACTGCCGGAGACTTTAGTCCAGGCAGACGCTGAAAGAAAACTACAGAGCAGGAAAGTAGCTCTATATCCATCCCCAAACCCCTTCTTCTACTCTCCTCTCTCCTCTCCTCCCACACCCAATCAATTCCTAAGTGCCTCCCTCCCATTCTGCCCCTGCTGGCCGCTGATGCTCCGTCCCTCTCCCCTTTTTCCACAGGTTCTTCCAATTTTTTTTTTTTTTTTTTTTTTTTTTTTTTTTTTTTTGCAAGAGATGAGAAAAGGGGGAGGGGGGTAAAAGTCAAGGGGGAGGGGAGGAATACTTTCTTTCTGGCCTGGTGGAAGGGTTGGGTAACGAGGATGGTGCCAGAGCCAGTCCTCTGTCAGGGAGGTGGCAGA
>JADBJO010000873.1:7500-15000 GCA_016801955.1 Conus betulinus
TCCAGAACAAGATCATGCCAGCACAGAACTAGAATCAGAAAAGGAGTCCTTTCTCACCTTCAGGCCTTGACATCAATGTCCGTCTGGTTTGCATGGACGGTGAAGTGGATGCAAACGAAAAGAAGCGGAATTCGAAACTAGCTTTAAGTTTATATCGCGTTTCACGATTCGCCGAATTCTGTAAGCTTGCTTGCTGCCTCAACAAACGATAGCCACGAGCATTGAACAGGACTGTTCCGGGTCGCTAGCCGTTTCTGCTAAGGAACACTGACGTAACAGTTCTGAACTCGGAACAACACTGAAGCTATTGAATAAATCTCTCTCAAAAAAAAAAAAAAAAGAAAAAAAAAACCCCCAGAAAAACTCGATGGGAGCATCCGATGGATAGTGGGTACACTGTGCAAAAGAGACGAGTTCGTTTCTGAAACTATGGAGGGTAAACCAAATTTCCCTTCAGGACGTCAGTGAAATCCAGCCAAATAAGCTGAATTCGTTCGCTCGCTTTGGGGCAGTCCTTCATGGAGTCAGCAGAGAAACTGGTGAGTGCATGAATGCATCACGGCATATACTGCGCTTACAAGTTCCACACTTAAAACTGCAGCACAGAGAAAGGGGGGGGGGGGGGGGGGGGGGGGGGGGGGAGGAAATCAGGAGAAGGGAAAAGGAAAAGACTACGAAGAACACAAAAAGTGTGATAATTATTGTACAGCACAACATCACTGAACTGACGAAATATTCCATACTTACTAATACTTCGTGGGTTATGATTCCCTGTTAGTAATTAAGTGTTATTTTCGTGTGTCTGTTTCTTTTCCGTCTTTACAGTATTCTATGATGCATGCACAACGCAAAACAAAATGAAAATAATTGTTGTCCGGCACAAAATCCCTGAACTGACGAAATATTCTATAGTTGATTATTCTTCGTGGATTATGACTCCGTATGTTTATGTGTGATCTTAGTTTGTCCGTTTCTTTTCTTCGTTTAATGAATTGCATGATGTATGGAAGACACACACACACACACACAAAAAAAGAAAAACAGTGTAACCATCATCGTCCTTTCATTTGGTGTTTCATGGGAGGAAAGATCTGTCTTTGTCGCCTTGAGAATCATGCAAACCCACAAACAGAACGGCAAGGCCGCCACCACCATCACGATCCCTACCCCCTCCTCCCACCCTCAGCCCCCTCCCTTCATCCACCTCCCCCATCCCCAACCTCACTCCACCCCCATCCCCATACCTACACACACACACACACACACACACACACACACACACACACACACACACACACACACACACACACACATGCATGCTGAAATCAAGCGCGAGCAATTTTCGATTTCACTTGCAAAAAGAGTCGACGTTCGAGAGCCGGAAGTGAATTTCCCCCGACGAACACCGATCCACGGCGGCCCGGAACATGTTGGATGTGAAGTGGAACCTGCATGTCCCTCCTACTACATAGTCGCCATAACAAGGTGCCCACGACCTTTTTTTTTTCATCCTGTGTCTGCCTTTCTTTTTTTTTTTTTTTCGTGGATTTTTCTACAGAATTTTGCAAGAGACAGCTCTCCCGTTT
This sequence comes from Conus betulinus, assembly GCA_016801955.1. Classification (NCBI taxonomy): domain Eukaryota; kingdom Metazoa; phylum Mollusca; class Gastropoda; order Neogastropoda; family Conidae; genus Conus; species Conus betulinus. Next base: position 9,087 of record JADBJO010000873.1, read on the forward strand.
GTCATGGGTTCTTGTACATGTATTACACGTATGGTGCTGACGGGACGTCGGCTTAATCAACTGATCCGAAAGACTAGTACTCCGGCCACAACTGCAGGTCTAATGGAAAATCAGTGACAAAAAAAAGCAGCAATAGAGGGAGTGGGGACTCGAAGCACAGCGGGGTTTCTTTGCATCATAGACGATACTTTATCCACTATGCCACCACCACCCCACTCAATAGCCGCGATAACGGCAACAAATGAATGGAAAGCTAAGAAAGTCTTAACATCGAGGAAGTATACTGACTGACGAATTACGTCACCTCTCTCTCTCTCTCTCTCTCTCTTCCTCTCTCTCTCTCTCCTCTCTCTCTCTCTCCTCTCTCTCTCTAATCCGTCACTCTCTGTGTGTGTGTGTGTGTGTGTGTGTGTGTGTGTGTGTGTGTGTGTGTGATCTTCAACACAGAGAAAACAAATGTTACGTTTGAGGGCGACAGGTCATCATTATGATAGAAATCTGTTCTTCTCACGTTCTCTTGATCTTTCTCACGCGCCATAAATAGTAACACTCTCCGAGTGGTGCTGTGTTTTGTGAGCCCTCCATGCTCTCTTCTTCCCAACACCCACCCCCTGAGAGTCGGTTCCCTACTAGAGCACCGATGAATTCACCAAATCGATTAAAAAAAAAAAAAAATCGCCTGCACGCAAGTTGACAGAAATCGGCCACTGGGCTTCTAGCATTTCTTCCATCCTCCGCTCTTTTAGCGCACCCCCATTCCCCCCCCCTCCACTCCACCCCTCCGCCTGCGCCCCCACCTCTACCCCGTGCCAAGGCCCCCCTTGTCCTTCCCTTCCTCTACAATCACCACCACCAGCACCGTCCCTCCTCCTCTCCCCCGCTCTCCCCCAGTCACAAAAGAGTTGGGGTCAGTGCCTGCTGCAATGCAGAGTTTCTCTCACCCAGATCTCTCGCTCCTCTCTCATCCTCTTCTCTCTCTCCTCTCTTTCCGTCGGTTCTGTCTTTGCGCTCCTCTCGTCTCTCCTGTCGCTGGCTGACTGGCTGTCTTGTCTCTCTCTCTTCTCTGTGTCTCTCCTTGTCTCTCGCTGCGTCTGTCTGTCTGTCTGTCTGTCCTGTCTCGTCTCTCCCTGGCCTCTTGTCTCTCTCCCATTCTCCCTCTCTCCTCCCTCTGTCCTCCTCTGTCTCGGTCCGCCCTCCTCTCCCCTGTTGTCCCTCTGTGTGTGTGTGTGTGTCTCCGGATCTCTCTCTCTCTCTTTTTTTGTTTTGTGTTTTTGTTGTTTTTTTTTTTTTTTTTTTTTCCTGGGTGCTTTCTGTTCTTGTTAGGTACGTCGGTGGGGTTGGGTTTCTCCTTTGTTTTGTGTCCTTCCCCCCGTTCATCCCTCACCCCCTCCTCAACTCCATCCGCCTTCTCACTCCTCGCCTCTCCTCACTCTCCTCTCCCCCGCTCTCTCTCTCCAGCCCTCATTCCCCCCCTCCGTCTCTCCTCGCTCTCAATCTGCTCTCTCTCTCCTCCCTCTCCCCCCTCTTCCTCTCTTCTCCTCTCCTCCCCGCCCTCTCCCCAATCCTCACCTCTCTCCTCCTCTCCCCTGCCCCCCTCCATCCCTCTCCTTCCCTTTTCCACCTCCCCACACTCCCCCCCATGTCTTCACACTACCCCCGCACACACTTCGTGGTGTGTCCGCTGCCCCTCTCGGCGGTGCCGTGGTGAGGACATAGGCCGGAGGCGGGCGGGAAAAAAAACCGTGTGGGGGGGGGGGGGGGGGGGCGGCGGGGGGCGAGGGGGGGGGGCGTGGTCGGCGTGGGGGTGGGCAGGGGGGGGGGAGGGAGGAGCGCTGCCGGGCCCCGCGGCGAAGCACACCGGGCACGTCAAGGCGCCCCCCCAACCATGCCTCGGAGGGCAACGCATGCAGAATGGTATGTTGTCCCGGTCCGCGCGGAGGCGCGCCGGACTCAATCAGGCGGCGCTAACGATGGAAGGACTCGTGGTGTGAAAAAATACGCCCATCAGCAGAATCAGACTGCCGTATCCCGCTATTCTCCTCGTGTAAAAAAATCAAAGAATTGTAACCTCTTTATTTCATCTTACCCTCTGCTCGAACCTTACCCCCCTCTTACCTCGCTCCTTTCTTCTCTCTTTTTTTCGCCTATACTGGTAACGGGGTAGCGGCGGGGCAGGGGTCTCAGCACCACAAACTGGTCGCCGGCGGGGGGGTCGGCCTCCCCCACCCCGGCCTCTCCCCCCCTCTAACACAGTCCCACAAGTTTTATAATCAAAACCCTTACATGGACTCTTTAGGCTACATGTCGTTGCTTCACTCTCAGATTACTCGAGGCTCTTTTACCATTTATTTAATTTTTTACTTCTCCTTTTTAATTTTTTCTAACCCCATCTGTTAGTATCCGCTACTATCTTTATAAACAAAGTAAATTGTTTGATCGCAATATTCTTATCCGCGGGTCATGGGATTATTTTGTCCCAACTTAGTTAAAAAAAAGAAAGTCGTCCAGACAAGGTTTGACTTTTCGCCATTGTCCTCTTCGGGCTCATTCTCCAGAGGGACAAATGGACATCACCTCTTTTTGACTTTGTCCTGTACGATGAGTCTCATCCCGCTCCTCTTCTGGTTCGTCTTTCTCACCTCGTTCTCTGCCGTCTGCTCCCTTCCCGATCTCATTCTTCTCCACTCCATCTCCGTCTTCTCCATCTCTCTCCCCTTCGGCCTATCGTCTCCCTCCTCCTTCCTCCTCTCTCCTCTCCTCTCCATCCCCTCTTCTTCCCTCTCCACGGCTACCTCGTCCCTCCTCTTCTCTTCGGCGCTCACACACAACCATTTCGCATCGTCCCACCCGCCTCATCACACCCAACTACCTCCTTCCTTCTTTCTCTCCACTCTCCTCCCGCCTTCCCCCTCCCAATACTAACAAATATTCCGTTCCTCCCCTTCTTCCTCCTTCCCCTCAAAATAAAAATCCTGCCGCCGTTCCATCCTGGTTGAAACTCTCGAACCTCAATCTCCTCCCAAAAAAAAAAAAACAAAAATGTTGTTCCTTTTCTCCCCCCCCAATTCTAGACTTGGGTTGGGGGACAACTCAACCTAACACACGGTAATTCTCTATACAAAACAAAAAATCAATGCAGTACAGTATGATGCCAAACAGCGAGTTCGACCTGTCGACAAAGCTGCTGCTTCACATGTTATCTTGGCTACCTACTGCAGATACAGTACATGGATCAAAATCCGCAGAAGGAGGGGGCGAACAGAGTATGTGAGTGAGGTGGTGGCTACGTGTTCGGGTGTGTGTTGGGCACGTGTGGGGCGGAGGTCGTAAGTACTAATGGCGATCTGCGGTGCTAATACCGGACTCGACAATCTCTCAAAAAAACATTCGCCTAGCATCCCGGTTCGCTCATACGAATGCTAGTGTGGTGCTCCCTCTCATCCCTCCCTCTCTCCCAGATCCAAACTACACTGAGCTCTAAAACATAAACAATCCTACAACAAACACACAAACAAAAAACACACTAATACGAAAAAAAATCAATACTCAAAAACTAAACATACTCAACAAAAAATAGACAAAAAGTCCAAAAAAATAACAAACACAAAAAAAAAAAAAAAAAAAAAAAAAAATTATATTCGAGGTTTCGCGCTCTCCGTCGGATGGTGGGGCGGGGAATGGTCTTTTCAAAAAAAAAAAATCGAGTCGGCGCTTCTGCGTGGGGGTGCTCTCCGCTCTCGCGGGATGGTGGGTGTGCTCGCGGGAGGGAGGTGGGGCCATTGCTCGGCTGGCGTTGTCTCGGTCTCCGCGTAAGTGTCTCGGGGGTAACCAAACAACAAAAATCAACAAAAAACAAAAAAAAACAAAAAAAAAAAAACAAAACAAAAAAAAAAAAAAAAAAAAAAAAAAATAAAAACACAAAAAAAAAATTTTAAACTAAACACAGCCGCGGCTCTTAGCTCTCGGGGCGCCTCTGGATCGGCGGCCGTCTCGGGCATCGTCTCCGGTGCCCTCGCAGACGGGTCTCCTTTCTTCGCTGCGTGCCCTGGCGTTCGCGATGCGGGTCGGGCACAACTCCGCGGCAGGCCGGCGGGCTCACCGTGGCGGTCGCGACGCTCATATAGACGCCGTCTCGAAAAAGGGTCTCGGCATCGACGGGGGCGGCTCGCGTTTGACGGTCCGCGCCCCATAAAATCAAAAAAATACATAACAAGCACTGCTCTCTCTGTCTCCAAAACTTCTCCCACATCCACTCGATCTCGGGTCCAGGGCTCCCCGGTCATCGTGCCTCTCCATAACAGTCTCTAGTCGATCTCTCTCTCCTCCAGGCCTCTGATGCATCTCTCACCCTCGCCCTCGCCATCCCCGTCTCTCTCCCCTCCCTACAGAGTCAGTAGGAAAGGGAAGGCGCTCTATCCTCGGTCTCTCCGAAAACTTTCGGACACAGCCAACGACCCTTATCTTCATTACAGTTCGTGACTGGTCCCTTGCCGGGGGGACTCTCCCTCTCTGGCTGTCTGTCTGTCTGTCTGTCTGTGTGCGCGCGTGCGTGCGTGCGTGCGTGTGCGTGTGTGTGTGTGTGTGTGTGTGTGTGTGTGTGTGTGTTCATTTTGTCTACCAATGACACCTGTCTCCAAACAAGTGGTGTGCAGCCAAATTAAATCTTCGTTCACTGTCTTTCATTTTTCCTTTTTCCTGTGACGGTGGGGGGCAGGCTTTCTAATGGAATTTCACCTGTTCTGTGTAGTTTCGTTTTTCTCTCATTTCGTTTCATTTCGGTCACTAGTTCCGCCAGCGATACCACAACATGCCCTCTCCCCACGCAATGTGTCGTCCCAGAAAAATGCCGTGACCACCCCCGATGATGACGTTTTCCACTTGTAGTTCGTGTTGCCGTTGCTATCCTTTTTCTCCCTTAATGTTGCCGTTGCTATCTTTTCAACCCTTAATGCTCCCATTGCCTCCCCTTTTCTCCCTTTAATGTTGCCGTTGCTATCCTTTCCCCCTTAATGCTCCCATTGCTCCCCTTTTCTCCCTAATGTTGCCGTTGCTATCCTTTTTCCCCCTCAATGTTGCTGTTGTTATCCTGTTCTCCTTTAATGTTGCCGTTGTTATCCTGTTTCCCTTAATGTTGCCGTTGCTATCCTTTTCTCCCTTAATGTTGCCGTTGGTATCCTTTTCTCCCTTAATGTTGCCGTTGTTATCCTGTTCTCCCTTAATGTTGCCGTTGTTATCCTTTTTCTCCCTTAATGTTGCCGTTGTTATCCTGTTCTCCCTTAATGTTGCCGTTGTTATCCTGTTCTCCCTTAATGTTGCCGTTGTTATCCTTTTCCCTCTTAATGTTGCCGTTGTTATCCTTTTCTCCCTTAATGTTGCCGTTGTTATCCTGTTCTCCCTTAATGTTGCCGTAATGTTGTTGTTCCTCCCTTAATGTTTATCCTTTTCCCTTAATGTTGCCGTTGTTATCCTTTTCTCCCTCTTAATGTTGCCGTTGCTATCCTTTTCTCCCTTAATGTTTGCCGTTGCCGTTTATCCTTTTCTCCCTTAATGTTGCCGTTGTTTATCCTTTTCCTCCCACAATGTTGGCGTTGTTATCCTTTTCTCCCTTAATGTTGCCGTTGGTATCCTTTTCCCCCTTAATGTTGCCGTTTGTTATCCTGTTCTCCCTTAATGTTGCCGTTGGTATCCTTTTCCCCCTTAATGTTGCCGTTGTTATCTTTCTCTCCCCTTAATGTTGCCGTTTGGTATCCTGTTGGCTCCCTTAATGTTGCCGTTGTTATCTTTTCTTCCTTAATGTTGCCGTTGCTATCCTTTTCTCCCACAATGTTGGCGTTGTTATCTTTTTCTTCCTTAATGTTGCCGTTGCTATCCTTTTCCCCCCCTTAATGTTTGCCGTTGGTTATCCTTTTGCCTC
>JADBJO010000873.1:25000-40000 GCA_016801955.1 Conus betulinus
TCTGTCTGTGTGTCTGTGAATGTGTGTCTGTATGTCTGTCTGTGGGGGCCATACTAATTCCTAGTCCTGAACATTTGTGTATAAAGAAAGCATAATTTCGGTTCCCTCGCTAACCCCACCCCCCCCCCCCCCACCCCCCCTTTCTTCTCTTTCCTCCGACCCTCTCGTTCTCACCCTCCACCGTGTGTGTTCCCCCCCCCTCCCTCCCCACTGCAACTCCCTTACCTCCCTTTCCTCCCTCCCTCCCTCCCTCCTCCCCTCCATGTTCCATTTCCTGCATTCCCGCCCTTCCCTTAAACATCAATAACGATCACGATGAAGACTCGTCCCCCTCCCCCCCCCCCCCCCCCCCCCCCCCCCCCCCGCCACCTCCCTGTCAAACCAGCAACCGTCTGTCTGTCTGTCTGCCTGCTGCTTGTCTGTCTGTCTGTCTGCCCGTCTGTATGTCTGTCTCTGCACATCCCATCCCATTCTGCCGCTGCTTAGTAGCCTATTTTTTTTCATGGGAGCTTGAAATGGTCATAATGACTGAAAACGGTAATGGTCAACCAAACAGTGGTCACTGAGGTAAAAGAAAAGGACATTGATAATTTTCGTCCAGGTTCGATCTCTGCATACAGCAACACCAAGGGAAATCAATACAGTCGGCAAATGGGGACGAGAGGGACTGGTCCATGGAGTAAGTCCTCCGTAAAGGAAATGTTCCCTCCATTCATCATCGGCAGACAACTTGCCAATAGCCGCGGAGAAAGAAAGAAAAGAGAGTGAAAGATAGAGGAAAGAGACAGAGAGAGAGAGAAGAGGGGGAGAGAGAGAGAGAGAGAGAGAGAAGGGGGGGATGTGGGGAAGATGGGCAGGGGGCACTGGCAGAGGGGGAAAAAGTGGCAGAGACAGAAAGAAAAACAAAAAGAAAAATTCTAAGAGATGCAGACAGACAAACAGACAAGACACGCATAGGCACAGGAAGACAGAGGCAGAAAAATACAGACAGGAAGACAGACCATCTCAGCTCTTTCGAGAGGAACAACGTCGAAACGCATTGCTTCTGTTTTGTTGTTTGTTCTTCCGTTCCTATGGTGGCCTTGCAAACAACTGTTGCCCGTTTTTCATTGCCTCCGTTGCACGGTTACTGGTTTGCATCGGAACTCCTCAAACTGGGACATAGCCATTTGTTTTCATGTTCTCCCCCCCCCCCTCTCCCCCACTGCCCTCAGGCTTCTCTCTCTGTCTGTCTCTCTTCTCTCTCTCTCTGTCTCTCTCTCTCTCTCTCTCTCTCTCTCTCTCTCTCTCTCTCTCCCTCCTCCGTTTTTCTTTTTTTTTTTTCGATTATCCCTTTTTGTTTGTCTTGCCGAGAGGAAAACCTTCCGGGTCGAAACCCGTTGCGCCTGCATCGTCGTTGATTGTATTCGTTTGGCAGCCCCAGAACACAAACTTTGATTCTCTCGCTTCAACTCTCGCTGTAGTCCCTCCACTTTCCAACCCAGCTCTGGGGAACTCGGCCATTGGCGGCGCTGAAGTGGGGTGGTAAGTGTGACGTGGAGGAGGCGGCAGAACACGACCAGAGAGGACTGAGGAGGGGGGGGTGTGGCACTGGTTGCAAAAGGGGGGGGGGGGGGGGGGACATAGAATTCAGTAGTTTACAAATGTCATGAAAACAGCTGAAACGGGCGAGTGGAGTGGGGTTGGAAGTGGGGTTGGGGGGGGCGGGGAGGTAAGATGGGGAGAGTATGAGATGCAACCAGAGGTGGAAAAGTAGTGGGTGGGTGGGGGGGGGGGGGGGGGGGGGAGTGGGGGAGGGGAGGGGGGGGGGGAGTGGCAGAGATCAGGCAGTGAGAAATATCGATCGTTTCCTGGACCAATCACAGGATTGGCAGAGATCAGGCAGTGAGAATATCGATCGTCTCCTGGACCAATCACAGGATTTTACTACTTATGCCTCTCTCTCTCTCTCTCTCTCTCTCTCTCTCTCTCTCTCTCTCTCTCTCTCTCTCTCTCTCAGTGAGACACAGAGACAAAACAGACAGAGAGAAAAACAGAGAGAAAAGAGAGTCACAGAGTGAGTGTGTGTGTGTGTGTGTGTGTGTGTGTGTGTGTGTGTGTGTGTGTGTGTGTGTGTGTGTGTGTGCGCGCGTGTGTGTGTGTGTGTGTGTGTGTGCTGTGTGCGTGTGTGTGTGTGTGTGTGCGTCGCGCGCGTGTGCGTGCGTGTGTGTGTGTGTGCGTGTGTGTGTGTGTGTGTGTGTGTGTGTGTGTGTGTGTGTGTGTGTGTGTGTGTGTGTGTGTGTGTGTGTGTGTGTGTGTGTGTGTGTGTGTGTGTGTGTGTGTGTGTGTGTGTGTGTGTGTGTGTGTGTGTGTGTGTGGTGTGTGTGCGTGTGTGTGTGTGTGTGGGTGGGTGCGTGCGTGTTTGGACGGATGTTCATGTACATCTGTTGCCTATGCGCGCGTGCGTGTATGTTGTGTGTGTGTTTGTGTGTGTGTGTGTGTGTGTGTGTGTGTGTGTGTGTGTGTGTGTGTGTGTGTGTGTGTGTGTGTGTGTGTTGTGTGTGTGTGTGTGTGTGTGTAAATGAGTGTGTGTATGTGTGTTGTGTGTGTGTGTGTGTGCGCGCGCGCGTGCATGTGCGTGAGTGTGTATGCGTGTGTTCGCACTTTCACGAACGTCACACACTAATGACAATGTTCTATCTAAAAAGTCTGTAGATTTGAAATGAGGCAGCGAACAATAAAATGTCAAAAAAACAACAACATCAAACAACAACAACAAAACCCCAAATGAGCAGCGTACCACCCCTTGTTCCCATGACGATACGATGAAATGCCCATTACCTCTAACAAATGCTGCTCATAGCACTTACTCGTCAGCACATAGGCCGACACGAAGCACACAGAACAAAGAAAGACACGTTTCCACCAAAAACAAACACAACACAAAAAACAAAGGGGGGAGGGGGGGAGGGGGGTCTGTCACCGCTTTCACTGTATTCCGCTTCGAGTTGAAGAAACAATGATCTCATATTGGACATATTCGTATTTCTGTCGGCATGACAGACATGAATGAGTTTCCTACCTTTTCATAACTTGAATGAACTCAAACTAAATAATCCAAGTTAGCGCGTTTGCATATTAAAAATTCCTACATCGAATTACCTCAACAAAATCAGGATTTCGGCAGTGAATGAGAAACTTTTATTTTTCTTCCTAGAACCATAGAAGTCAGGTCACATTAATTTCAATACACGGTTTCTTTCTACCTTTTGACACTAATGTCATTCCACATCTCGATATTCATTTAACACTCTCGAATCTTCAGGCCTAGGCTAGAACAATAGAAGCCAGGTTATCCAATCTGAGTACACGCTCTCTTTCCAACTTTTGACACTTCCATATTCCGATATCCATTTACCACCACCCCAAATCTTCAGGCCTAGGCTGGACAGTCCCTGAAGGTAAAGCATATTTATTTTACATTTCCTCAGTCAATGTTTTAAGACCTTCTTCTTCTCCTCCTTCTTGTTCTTGTTCTTATTCTTCCTTCTCCTCCTCCTCCTCCTCCTCCTCCTCTTTTCTTCTTCTTCTTCTTCTTCTTCTTCTTTCTTCTTCTTCTTCTTCTTCTTTTTTTTTTTTTCCCCACCACTTTCCCCCGCCTTTTTTTTTTTTGTTTTGTTTGTTTTTGTTTTGTTTGTTTTTTTTTTTGCTTTTTGTTCTGATTTTTTTTTTTTTCCTTCTTTTTTGATACCTTTTTTTTTTTGATACCTTTTTTCTTTCTTCTTTTTTTTTTTTTTTTTTTTTTCTCTTTTTTTTTTTTTTGGCGGTCTCATTTTTTTTTCCTCTTTTTTTTTTTGTTACAACACCTAACGCCTACCATCTATCATGCTTACACACAAACGCCTGCTTACGCACGCGTTCCACACTTTCATTCAAGCCCAGTTCCAAGTGTTTTTGATTTTTCTATCATTTCTTTTCTTCTTCTTCTTCTTCTTCTTCTCTTCTTCTTCTCCTTCTCCTTCTTCTTTCTTTTCATCTTCTTCTTTCTTCTTCTTCTTCTTCTTTTCTTTCTTCTTCTTCTTCTTCTCTTCTTCTCCTCTTTCTCTCCTCTTCCTTCTTCTTCTTCTTTTTTTTTCTTCTTCTTCTTCTTCTTCTACTTCTACTCTTCTTCTTCTTCTCCTCCTCCTTTCTTCTTCAGTCTAGTACGTACGCTGTTCACCCGCCTGTCTGTGGACATCTAGTCTACCACAAGCAGTTGTACTGCACTTCTCCTTGCCATTGACATCGTGGGGACTGTGGCACACAACTTCAAACCACGGTGACAACGTCCAGCTGGGAGCCACCAGCTTCAGCCTCCTGTTCTGAGCGAGGTGAGTTGACAAACTGCGATAACAACGCCGGCAGCTGTTCCTACCAATCAGCGGACGTTACTATTTTGGTGCACAACGAAGAGGAAATGTCTGAATGTCATCAGACAAGACGTCCTTTTGGACTTCCAACCTGTAAAGACATGTACTTGACTGAGACGTAACATTCCTCACAGATCATATACAATTAAGATTGCCATTTTCTCCTCCTCCCCCTCCTCTCTCTCTCTCTCTCTCTCTCTCTCTCTCCCCCCCCCCCCCCCCCCCCTTTTTATTTTTTTTTGTACATAAATTGATCCTTTGGCCCTTCCTGACAGAGCCGACCGTCATTGTGTATATGTACGCTTGTATCCATCCAGGAACTTCGACTGACGTTGGTAGTTAGGAACATGAGTGAGATAGTTTTTTGACTTCTTTGCTTCCCATCTTTTGCCTTGTCGTCTTCTTCCTTATCTTTGTTGGGGGATTCTCCTCTGCGTCCAGCCTTTGGGTCTATCTTTTTTTTCTCGTCTGTCTTTGGCCAACTCAGGGAAAAGGTCCAGTGACAGTGGGGAAAGATCCACTGACCACAGGGAAAGTTCTGTCAACAGCAACAAAGACTGCAACCAGGGAACCTCATCAGAGAGCATGTAAGATCCTGTGCCGAGGGTTCGATTTCCATACCCCGAGCTGAGTTTGCTACGGGCTCAGTTGGGAAGACTGGGACAACACAATCGAGTTTCATCCACTTAATGGATGCGTCTCTGAGAGTGTTGCTCAAAATTTCCTAACCAACACTGCAGGTGTCTGCATATCTCGGGCCTGGTTGACGCCAGGATATATTATGAAAGGAAGCGTAAAGTACAGCCCTGTCATGCAGTCTCAGACGGGAATGGAAATCCGTAGCATCATCTTCATCATCCTCATTCTCATGATCGACATTTTTTTAAAAAAATGTCAAATTCTATTGTCCTCCATGCCCTGCTCTCATGGTGACCTCAGTTTCGATGACCTCTCCACGTCTGTGGCCTTGGTTTAGTTCGGTCGGGTCACCGGTATCGGCGAGTCCATGGGGGCTGTCGTTGGGACGGACGTGGTGGCGCCCTCCGGAGGGGAGAGCTCACTCACGCCGGCTCAGCGACTAAGCAATTATTGTCGTCAGTTGGGGGCTTACTAGGTGGTGTCCTGCGTATGTTGGATCAGAACAGGCGCCACTGAACACACCACCGAAACGACTCGGCAGCAGTGCAGTGTCTCCTCTGGTGTGTTGCCTCTTGACGACTTGACATTGATTGCTCCCTGTGGATTGCCGGTGCCGGGGCTGCGGTGGGACTGACCGGGCTGTGGCTGTGGACGGGGTGTCGGGATGAGCGGCGTGTGTGCACTGCCTCTGAAGTGACTCTGAAGTGATGGGACACACACACACACACACACACAAAAAAAAATCCTGTGCCGAAAGTTTGGTTGAGTCTGCAACTGTACTGTTTGCACCTGCCAGCGAAACAGCGACGAGTGGGGCTGCGGGATCCATCCCCGCAGCTGTTCGCTTGGCCGTGGCGTTCTCCGGTGGACTCTGCAATCCTGAAAGATGGGCTGGTACACTAATGAGATGCTTCCATGGATTTTCTGTTGTGTGTTGCTTTCAGTGGCCATCACACAATGGGATCTGCCAGGGAGCACTTACGTCCCTTGACGTCTTAATGGAATGCTCTGTGCGTGCTTGCACCCTATGTCAACACAGCGAAGGCTTCCAGGGGTGGTGCAGGATTGCTCCCGCATGGTTGGTTTGGCAGTTGAGGACAGTACCTCCATGGGTCCTCCTGGCACCTTTGGGTATTATTTCTTTCGTCGTCGTCGTCTGTCTGTTCTTTTTCTTCCTCGTATTCATGTTCTTTTCTTCTTCTTCCTCCTCCTCGTCATTTTCTTCTTCTTCTTCTTGTTCTTCTTTTTTCTTCTTCTTCTTCTTTCTTCTTCTTTCCTTTCTTTCTTTATTCATTGATTTTCTTCTTTTTTCTTCCTCTTTCTCTTCTTTTTCCTTCTTTTTTCTTTCCTTCTTCTTCTTTTCTTCTTTTTTTTTTTTTTTTTTTCTTCTTCTTCTTCTTCTTCTTCTTCTTCTTCTTCTTCTTTTTTTCTTCTTCTTTTTTTCTTTCTTTTTTTATTTCTTTCTTCTTTCGCCTTTGTTTTTCCTCATCCCCTTCTCCTTCACCATCATCTTCTCCTTTTTTTCATCTCCTTATTCGCTTTCTTCTTCTTTTTTTTATTTCTTTCTTTTTTTTCTTCTTTTTTCTTTGTTTCTTTTTTTCCCTCTTCTTCTTCTTCTTCTTTGTTGTTTGTGTGTTTTTTTTGTTTTCTTCTTCTTCTTCTTCTTCTTCTCTTCTTTAATCTAATATCGTCCATTTGCCTCAATCGCTGTACAGTTCGATTAACCGCCCCTCCATTTCCTCCCTCCCCATCCCCTAACACACTCCTCCATCCTTTCCTGCCTCTCCTTATTCCTCGCCATTTCCCACGCCTTTGTTTGTCACTAATGGCCAGAATAATGTAAGGAGACTTTGTATTGAAGCTGACATCTCATCCCCCCAACTCTATTCCAGAGTGTTTGAGTGAGTGGTGTAAGGGGGGGGGGGGGGGGGGGATAGGGGAGGGTGCTCGCGCGCGCATGCATGTGTGTGTGTTAAGAGAGACACAGAGAGAGAGAGAGAGAGAGAGAGAGAGAGAGAGAGAGAGAGAGTGTGTGTGTGTAAGTTGTGTGTGAGTGCGCGCGCGCGTGCGTGCGTGTATATGCGCGTGTGCGCAACTGAGTGAACGAGCGCATGTGTGTGCGTCCATGCGTACACAAATGTGTGTGCGTTCGTTCATGCATGCGTGGAGTTTAAAGTGAGTGTTTTTGTCTGTTTTTGTGTGCGTGCGTGTGAGTGAGTGCGAGCACGCGCGCGCGCCATGTATGTATGTGTGTGTGTGTGTGTGTGTGTGTGTGTGTGTGTGTGTGTGTGTGTGTGTGTGTGTGTGTGTGTGTGCGCGCGAGCGCGCGCGCGCAAACGCGTGTGCGAGCCTGTGTTCGTGCATGCTTCCGTTCGTGCCCGGCGTGCATATCTGTGTTTCTATGTGTTCATACGTGTGTGGGCGAGTAAAGCTCTCTCTCTCTCTCTCTCTCTCTCTCTCTCTCTCTCTCTCTCTCTCTCTCTCTCTCTCTCTCTCTCTCTCTCTCCACGAGGCAAAACATCGTTACCCCTCGAAGACCCAAGCTCCAAAGCCAGCCAGCCAGCCACCCCACTTCCCATCCCCCCCCCCTCCCCTCCCCTCCCCCTCCCCCTCCTCCACCCTCTCCGCCCGCCATCTCCTCCTCCATGTCCCTTCCCCCATCTCAAAACCGGCCCTGGAATTGACGCAGCCGCGTTCTGTTTCCATTTTCTGCACTCTCGCCCTGTCCTCCCCAACATCAATAACGATCATGCTGAGGACACACCTTCATTTTCTGCTGCGGCAGCCGCCGTCTGCCCGTCTGCCTGTCTGTCTCTTTGTCTGTCTGCCTGTCTGTCTGTCTGTCTGCCTGTCTGTCTGCGTGTCTGTCTGTCTGTCTGTCTGTGAGACCGCCTCCCTAGTTTCGATCCCATCTTGGCCTGGCTGAGAAGGTGGGCATTTTCAGGGGAATTTACCAGATTGAGGGAGGGCAGGATGACTGAAAGAAAGGGGGCGACGGGTCAAGAACACAGTAGCAATCCCTGCTCCGTGAAATCGATATCACACCTGAAGAAAACGGTAACCATGATGTGAAAACACTCTTTGTCAATCTAAAGAACCAATGCTAAGGATGTGAACAGATTAATGCATGATCACTGTAAAAAAAAAAAAAAAAAAAAAAAAAAAAAAAAAAGTGGTGATGATGACGACGTAAAAAAAACGGTTTTGATCATTTGGAAGAAACTGGTGATGGTGGCGTGTAAACAGTTGGTATCACTGTAAGGAAACCAACAATTAATCATCGAGATTTAACAGTCTTGATCACAACAATGAACCCGTAACACTGACATTACAACAATCATAATCACTGTAAAAAAAAAAACGATGACGACGTGAAAACGATCATCGTCACCGTAAAGAACCGCTAACAACAAGATGCAAAGCATATAAACGTACTCCAAGTTTATCTTGAATACGCCGTTAGTAACGACTACAACGGTAACATAAAACAGCGGTCATCATCCGGGACCCATAATGAGCATACCTACAAATTGGCAGAAAGATCGACGAAGTACTTTATGAGATATTCGATAAAGAAAGAACAAAAACACACACACACACACACACACACACACACACACACACACACACACACACACACACACAGCATTTCTTCGTTTCCGTTGTAAATCAGGAAATAGTAATAATGACCCGAAACTATCTTCATCATCGTAAAGAACTGTCACTCTTGACAGTTCATCATGTGACAACTGATGACATAAGTCAAAAAGAACTGAACTAAGGGCGGATCCCTGTAGGACACAGCATACTTGAAGACAATAAATACATCTATCCACCATTCGCGCATGCTTTTAATGTATGGTCTCTCAGGAAAGAACCGATACATGCCAGCGCAGTGTTACGATGCTAAACGAAGTTTAACGTCTGCTCAACAGAATGGAGTAGCAGTTGGTCTCAAACGCTTTTGACAAGTCTGAAATATGAAAATCAGATATTTTGTGACTGTCAAACCCAGAATGCAAGTCGCTGACCATTCTAAGAAGAGCAGTTTCTAGACTATAACCACATCAATATGCCGACTGATAACAATTAAGCAGATGATTTTGTTTTTAATGAGAAAACAGCCGACATGTATCTGTCTTTTCTGGCAATTTGATTGAAAATGACAAATTCAGACGGGCCAACAGTTTTTCAAATATTCATAATCCAAAGAAGGTTTATCGATGAGTGGGGTGCACAACAGTGGATTTGAAGATTTTGTTTTTGGAAAGCACTCAGATTATAAGAAAGAATTGATAACATGGGTAATACAAGACAGATGAACATCGAGACATTGAAGTTGAGTGAAACAGGGTCAATAACATGGTTTCGGATCAGAACTCAGAAACAATCTCTTCACAAACTCCTCTGTGATCGGCTCAAAACAATGCGAAGCAGGATCACTGTACCCACGATCTGTAGCAGATGAAAATGGTGGAACAACAGTGTCAAGCTCGTCATAAACAAATAACACTTTGCCAATAAAGACGTCTGGAAAATGATGAGAGAGGTCATTCTCCGAGATCAGTGTAAGAAGAGGAGAGCTATGCACTTGTCAAGTAGTTATTTTTGTAAAAG
This sequence comes from Conus betulinus, assembly GCA_016801955.1. NCBI lineage: Eukaryota > Metazoa > Mollusca > Gastropoda > Neogastropoda > Conidae > Conus > Conus betulinus. The sequence continues at coordinate 34,645 of JADBJO010000873.1, forward strand.
TGAAATAAAAGCTGTGATTCATGCAAGGATTTGTGACGAGTAAAACATGAATGTTGCATTACTAGCAACGTCAGTGCTAAGTTTGCTGCGTGGAAGATGTTCCTGTTAATAGTCAAACCCCTGGTACGCCCGTGCCTTTCAGCTCTCCTCTTCCCTCGCTTGCCCTCCAGCGGTTTTGGCCCTCGGTATTGTAACAAGGCGATGGGGAACGATTGGAGTCCCGGGCACTGAGTCGATGGGGGAATGCCTGTCAATCACAGCGCGCGCAGTATATCGCGCACCTGATCAGCAGTCCGCTGAGAAGGGAGATCAGACAAAAGATCAGGCTTAAGTGTGTCTACATCTTAGATCTGTAGACATCTGTATGCTGGAGGCGTGTGGGTTGAAGAAGGGCAGGGAAGGGCTTGTGAGGCTCTGAGGACACGTCACACGGGGTAAGGCAAGGAAGGGAACAGTCGTCATCCCCCTGTAAAACCCAATCGACGATGTGACCCTCATTGTGCAAAGGCTCAGTCATAAACTGACAGAGGTTAAACCAGATAATCATGTCGAGTACTTTGGAAGTGTAGAAATTGCGCTGGTAAATCAAAATTAAAACTAAGGCCACACACAATAAGCAGAGAGCTAGGCAAGCTGTTGTCATACTCCACAACACTGCATCTACTGTATCAAACGCCAAAACACTGAAATCAGCAAAAATATGTCAATTTGTAAGAGTATATACAGACTATGCATGGTGTGTAAGAGACTGGTTTAAAAAAAAAAAAAAAAAAAAGAAAAAAACAAAAAAACAAAGGAAGAAAAAGGGAGAAAAAGGGAAATAAAAAAAAGCTAGTTATGGAATTTTTTGTTTGTTTTTCCGCTTTTTTTTCAGATGAAGAGGACAATGAGAAGTACCAAAAAATGAAGAGGTGGATTTGGCCTTAGGAGGAAAAAAAAAAGTCACCGCCTTAGGTGCTCCATTGATCCGACAACTTATGCACAAAAAAAAAAAAATTATGCATCAGATTTTGTTTTCGGTGGAGGACGGCAACCAACAAAGCACAGAGAGATGGGACTGTGGCAGTGACAGCATGCAAGACGTTTCAGAGGAGGCATGGCGGAGAGGGAAAGTAATAGTGAAAAGCAGGTAATGACGTGAGAACCAAAATGATCACGGTCATATCAGAACTTGTAACAATAATGTGAAAACAGCTGCCGTCACAGTAAGGAATCCATTACAAGAAATCGAAAACATCATTGTCATTGTACCGAACCAGTAATAATAATGTGAAAACGGCTGGTAATCATCATCAATGATAATAACGTGAAAAACAGTCATGACTCCTGAAGAGGAACCGTTAAAAACAGTCGATGATGATCACAGTGATGAACCAGAGATACTGATGTGGGAAAAATCCAGTCATTATTTCTGTAAGGGATCGGTGATACTAATGTGAAAACAGCCAGTCATGATCACTCTTAGGAACTGGTCATTATGATGTAAAAAGAGTCATGATCACAGCAAAGAACCCGCGATAATGACGTGAACACATTCATTCAGGATCACTGCAAAGAGCTGGTCATAAAGATGGGATCACGGTCATCATCATTGTAAGGAACTGGTAATAATGACATAAACCTGTCATTCTTGATCATTATAAGAAACTGATGATAAGGACGTGGAAAAGAACCGTGATCACTGCAAGGAAACGACAATAACAAATGTGAAAAAAAAATGAGTCATACTGGTAATGATGAAATGAAAGCAGCTATCATTTTAACGAACCAGTAATTACGGCATGAAAACAGAAAGCAAAACCTGCGAGGAACCAGTATATGGTACCAATATAAAAACAAAAACTGAAATATTCACTGTAATGAGCCAATGGACCAGTTTACTTGAAAACTCATCAATACAGGAAGAAAACGGTGATAACGACGTGAAAAGAGCGATTTTCTTGCGAAAATTATCCCCACCAGTTTCGAAGCTGTTCAAACAGCAGATAATGATTCCAAAGATAGGAAGAAGAAAACAAGTAATGCCATTACCTATCGACGAATAGTGAAGACGTTTAATTCTGACAGTTCAAAGATAGGAAGAAAACAACTAATGCCACTACCTATCGACGAATAGTGAAGACGTTTAATTCCGACAGTTCTTCAAACGTTCTCGAGTTTTGCAAAGCAGTTTTTTTAAGAGGCCAGAGTGTGTGCAATGATACTTATGATACTGGTATATGTGCAGAAGGAGTTATAATTACCTATTTTCATGAGTCATACTTTATTGTTATATGAAAAATGATTATGTTTTATTTTAAATAATTGTCTGTTTACACGAATCATAACCGTCAGTTTTTCGTGAGTCATGATTATATGTTTCAAAGTGTCATGGTTAACTTTTTCATGGGTAATGACTGCAAATTTATCCGAGTAATATAACGACCTCCTCATGGTGATCAATTTGGGCCATCTAGTTTAATTCAACAGGCAACACATCGTGAAGACCTACTCACAGTCGTCAAAAAGCGGAAAATGAAGTGGTAACGGACATGTGTCCCGTTCAGCAGGCCTTGCGAAGACAGTCCTGCAAGGAACAGTCAGAGGAAGCCGCAACAGAGGAAGACAAAGGAAGAGGTGGGAAGACAATATCCGAGAGTGGACTGGAATGAGCCTGACGGAATCTCAGCGAGCGGTGGAAGACAGGGACGGATGGAGGAGAGTGGTGGCCGGATCATCAGGGGGTGCCCCAGCGACAACAGACGATGTCAAGGGATAGGTGAGGGTAAAGGTAAAAGTCAGACCGACCGAAAACGACTTATCATGAAGCGACTCTGCAAATGGCAATCAACATTATTACTGGGGGTTTTTTTATAGCAAAACTATGATTTTCGGTCTTTTCCTGATTTTTTTTTAAAGAAAAAAATTCTCTTTTGAAACTTTAGTGAGCTAGCCACGCATTTCCGTGTTTTCTTGAAAACATTATTCGAAAGAAAAGAAATCATGTCTTTTTAAAACTAGTGAGCTACCATATCTTTCCTTTGTTCAACCTTCTCTGTTCTTCAAGTATATTTCTTCGTCACAATCTTCCCATAAGTAGCTTCTTCCATGTCTACATGCAAAGGGGTACCGATAAAAAAAAAAAAAAAAAAAAAAAAAAAAAACGAAAGTAAACAAAGAAGAACGAAAATATTTAAAGTTTCAGTCAGCAATAGCCCAGTACACAATGACGAAGGCTTCAAAACGAGGAACGTCGCAAACCATCCCACAAGCAGTGACCTGTCCATTATAAAGACGGCAAAAATTGGGTTTGAAATGTCCGCAAACGTCTACAAATGATGAAAGAAAAAAAAATAGATGTTTTAAAGTTTTAAGCCCCCGTGGCCCAAACGGCTCATGAAGTGGATCATACTCCACTCAAACCAACGGTGTTAGGAAAGGGAGAGCACTTCTTCACCTTTCCGCCGCCTTCAGCTCCCCCAAGCTGAATCAGGTCCTCGTTTACTGCTGGTGGAACGCAGACACTGTTCAAGCCGAAAAACTCTGACCCTAAGAGTGATTCGAACCCACCACCATCAGTTCAAAAGTTAAACTGTAATCTGTTGAATATGGGCGCTTCAAAGCATCGGAATTCAACAGCAACAACAACAGCAACAACAGCAACAACAACATTAACATCGTTCTAAACAAAATAGAGCAGCCAGACTGCAAAATGTAAAGACAGTGCAGACAGACTGTGACATATGCAAAAACTTTTTACAGATAAATGGACAATGCAAATGGATTGTAAACATGTGCGAATACGTTTTACAGGATCAGGGACTGAGCAAATTTACAGCGAAAATGGGCGAACACTTTTCTGCACGATAACTCACAATGTATATATATATCGCCTGTAACTCTGTGTTCACTCAGCTCTACAGGGTAATGGACAATGCCAATAGAAAACAAAGGTGTGTTGACAGCCACTGCTGTACACAACAATGGGCACTTCGACCAGATTGCAAAAAATGTCTGCACTCTAACGCAAAATGCAAATATATCGTTAACATGAGTACACACTGTTCCACACAATTATGGTTCAGTGAAGGACCCCAATTAAACAAACAATGCACACTGGTTAGCCTTTAAACGTAGTCTGTTCTCCAGCCCTCATCAAATCAGCAGTGTCTAGAAGAAGACGTTATGAAATCTGGGTGACCAAACCATCCGTCAGCTATCACAGGAATGTCCCACACACACACACACACACACACACACACACACACACACACACACACACACACACACACACCACACACACACACACGCACCAGAGAGAGAGAGAGAGAGAGAGAGAGAGAGAGAGAGAGAGAGAGAGACAGAGAGACAGACAGACAGCAGTGAGACAGAGAGAGAGAGAGAGAGAGGGAGACAGAGAGAGACACACAGAGAGAGAGAGAGAGAGAGAGAGAGAGAGAGAGAGCCATTTAGAGAGAGAGAGATTATACCAAGCACTACCATACCACTTCGTCTAATATCACTTTCGGAACCAAAAAAACAATTAAATGAAGAACTAAGTAACTGACTGACACGCACACAAATCCTACCCGAATGCCAATTAGGACACGGACATGACCATGAAATCTACGACATGGGCTGGGCATGGTCGTGACATGACCATGAAGTCTACGACATGGGCTGGGCATGGTCGTGACGTGACCATGAAGTCTACGACATGGGCTGGGCATGGTCGTGACATGACCATGAAGTCTACGACAGGGGCTAAGCATGGTCGTGACATGACCATGAAGTCTACGACATGGGCTGGGCATGGTCGTGACAGACAGCAATGCAGTGAATGGCGGGCTGTTTGGAAAAGGGCGGCAACTGCTGAAGCAATTTTATGGACGATCAATTGATCATATCTTTATGGGCGATGAGCTGTTGATTATTTCACCGGCGAAACGTTTTTTTGACAACTTTAAGGACAATGAGTTGCTGACAGTCTTAAAGATGAGCAATTGTTGCAATTTCATAAGTGTTTTATTCTCAGCAAATTTACTGATGAGTAACATACAGCTTTATGGACGATCAACAATTCACATCTTAAAGCGTGTTCACTTGTTGACAACTTGCAGGACGATTAATATTTTGATAACCTTATTGACGATCAATTGTTGGCAATTTTATGTCCGCCATATTGTTGACAATTTCATAGCGCATCAATGAGGCAACTGTATGGTATATCAACACAGTATTATGGAAAATGAGTTGTTGACAACTATAAGGGCCATCAGTAGTTCACAATCTTATGGATGATCTGTTGTCGTTTATGAACATTTAGATGATACAACTTAATTAAAGATTTACTGTAAACAAATTCATACACAATATG
>JADBJO010000873.1:45000-55000 GCA_016801955.1 Conus betulinus
TCAACAAAGATGACAAACATATCAGATTGAAAAAAAAAAACTATTTGAGCTTCCTATCCGTTGTTCTTCACTAATAGCTCTAAATAGCTCTCCATTCAAACAGTGAGATAGAGAGGGAGGGTAGGGGTCGGGATGTGGGGGGGGGGGGGGGGGGGGGGGGGGGGGGGGGGGGGGGGGGGGGGGGATAGGCACCTGCCGACTTCCATCAAATAATCATGCTCATCAATGCCACAATCGCTCGTCTTTGCCCTTTCATTATCCAGCCCTGATTTACGACACGGGGGGTGAGAAAGAGAGATCAATTACATCTGCCTTCTTTAAAAAAAAAAAAAATGAAAAAAAAAAAAAAGAAAAGAAAGACAGAAAGAAAGAACAGCTGTCATGCGCTAGTGAAACGTGTGGGAGGATTGATAAAGAGGAGAGGGGAGGGGGGGGGGCAGGGCAGAAGGGGAGGGGGTGTGCGGAAGTCCTGACAGTCCACATGCGGGAGTGTCACTGACGTACCAATCACTACATCTATCACAGCACTTTACGAAATTCGGCGCCAAGGGGAAAAGTAATGGTGGTAGATGAAAAGACAAGAAATCCACTTCCTAATTTCTGGCTGTTGGAGACGATCTCTACCTCTGTTTGCACCGATGATTTAAGAAGATTTTAAAAGGGGGAAAAGGTTTACTTTCTTTTTACGTCATCTCCTCCTAAGAAAGTTACGTAGCCGCTTGCGTCACTGGTTTGTCTGTCTGTCAGCAAGGTGACCCAAAACCGGAACTGATGGACTCGTTGGAAAGATGACATGTGGTCCTAGGTAGGACTCACTGAGTTTTGGTGCGGACCCTTGGTGCGGGGTCCAGACAGGAAAAAAATGAAAAAAAAAAAAAAAAAAAAAAAAAGGGGGGGGGGGGGGGGGGTAGAACAGATCCAGGATCAGTTGGACCCTATCAATGATTGTTTATGTTGTTGGATCTACCAAGGCAGTTTGGGCGGAAGGAGTGGGGGCGTGGGGGTGGGGGTGGGGGGGGGGGGGGGGGGATTGCCTCTCTTAGCGAGCTCCAAAGCAAGTACAATTCTAAGCCGTTGTCATCGCTGTTTGCGACAATGCTCGGAGTGTTACCCATTCAAGCTAAACACTCAAACAGATGACATACACCTTTTGACCTCCGTGTTTGTTGTTTTATCCATAAGCAAGGGCTGAAAGATTTTCTTTTGAATTGATGATTTCGGTTTTTTTTTTTTTTGTTTTGTTTTTTGTTTTTTTTTTTGTTTTTCTATTTTTTTTTTTTTGTTTTGTTTTGTTTTGTCTGTTTTGTTTTGTTTTGTTTTTTATTTTACTGCTTCTTTCTTTATGGTATGTTATTTCATTTTTCTTTCGTTGGCTTTCTTGGGAGGCTACTGGGTTTTGTTTTTTTCTCGGTGTGGTGGAGGGAGTATCACGAACTTACAGCGGACAGCGTTCAGCTAGACATGTAGATGGCCTAACACAGCTAGCCCAATTCTACAAATGGGCCTTATCCAGGGAACGATAGCTGACCCTGAATAAACAAAACAAATAGTTCTGTGTACACAAAAAAGGGAAAGAAACGTTCAACAGTCCCAATACAATACCGAAGAAGGTTTGGTTTTTTTTTTTATATGGACAGTCTAACTTCCTGTTCTTCATTCCAGTATCGCTCTTATCCTACCAATTCCTGCCACCAACATGTAGATTTTAAAGTATAAATCTTAGCTGAACCGTTGTGCTTGATATACGGAAGATATTGCTGTATGCTTTCCCTTTAAACAAATACTTGTTTGCTTAGATAGATAGATAGATAGATAGATAGATAGATAGATAGATAGATAGATAGATAGATAGATAGATAGATAGATAGATAGATAGATGGATTGATAGATGGATAGATGGGTAGATAGATAGATGGGCAGATAGATAGATAGATGGGTTAGATAGATAGATAGATAGATAGATAGATAGTAGATAGATAGATAGATAGATAGATAGACAGACAGATAGATAGATAGATAGATAGATAGATAGATAGATAGATAGATAGATAGATAGATAGACAGACAGACAGATAGACAGATAGATAGACAGATAGATAGACAGATAGATAGATAGATAGATAGAGATAGATAGATAGATAGACAGATACGTGTGAGTGTGACTGGAGCTCGCCATTTGCCACTATTCCACGAACTTCTCGATTGTTACTGATTCTGAGTTTCACCTACCCGCTCATTGCGGTTGAACATACAAGAAGAAGAAGAAGAAGAAAAAGCTCAATCTTTCAGGTAGACTGCTCCGAAGACGGAGCGCTTTGCAGTGGCAGCTTGCGAGAAAGGGCAGTGGTCTCTTCCGGATAAATGTGTCATCGTTTACGTTGTGAGTGGTGGAGAAATTAAACCTCTCTTTAAAAGAAAAAGAATTTTTTTCTTATGCAAATGTCGGTAAAAAGGACGCCATTTCCTTATATCTTCACTCACCACCCCCCACACCCCTTCCCTCTTCAAATTATTACAGTCTGTAGATATTCATCACTTTTAACATTTCTTTCTTTCCCTTTTTTTTTTTTTTTTTTTTTTTTTTTTTTTTTTTTTTTTGTTTTGCTATCCTACCGTCTGTGCCACCTAGCAGAGCACCCACGCCGCTCATTCCGACATCCCGTCTACAGCCACAGCCCGGTCAGTCCCGCCGCAGCCCCGGCACCGGCAATCCACAGGGAGCAGCAGCAAATTTCAAGTCGTCAAGAGGCAACCCACCGGAGGAGACACTGCACTGCTGCCGAGTCACTTTGCTGGTGTTCAGTGGCGCCTGTTCTGATCTAACATACGCAGGACACCCACCGACTAAGCCCCCTGCTGACGACAATAATTGCTTAGTCGCACAGCCGGCGTGAGTGAGCTCTCCCTCCGGAGGGCGCCACCATGCCCGTCTAACGACAGCCCCCATGGACTCGCCGATACCGGTGACCCCGACGGAACCAAACCAAGGCCACAGACGCGGAGAGGACATCCAAACTGAGGTCACCATGAGAACAGGGCATGAAGGCCACAGACTTTGAGGCTTTTTTCTTAATGCTGATCGATGAGAATGTGGATGATGAAGATGATGCTACGGATTTCCATTCTAGTCTGAAACTACTTGACAGGGTTGTATTCTACGCTTCCTTTCATAATTATATCCCGGCGTCAGCCAGGCCCGAGAGATACAGACACCTGCAGTATTTGTCTGGAAAGTTGAGCAACACTCTCAGAGACGCATCCATTAAGCGGATGAAACTCGGTGGTGTGGTCCCAGTCTTCCCAACTGAGCCCGTAGCAAACTCAACTCTGGGAAGGAGCCGGTCGGGGAAGAAAAATCCCACATGACTCTGAGGGAATTGAACCCACGACCTCCCAGCCGGAGTCCGCCACGCTAACCGCTTCGCCACGGCGGCTGGTCACTTGAACATTTCAGAGAAATCACTTTTATGTGTTTTCGTATCTTTTTGTCTAAAGTCACCATTATAAAAGTTTTTGGTGCAGACCACTTTTAACAACTTGAAACGAGCTCTCGATTTACAGCAATCGCAAGGAAGTTGAGAGAGAATTCAGCAGCTAGCATAGCTCAACACATAGTTTTTACACCAATGAGAATCACATGTATATTGACAAAAGAGAGATGATAATCTAATTCGGCACCGTGGCCCTGTGGATGCTGTCGCTTCTTGCGGGGTTGAGAGGACATGGGTTCACTTCCCACTAGAGCCATCCGTTTGTAGTAATTTTTCAACCCCGAAAGACTCCTACCCAAAGTTGAATTGGGCCTGGTTGACGGCCGGAGTATTTCATGAAGGTAAGGGGAGAGTACAACCCGGTCATGTAGTATCTGACCAAAACAGCACTCCGTATAATCGTCCTCGTCACTCTCACCCTCATCCATCAGCTTCAAAACAAAATCCCTACAGTTCTGTAGCCCTCTATGACCTGCTGTCGTGGTGACCTCAGTTCTAAGTTTCCTCTCCGAGTTTGTGCCCTTGCTGGGTTCATGTCTGGGTCGCGATGTCGGCAGTTCAAGGGGACTCCCCTCATGGGTCATGTCTGGGTCGCTGGTGTCGGCAGGTCATGGGCACTGCCCTCATGGGTCATGTCTGGGTCGCTGGTGTCGGCAGTTCATGGGCACTGCCCTCGTGGGTCATGTCTGGGTCGCTGGTGTCGGCAGGTCATGGGCACTGCCCTCGTGGGTCATGTCTGGGTCGCTGGTGTCGGTAGTTTAAGAGGACTGCCCTCATGGGTCATATCTGGGTCGCTGGTGTCGGCAGTTCAAGGGGACTGCCCTCATGGGTCATGTCTGGGTCGCTGGTGTCGGCAGCTCATGGGGACTGCCCTCATGGGTCATGTCTGGGTCGCTGGTGTCGGCAGTTCAAGGGGACTGCCCTCATGGGTCATATGTGGGTCGCTGGTGTCGGCAGTTCATGGGGACTGCCCTCGTGGGTCATGTCTGGGTCGCTGGTGTCGGCAGGTCATGGGCACTACTGCCATCGTGGGTCATGTCTGGGTCGCTGGTGTCAGCAGTTCAAGGAGACTGCCCTCATGGGTCATGTCTGGGTCGCTGGTGTCGGCAGGTCATGGGGACTGCCCTCGTGGGTCATGTCTGGGTCGCTGGTGTCAGTAGTTCAAGGGGATTGCCCTCGTGGGTCATGTCTGGGTCGCTGGTGTCGGTAGTTCAGAGGACTGCCCTCATGGGTCATGTCTGGGTCGCTGGTGTCGGAAGGTCATGGGTACTGCCCTCATGGGTCATGTATGGGTCGCTGGTGTCGGCAGGTCATGGGCACTGCTCTCATGGACGGACACAGTGGCGCCCTCTAGAACATCAGACTCACGCCGCCTCCGCGACAGAGCACTTATTCTCTGTAGTATGGGACTTGGTATGAGCGGTGTCCTGCGCTGGATTACAATAGGAACCACTGAAGACCACTGAAGTGACTCGGAAGCAGCGCAGTGTCTTCTTCGGTGAGTTGCTTCACGACTATTTGATAATGACTGCTGTCTGTGGATAGCCGGTGCTGGGCCTGCGACGGGGCAAAACTAAAGATGAAGCTGTGCACAGCAAGCCGGAATGAGCAGAGAGAGAAAGAGAGGAGAGAGAGAGAGAGAGAGAGAGAGAGAGAGAGAGAGAGAGAGAGAGGAGAGAGAGAGAGAGAGAGAGAGAGAGAGAGAGAGAGAGAGACAGACAGACAGACAGACAGACAGACAGATTAAAACATGTAGTCTCTTCTTCAGCTTCTCCCGTCGTCAATAGTTATATAACTTTAAAGCAGAAAGAAAATGAATATCATTAAAGACTGGAGATCAGCCCTTTTTTATTTTTCACCTCATTCCCACCCCCGCCCCTTCTTTTTGTTTATGTCTGGAGTACTATTTCTTCTCCACGCACTAGAAATAGCAACTCTCTCTGAATTGTATTAAATCTGAAGACCAATCACACGCTCGCCCGGCTTCATATCAGGAGTTATTACGATGATAACAGTCGGGATCATGCCACCTATAACGGCACACTACATCTTTTGTTGTTGTTTTTTTAGTTTATGAATCCGTTTCTTTTTTTTTTTTCTTTCTTTCTTTTTCTTTCTTTCTTTTCTTTCTTCTCCGCTTCACTCCTTCCCGGTTTGCGTGGGTGATTGATTAGGGGTGGAATGAAGGGGTGGTCTAAGTGGGCGAGGGGATGGGGGGGGGGGGGGGGGGGGGGGGGGGGGGGGGGGGGGGGGGGGTCGCGATGAACCGGAAAGGAGGTTAAAAGGTGTCTCGGTGGAGAGGCGTGTTTCAGTGTGATTACACTGGACATGGTCATCTTCAACGACTGTGCCTCCTCACGCACGCGCTTGTGTGTGTTTAGATAAGGATGGGGGGGGGGGGGGGGGGGGGAAAGGGGTGTGAGGGAGGAGAGGAGCTGGGGGAAACGGGTGCTCGCGGTGCTCTAACGTGTGTGTGTGTGTGTGTGTGTGTGTGTGTGTGTGTGTGTGTGTGTGTGTGTGTGACTCAGTGTGTGTGTGCGCACGCGCGTGTGCGTTGGTGCGTGCGCTGGTACGTGCGCGCACGCGCGTGTGTGTGCGTGTGTGTGTGTGTGCCTGTGTGTGTGTGTGTGTGTGTGTGTGTGTGTGTGTGTGTGTGTGTGTGTGTGTGTGTGTGTGTGTGTGTGTGTGTGAGAGAGAGAGAGAGAGAGAGTGTGGTGTGTGCGTGCACGCGCCGCGCGCGCGCGCGCGCGCGCGCGCGCGTGTGTGTGTGTGTGTGTGTGTGTGTGTGTACGTGTAGGTGTGTGTGTGTGTGCGCGCGTGCGTTGTGTGTCGTGTATGTGTGTGTGTGTCTGTGTCCATGTATGTGCGTGTTGTGTGGTGTGTGTTGTGTGTGTGTGTGTGTGTGTGTGTGTGTGTGTGTGTGTGTGTGTGTGTGTGTGTGTGTGTGTATGTGTGTGTGTGTGTGTGTGTGTGTGTGTGAGTGTGTGTGTGTGTGTGTGGTTGTGTGTGTGTGTGTGTGTGTGTGTGTGTGTGTGTGTGTGTGTGTGTGTGTGTGTGTGTGTGTGTCTTTGTGCATGTGTGCTGTTTGGCGCGTGCGTGCGTGCATGCGTGAATGCGCGCGCGCGTGTGTGTGTGTGTGTGTGTTGTGTGTGTGTGTGTGTGTGTGTGTGTGTGTGTGTGTTTGACTCCGTTGTATTTCTGAGGAAAAAAAAAGAGCTTTCCACGGCACAGTGTCAAGCAAGAAACTGACCATGGCAGGCAGGAAGTAAACAGAAAAAGAAAAGAAGCGAGGAAAAAAAAAAGATAAGAAAAGGGAAAGAAAAAGAAAAAGAAATCGGAAATAACCAGAGAGACCTTCACTTTGCATACACCTCTTAGTCAATTGGCGGTGTGCTAATGGACCGACGAAGGAAAGATGTGCACTCGCTGCCAACATCTCAAACCGTGTAAGTTGCTTCACTTTGGAGAACAAATTGAACTCTGCATGAAATGTTGTCAGTAACTACCCAATGTTTGTCAGCTGATGATAATCTGAAACTGCTTTCCAACATCCGAATAGGTTTTGTGGCGCAAGTGAAGGTGAATCGAAATCATTAAAAAAATTCTAACAACAACAAAAATACAGCAACAACTACAAATGCAAGCTGATGGTAGGCCTATCTGTCACACAGATGGAATGAAGAAACACATTTTGAAGGTGGGTTTTTTTTTTCATAGCAACTTTACTTATACTTTATCAACATTCACTTTGCCTGTAAAATGTTTTGTCTAGTTTATCATCTTCTGCTATTGTATGCATTTAGTCTAGTTGTTGTGAGTTTGCACTTCTTATATATAACGTGTTGTTGCTCAATGTACGTCCTTTTCGTTTGCATTACAAAACAAGTTGAAGAGTTCAAAAGTCCCATAGCATTTAAGCCGTGAGGGCAATGAAGAGATTCGCTGTGTCAGGGCGTGACATCCACTTCCTTCTGCCGCCTTCACTTTCCCTGACCTGAATCATGTACCCGTTTACTGTGAACATACACGGTTTTCAAGTCGTTATAATCCGACCCCCGGGGTGGTGCGCCAGTTGTTTAAACATTTGATTACGGGGTTGTTTGAATACCTCACTGGAAATGAACTACGTCTGAATCAAGGCATTCGTTAAATGTTTCATATTGTCTCATGTGACAGAATTCATGAACCCTGTTCTTTTCTCATAACAAACTTGGATTTCAAAGTCACTTTAAACCTTTAGCTGTTATTCGTTGTCCTTTCTTAACACACGTATCCCATTGTGCCGAGTCAGCAAGTTTTACTGGAAGGTCAGACGGATGTATTTTATTAACGGTTGTGTGCGTCATTATTTCTTTAGCTCAGCTAGGCGGTTCGCCGGTATGATATACGGTATATGATTACTTCAGCTCAACTTCAGCTCAACCAGTCACGTTTTCATCTGCGCCTGCAGCTTTGTTTGCTCGTCTGTTTCTCAACAATATTACGTAAGACCACTACACTGATTTTAACCAAACTTGAGGATAGGTAGAATGTGGCCCATGTAGCCTAATGAACCTATTACATGCTGGTATGGATCCGTGGTTCTGATTCGGATCAAAGAGCGCTCCAGGATCCGGTCGACCAGATTACACAACAACTACACAACAAATCTTAACCAAACTTTATGTAAAAATGGAATGTGGCTCAACAACAAAGCGGTTAAATTTCCGTGCCAATCCGTGTCGCAGATCCGGAACAAAGGACGGATCCCGGCTTCGTTCGACCCGGCGCAGGTTCGTGCTCTTCTAGTTCTGTATTTGTCACGACAGACGTTTGTGCTTTCCCTACTTCTTCTCGTTCTCTTTTGTAGTTGTCATGACGGAGGTTTGAGTTCTCCCATCTGCTGATATAGTTCCCTTCTGTATTTGTCACGAGGTTTGAGCAACCACCTGCTCTTTTAGTTCTGTGTTTGTCACGAGGTTTGAGCAACCACCTGCTCTTTTAGTTCTGTTGTGTGTTTGTCACGAGGTTTGAGCACCACCTGCTCTTTTTAGTTCTGTGTTTGTCACGAGGTTTGAGCACCACACCTGCTCTTTTAGTTCTGTTGTGTGTTTGTCACGAGGTTTGAGCACCACCTGCTCTTTTAGTTCTGTGTTTGTCACGAGGTTTGAGCAACCACCTGCTCTTTTAGTTCTGTTGTGTGTTTGTCACGAGGTTTGGGCACCACCTGCTCTTTTAGTTCTGTGTTTGTCACGAGGTTTGAGCAACCACCTGCTCTTTTTAGTTCTGTTGTGTGTTTGTCACGAGGTTTGGGCAACCACCGGCTCTTTTAGTTCTGTTCTGTGTTTGTTATGACAGAGATGACGGAGGTCTGTGGGATCCTAACCACTTTTTTTTTTTCTTCTGTATTTCATCACTATGGGTCGTTTTAATTTTCTTCTGTATTTATCACGATGGGTCATTTTCCCTGCTTTTCTTGTTGACGTGAAAACAGAGAGAGGTCCCCTGAGCAGGTTACAAACTGCTCGTTACCTGTTGTAGAACAATGAGCTCAGTGTTGATTGACAGTGTAATGACACTTTCAAGCATGAAACATCTTACTGAGTGATATGCTCCCTACCTATCCACCCTTCCCACCCCCCCCCCCCCCCCCCCCCCCCCCTCCGCCGTCCTCCGTCCCTGCCCCCCTCCTCCCCCCCCCCTCCCCCTTCTTCGATCGACTGGGTTGTAAACAACCTGAAATCAAACAAGTGTTGGGGGGGTTATAAACATCCTGGAATAAAACGAGTGCTGGGTTACATGCGAAATCAGACCTAAGCAGATTCCATGTGGAACTTGTTCAGTGTCAAGTTATTCATTACTTTTGTTCTTTATGTTAATCAATATTTTCGGTTTGATCTGACTGGCTCCAGTGTGGAGAGTGATTTTCGTTTGGGTTATGTTTATGTTGGTTATTGTTGCTCTTGGTTGGTTGGTTGCTTGCTTGGTTGGTTGGTTGGTTGGTTGGTTTGTTGGTTTGTTGGTTGGTTGGATGACAGGGTTGTTGGTTGGTTGGTTGGTTGGTTGGTTGGTTGGTTGGTTGGTTGGTTAGTTGGTTGGTTGGTTGGTTGATTGGTTGGGGGTTGCTGGTTGGTTTGGTTGGTTGGTTGGTTGGTTGGTTGGTTGTTGGTTGGTTGGCTGGTTGGTTGGTTGTTGGTTGGTTGGTTGGTTGGTTGGCTGGTTGGTTGGTTGGTTGGTTGGTTGGTTGGCTGGTTGGCTGGTTGGTTGGTTGGTTGATTGTTCGTTTGGTTTTTGGTGGGTGGGTGGATGGTTAGTTGGTAGGTGGGTGGGTAGGTGGTTACTTGGTTGGTTTGTTAATTGGTTGGTTGGCTGGTTGGTTGGTTAGTTGGTTGGTTTTGGTTGGTTTGGGGTGCGGTCTTGGTTTTTCCTTCTTGTTTGGGTTTTTTTGTTTTTGTTTTCAGTCTATTGTACTGTAGCCTATATCTTAGTTAGTTTTTACTGTTTCCATACCCATAAAGCCCCCAAAACGA
>JADBJO010000873.1:65000-70000 GCA_016801955.1 Conus betulinus
GTACTCAAGTAGGATGATACCAATTAAAAGCGCCGACAATCTTTAAGAGTTTGTAAAATGTTCAAAGCTTTGTGACGCGAAATGTGGACAATCTGTGAATGGTTTACAGAATATACGAAGCTTTATGACAAGAAAAAGCGGACGTTCCAATCTGAAATCGCCAGTAGTCTTTAGCAGATTTGTTGAATGTAGGATGCTACAACACAAAATCCCCAAAGATGCTACACACACAAAATCCCATAGGATATTACTACACAATATCCCTGATCATATTGGCAAACTGTAGCAAGCTACAAGGCCATATTGTTGACAACCTTAAGATGGCTTCCAGAACATAGGAGGTTACAAAACAAAATCGCTGACGACCTTTACGTGGCGTACAAATCTACCGGCACTGGGATCAGGAAAAACAGAAGAACAACAAAAGGTGGATCATGCCGCAGTGGTACAGTAGCTAGCGCTGCAAGTTGCAGGCTGGGAGGGCATCGGTTCGAATCCTACCAAACCCATGTCTTTGAATCTGTTTGAGTTTCCAGCCCCGGCTAAGTCTTATCCAGCGCGTTGTTGAGTGTGGTATGAACTCAAATGTGAATGCTGAGCCCCCAGAGTCGTTTTTTTTTTTCACTCAAGTATGCTCTCTGAGAATGATTTTGCGACCTGCACTACAGGTGACTGTATCTCTCGGGTCTGACTGACGCAAAGCGGGTTTTCTATCGGAATGGTATGTCTGCCTCCTAACTTCTTTTCGAGATTCACCATTCCGGCCTGTAACCCTCGCAGAAAGAAAGCATAGAGAACAGCCCTGGGCGTGTAGTGTCAGACCAGAAAGGAACTGCACAGCATCGTCTTCATCATCCTCATTGATTTCAGATTCCATGTTCTTTCATACCCTGATCTAGAGATGTCTTCAGTCATCATCTTCATCATTCTCACTGATGTCAATAGCATCATCTTCATCATCCTCACTGATTTCAATAGCATCATCTTCATCATCCTCACTGATGTGTCAATAGCATCATCTTCATCATCCTCACTGATTTCAATAGCATCATCTTCATCATCCTCACTGATTTCAATGATTTCAATCATCTTCATCATCCTCACTGATGTCAATGGCATCATCTTCATCATCCTCACTGATGTCAATGGCATCATCTTCATCATCCTCACTGATTTCAATAGCAACATCTTCATCATCCTCACTGATTTCAATAGCATCATCTTCATCATCCTCACTGATGTCAATGGCATCATCTTCATCCTCACTGATTTCAATAGCATCATCTTCATCATCCTCACTGATTTCAATAGCATCATCTTCATCATCCTCACTGATGTCAATGGCATCATCTTCATCATCCTCACCGATTTCAATAGCATCATCTTGGGGGGTTTGGGGGTGTCAGGGAGAGGTAGTACCTTTGGCAGGGGGGCACGCCATGTCCTTTTCAGGGCAGCTCGTCTGCCACTGGTCCTCACCTGACTCTCAACTTTCACCTGTGGCTCCTCGAAGCTGTCGCATGCAACAGCGGCCACCCCCCGGACAACGGCTTTGGCGAGCCGGCTGAACCAGCTGAAGGTAACTGACGGGTCTGAAACCCTCAGTGAGCTAGGCTTCGGGCCGTGTCAGCCCTAATGCATGCGAAGACTGACTCCCGGCGGAATAAGCGGAAGAGATCATCTGAGATCCAACGGTTATATAAAGGCGGTGGCAGCAAGTGTCGTGGAGCGCCTGAGCAGGACGCGGCACCGATAGAAGTCCTGGTCATCCACTGCAGCCTGGCAGTCTCCCGTCGTAACGGTTTTCCGTGCCACTGGATCAAGACTCCCCAGGCCGAGAGAGTGGGATTGCCCTTGTGCAACGGTCTTCTCACTATAAAGCATTCACGCACATGTCCCTTTGCAACTCATCACCGATCTGTCTCAAGTCCTGCGGCGATGGGGCGCGTGGCGAAGCAACAGGTGGAGATGAACACTGGCGGTTGTAGTCACAAAACCTGCACGCAGGCGGTCCATGGGCAAGTGGTCGCTCTGTTCCTGAATCCAAGGGCAACAGGACAGTTCGGCAGCACCTGTGGGCGACTGGCCAGCCTCTTTAGGACAGCACTGCCCACCCTCACATGAGGGAGGGGGAGGGGGCTAGAAAAGTGTGCCCAGACAAATGCTTGCCCTTATACCGTCTGGTCAGCTTACCGCGGCTGACAGACTCATCCTCTAGCGGTCGAATAACAATACAAAAAGAGAAAAAACTCAAGAGGTTCATTTTGGGAGCCTGGAATGTCCGAACACTTCTGGATAGAGCCGGTACACTGAGACCAGAGAGAAGAACGGCGCTTGTTGCAAAAGAGCTTCAGCGTTACCGGATAGACATTGCCGCACTCTCAGCGAAACCCGCCTTGCTGATGAAGGGTCCCTGACAGAAGAGGGAGGTGGGGTACACCTTCTTCTGGAAAGGTAAGCCGCAAGCTGAGGTCAGGATACATGGTGTTGGATTTTGCTATTAGAACAGCACTGCTGAAGAACATACCAGTCCCCTGCCAGTTGGGAATCAGTGAACGTCTCATGAAATTGCGTATTCCACTCAGCAAGTCCAGATACCTCACAGTCATCAGTGCATACGCTCCTACGCTCAACAGCCCAGATAAAGATAAAGAGCAGTTCTATGAATACTTTGACCAGGCCATCAGGTCAACATCACAAAGCGACAAACTTAATGTGCTTGGCGATTTCAACGCCAGAATAGGAAAGGACTCCAGCAGCTGGGAAGGCGTTCTGGGCAGACACGGAGTAGGCAGGTCAACGACAACGGCCTGCTCCTCCTCAGCAAGTGTGCAGAACACAGCCTTTGCATCACCAACACCTTGTTCAGGATGGCAGACAAGTACAAGACACCTGGATGCACCCGAGGTCAAAACACTGGCACATGATCGATTTGTCATTGTACGCCAACGCGACATCAGGGACGTCCGAGTGACTCGTGCCATGAGAGGTGCTGAATGCTGGACTGATCACAGGCTGGTCAGGGCTGTAATGACACTGCATATCGCTCCACCTCACAGAAACCGACCCAAGACTGTTGGAGCCTCCTACAATGTCACCAGGCTGAGAATCCAACCTGCCCTGCAAAAATTTCAAGAAATACTTGATGAAAAATTCCAAGATGGACTGACCTCCGTAGGCAGCTCCGAGAAATGGTCCTCCTTCAGGATACCGTTGCTGAGACTGCAAAGGAAGTGCTTGGTGCCAAAACTAGAACGCATGAAGACTGGTTCGACGAAAACGATGACAAGATCAGAGAAGCCCTCCTTACTAAGAACAAGGCTTATATCGAGTGGCAGAATGACCTATCCTCCGTCTCTAAGCGTGAAAGATTTAAAACTCTACAGGCAAAAGTCCAGTCCGACCTTCGACTGATGCAGGACCAGTGGTGGCAAGATAAAGCGGCCGAAGTCCAGCATTACGCGGATACCCACAATTCCAAGAAATTCTTTAGCGCTCTGAGGACAGTCTTTAGCCCCTCTATATCGGGCTGCTCCCCGTTGTTGTCCTCGGACGGTTCGACCCTGATCAAAGACCAAGAGGGCCTGAACAAGCGCTGGCAAGAGCACTTTAGTACCTGCTTAATCGACCCTCATCGGTCGACGCAGACGCACTGAACCAGATTCCCCAGCAGCCAATGCAAGACTCGCTCGCAGAACCCCCGACCATAGACGAAATTAAGAAAGAAGGCGATCCGTCAGACAAACTCAGGCAGAGCGTCGGGTAAAGGACGGCATTCCTGCCGAGATTTACAAGGCGGCAGGCCCCAACGCCCTTGAAGCCTTTCATGATGTCCTGCTGAGTATCTGGGAAGAGGAGGAGATGCCTGATGATTTCCGTGATGCCCTGATTGTCTCCCTCTACAAGAACAAGGGAAGCAAATCTGACTTTGGGAACTACAGGGGCACATCTCTCCTCTCTATTGCAGGGAAGATCTTTGCCAGAGTTATACTCAACAGACTTATCATAGTATCGGAGCAGAACCTCCCGGAGGCGCAATGCGGCTTCAGGCCTGGCAGAAGTACTACTGATATGATCTTTGCCATCCGACAACTTCAAGAGAAGTGCATTGAACAAAACATGCCCCTTTTCTCTGTTTTCATAGATCTGACCAAGGCTTTTGACACGGTCAATAGAGAGGCCCTCTGGACAGTCCTAGAGCGCATCGGATGCCCGCCAAAGTTTATATCAATGATCAGGCTTTTTCACGACGGCATGACTGGCCAGGTCCTCTCTGGCGGGAATGTGACGGAAGCCTTTGCAATCACCAACGGTGTGAAACAGGGCTGTGTTCTAGCTCCAGTCCTATTTAATGTGTTCTTCACCTGTATGCTGTCCCATGCCGTCCGCGACTTGGAGAAAGGGGTCTACATTCGCTACCATTTGGATGGCTCCCTCTTCGACCTGTGTCGTCTCACTGCCAGAGACAAAGAGCATGCAAACCCTCCTTCAAGAAGTCCTCTTTGCTGATAACTGCGCCCTTGTGGCCCATGCAGAATCCGACCTGCAGATGATGCTAGATCGCTTCTCTGAGGCCTCAAAACTCTTCGGCCTGACTGTCAGTCTCGGCAAGACGGGAGGTGCTTCACCAACCTGCACCAAACACCCACCCACCTGCACCCAGCATTATCATCGACGACACACCACTTGCCAATGTCGAACATTTCAAGTACCTGGGAAGCACCATCTCCTGTGATGGCTCCCTGGATAAAGAAATCGTCTCTAGAATCGGCAAGGCTAGCCAGGCAATGGGCAGACTCCGCACCCGAGTGCTCAATCAACACAGTGTCCGACTATCAACGAAACTGAAGGTCTACAATGCGGTGGTACTCCCCTCCCTTCTCTACGGTTGTGTAACATGGACACTGTATCGCAGACACTTAAAAAAACTGGAATACTTTCACATGCGAGCGCTCCGTTCCATACTCGGAATCAGCTGGCAGGACCACATCACCAACCTG
>JADBJO010000873.1:75000-100000 GCA_016801955.1 Conus betulinus
CTCTCTCTCTCTCTCTCTCTCTGAATCTCTCTCTCTCTCTCTCTCCTCTCTCTCTCTCTCTCCACATGAATCTCTCTCTCTCTGTTTTTCCACGTGAATCTCTCTCTTCTCTCTCTCTCTGGTCTCTCTCTCTCTCTCTCTCTCTGTCTCAGAAAATGTGTTTCAACATACAGACGAGGATGTGGTCTACATGACGGTGTGCAGTGACACGTGACTGCCAGAACAGGACTGGAACAAGTGCGAGTGGATGACCTGACGCACGCACTGCCTGCTGACAGAGCTGACGATGAGAGGAAGTTCAGTGCTTGGCGTGTCTCACAGCATCGTGTTGCAACTAGTTTGGTTCAATCCCTGTTGGAATGTTGCTTGTCGTTAGATTAGAGCATGATCAATGGGCGATGTATAAATCACTCGAATTTGAACATTATCAATGGGTCTTGTATAAATTACACGATTTGAACATTATCGTGGGTGACGTATAAATTACTTGATTTGAGCATCATCAATGGGCGATGTATAAATCACTCGATTTGAGCATTATCAATGGGCGATGTATAATTCACTCGATTTGAGCATTATTAATGGGTGATGTATAAATCATTCGATTTGAGCACTATCAATGGGCGATATATGAATCACTCGATTTCAGCATTATTGATGGGTGGTGTATAAATCACTCGATTTGAGCATTGTCAATGGGTGGTGTATAATCACTCGATCTGAGCGGTCAGACTCTATGTATTTGGCCTTTACCATTTGAACCGCCCAGAAGTAATTGTCTGAATGCTGTGTGTCCGCAGCTTCCACAATATGAACATGAAGAAGAGATAAGGGAAAAGCAGTAAGGCCTGATGACCACAGTGTAATATACAAAAGAAGGGCTAGAATTTGATGAATTTGAAAACACAGCACAATATCTTGCTTTCGATAGTACAGAGTCACAGAAATTCCACCTAGTGTAATGTTTGCTAATGCAGCATGTTATCGTCAGGGGAGGGAGGGAGGCGCTGAGAGAACTGACAAAAGATACAACTTAACGATTTGTTGGACGACAAATGCCAACAGAAGAAATGACAGTCATACATCGCCTGGAATCTTTTCCCTAGAGCCAAATGCTTGGATACGAAGTGTTGCAGAAACATGTTTTTTTTGTTTTTTTTTTTTTTAAAGTGTACTCAACTGAAAAGAGAGAAGGAGAACGAGAGCTGAAAAAATACCAATCCTTGTCACAAGACTTTGTTGGCAGCAATGAGAGATGTAAAAAAAAAAAAAAAAAAAAAAAATTAATGAGATAATCCAAATTAGAAAATTCCCAATTTTATTCAATGTCTTCCAAACGTTCGAAAGTACGCGATGTGTCGATCACGAAGAACTAGAGAGGAGGAAGAAAATGAAGGCACACCGTTGAAAGATCCTCTCACTGAACGAGTAGTGAAAGACACATAGAAATCTTGAAAGCAAAATGCTGGTCCAGGCCAAAGTGCCGAGTCAAATGCTTTGACATTCAAAAACGGCAACGGTGGACTTTCTACATGAATTACGTAGCAACTTCTTTGACAGTCGACAGTTGCCCCGGAAATGAATTAAGATTTAAAACAGTACCGAACAAATCGTGAACACGAAGATACTAATAAACCAAACTATTAAATATGAATATTTTTTTACAACCGTCACAAGCAAAATCCACGGATAAATCTTACACAAAACATTAAAGCGAAAAAGCAATCGTAGAGAAACAATTACGTTTAGGACAGACTACAGCACCAGAGCTCACATTTTCAGTTTAAATGAAATAATTCAGGTTTCTTTTCCAAAATGCTAAATTACATGTCACCTTTGTTGACTTCAAAAAAGCTTTCGAAACCGTGAACAGAAATGTCATTTAGATTTTCCTTTTCCTTTTTAAGGAAAAAAAAGTGGTATTAATGGAGAAACGTACAATGCCCACGGAGAGTGTACGTGTACGATTCAGTAGTGGAATATGTGTAGGAAAAGGGCGAGTACTTTGATTATTTCAGTTCTCCGCGTGGTGTTTATCAGCGATGTTTACTAAGCCCTCATTGTTAACGAAAAAAGAGATTTTAAAAAGCGTTTACTGTATTCAAAGGATGTCAGATGCAACTGAAATTTTCCTGGTGCTGTTTACAGACGATGTTATTCTGCTTTCTGACGCGATTATTGAACTACCAAACCAATTGACCATCCTTATTGAACTACAAAACCGACTGACCACCCTCAAGATGAATCAGTCCGATTACAGTTAAGTGTTAATCTGGACAAAACAAATGCCATATTATTTAAAATGAGAGAAATCTTGAAAATTGAGGTATGGTAACTCACAAGTGACAATAAATTAAATAACAAACATTTCGGTATGATATTCACAGAAACTCTTAAAGCAAGATGTACAGAAGTGTGTAGAAATGAAACAAAAGGTGTGACTGAAATTCTACAATTACTAAGAAAACTGAATTCATTTGAACTATGAATACTTTGAAAACGTTTTGACCCTCACACTGCACCCAGATCTACATAAACAGAAGCGCGGGCGGTTCATGACAATAACCAAACCGAAAATGGTCATATGTTTGCAGTTTTCCAAAATAATGTCCATTTACATGCTTCTGACAAAATTGTTTACGCAGAGATAGTAAACATCTTTCGAACAGAAGCACTTAAACCGGCGAATGTATTAATAAATATTGGCTGAAACTTCTGAAATTACTTTCTACAACACTGTTTCAGCTCAGCACATATACAAAAATGCTGTTACAACAACATGAGAGTGAAAAGTGGATGTCTACTGTTAAAAAAAAATTGTAGACAGAAAATGGATTTGGTATTGTTTTTGGCTGAGAAACAAAGAAGGAAAAGATAGGCTGATTTTTTTGTGTTCCAACAGAACTGACACTCTCATAAGGAAGAAAAGGAAACCGGTTTCAGTCAGTTAACAGCAAGCTGTCTGTTGAAAAAGTACTTATCAGTAGTGATAGACAGATGGCCTAGTTGCCGTGTGCTGGCATGTTTTTTGACCAGAACACTAGTCCTAAACGCAAACACACCATGGGTACTGATTGGTACACCACAGTGTCAATACTTGTCCAGTTTGTAAATCAAAAGCCACGGAAGATAAGTACCTTTTTTTCTTTTAAATTATGTGTGCTGTCACTCGAAAATGAATAACTGATCAGATCCGTATCAAAATATACTGCCAAGCAAGTACACCCTGGCAAAAATCAATCACATCCAACTTGATTTTATGTCATGAACGCCATTTTCCATATGCAGCCCGGCGGTCCAGCTGTGTGGTGGTAACAGAACGGTTTTAATTTACTGAGAGATGTTTTTGCGCTTTGTCACTGTCTAACGACCGGCTAATGCTTCCACGCTTCAACTAGAGCGTGTAGGTGAGCATGCAGATGAATGAGTGTTTGTGTTAGAGTTATAGACATCGTTAATGTCCTCGGTTTTAGAGGGTTTTTTTTTTATTTTTATTTTTATTTTTATTTATTTATTTTTTTTTTTTTTTTTTAATTTTTTTTTTAGGGGGGGGGTTACAAAGCACGCCCCAATGCCATACTGTACAGACTCTATAGACAAGTACTCTAAATATCAGTCTCTCTCTCTCTCTCTCTCTCTCTCTCTCTCTGGTGTGTGTGTGTGTGTGTGTGTGTGTGTGTGTGTGTGTGTGTGTGTGTGTGTGTGTGTGGCTGTGTATGTGTTTTTCGCGTGTGTGTTTGTATGCGTATGCGTGTGTTTCTGACCGTGTGTGTGTGTGTGTGTGTGTGTGTGTGTGTGTGTGTGTGTGTGTGTGTGTGTGTGTGTTGCGTGGGTTTTAAAAGATAGCGTGTGTGTGTGTGTGTGTGTGTGTGTGTGTGTGTGTGTGTGTGTGTGTGTGTGTGTGCTCAAGTCTCTCTCTCTCTCTCTCTCTCTCTCTCTCTCTCTCTCTCACTCTCACACACACACACACACACACACACACACACACACACACCTCTATCCAATTCTTGCATTAACAGCAGCTTTTTTTTTTTTCCAATCGTATTTGTATTGCATCAAGTCTCCGTCAGAGCGGAATTTTCCATTTGTGACATTCTAATTGATCTGCCCCGCCGGTGGCCGAGCTTTCATGCTCACACACTATTCCACTCCATCTCCCTCCCCAGTCCCTCCCCCCCCCCCCCCCCCCCCCCCGCCAACCTCCCACCCTACCTCTACGCCTTCCTCCATCCCACCCTTCTGATATCACTCAGCTCTCTCTTTTGTGTCTTCATTTTTTGTCCGTGTAGGGTTTGCAACTGCTAAACTGAGATCGTAATAAGGACCAGTTGTAAATACATTGACAAAAATTCAGTGAATCCCATAGCTGGACACGGGTATTGTTATGTTTGAAAACAAAATGCCCAGAGATGGAAAAACAAAGGCGAAATTTCAACAGTCCTGGAACTTGCACTGCCAGTGTCAAAGGTGGGGAGGGGAGACAACCGGTACATCCTTCATCAGTTCATGCAGTGACCGACCCCTGGGGGGGGGGGGGCCCTGGTGGGGGGGCCAGGAATCGGTGATCAGTCTCTGATTCCGTCGTTTCCTTTAGAACTTTCTTCTGCTGTATCGATCTTCCATAACAAAGGATAAATATGCTGCCTTGAAGAGTTAGGGGTGAGGAAGGATTCCTCTTCAGGGGATGTGTCTTCGTTCTTCTGTTTTGTTTATTCATTCATATTTATCTATTTACGTATTTGATTATTAATTTATCTGTCTATCTTATCTATTTATCTATTTACTGTTTATTATTTGCTCAAATCATTATCATTATCATTGTTATCGTTACGGTTACTATTATTATATTAACTGTTTATTATTATACTTTGATTGTTTACATATTATTGTTATTATTATCACTATTATTATTATAATTATCATTATTGAAGTTATCATTATTACCATTATAATTATTATCATTATCATATTATTATTGTTATTATTATTAGTAACTGTTATTATTATCATTATCAAAATTATTATTATTATTATTATTATTACTATTATTGTTATTATTACGTTTCTTTTGCTCCGTGTACTATAAATAGTAACGGCGTTTGATTGGTGGCTGATATTATCTCCTTTCTCACTCTTTTGGTGTGGTTTCTCTCCAGAATTATTGATTTTTTCATTCCGCCCAAGAGGCATTTATTTGCGCTCGCTGCACGCGGCTGTTCCATCTCGCTGGAAGGGGGGGAGTAGAAGAAGGAGGGGTTGACAGAGGGAAGAGGGGAAGGGGATGGAAGGGACGGAGGGTATAAAAGGAAAGGGGGTGGGGGTGGGGGTGCGGAAACTAGTCCCATACATTATGCAAGTATTTGCTTTTTTTGTGGTATTATCAAAATATAAGTAATCATCATCGTTATCTTCTTCTCTTCTCTCATCTTTTTTCTTGTGTTTGTTCTCCTGGTTCTTCAAACTTTGTCCTGCTCCTTTTTTGTTTGTTTGTTTTTCTTTTCTTTTCTTGCTCTTCTTGTTCTTCTCCTTTCTCTTGTTGCTGTTGTTGTTGTTGTTGTGTTGTTCTTTTCTTTCTTCTTCTTCTTCTTCTTCTTTCTTCTTCTTTCTTCCTCCTCCTCCTCCTCCTCCTCCTCCTCCTCTCTTCTTCTTCCTCTTCTTCTTCCTCTTCTTCTTTCTTCTTCTTCTTCTTCTTCTTCTTCTTCTTTCTCGACAAGGTTCATTCGCAGTTCACCATTGTTATTTTTGTTGTTGTTGTTGTTTTAGGTGTGTCTGTGCGGCGGGATTTATTTCACCATTTAAAACAGCTGCACTCCATCTTCGGGTTTAATGTTTTAAACACAACATGAGAGTGCTTCTTCTGTGTGTGTGTGTGTGTGTGTGTGTGTGTGTGTGTGTGTGTGTGTGTGTGTGTGTGTGTGTGTGTGTGTTTCTGTGTGTGTTTCTCTCTCTGTGTGTATGTGTGTGTGTGTGTGGGGGGGGGGGGGGGGGGGGCGCGCGTGTGCACGCGCACGTGCACGTGTGTGTGTGTGTGTGTGTGTGTGTGTGTGTGTGTGTGTGTGTGTGTGTGTTCGTGTGCGTGCGTGCGTGCGTATGTGTATTTGTATGTATGTGTGTGTGCGCGCGGGCTTCACCCAGTCGGCCCACGTTGCCCTCTATTTCTGTAAAGAATGGAACGGGCCGCAAGGTCCGTGCGGGGTGTGTTTATTTCATCCATTTCCACATTCTGCACGGAGGTTCTGCTCTCCGAAGCGTGATCTGCTTCCTCTGTGTCATTTTGTCTCACAACAAGATTACGCACAAACGACCAAACCCATATCAGCCGGACGTGATGGAAAGATGACGTGCGACCCAAAGCCCAATTCGTTCCATCTGGGGGGTGGATTCGTTGCGTGGATCCTGATTCAAGGGCGGATCTGCTCAGCGACATTACAACACATTTTCCACCTCACGAACGCTGTGAAGTGACTATTTTACCAGTTAATCACTATTTTTTTTTTAATCGTATATTTTTTCTCGTGATATACGTTGCGTATTTTCCATGTGTCAGAAAAGAAAGGAAGAAATCTCTTTCTGTCAGGACAAGTATCTCCTCTGGTGAACATCGTTCTGTTACTAGCCACAGTGGCGGGGTTGTAAAAGTCGCGAACTCCCGATTGGAAAGTCGTAGGTTCGATTCCCATCGCGTCCTCTTATTTGTGGGATTTTTTCTGCCCGGTCGGCTCCTACCCAGAGCTGAGTTTGCTATGGGAAGACTGGACCACAGAGTCGACTTTCATCCACTTCATTGATCCGTCTCTGAGAGTGTTGCTCGAATTTCCTAGGTGTCTGTATATCTCGGGCCTGGTTGACGCAAGATTACATTATGAAAGTGAGCAGTGTCATGCAGTCTCAGACCAGAATGGACTTTTGGAACAAAAGAAAAAAATGCCGTATCCAAGGGGCCAATCATCAGCCACTTTGTTAGTGTCAAGCTGGCTCAGCATGATTTTTCTCCTGGTGCTGAAGTCGCTCGCTAGCTATGTAGGTATCGCAAAGCGTGGATATAACACACCCACTGCAACGGTGCGGATGATACGTTGCTGTCGTGGCTTCTGTTGCTGCTGATGCTGCTAGTGTGCTTGCCAAGGCTGGTCATGCAGCATCGATCGTGTGTGCTATCATCGCCGTTGTTTCATGAGGAAAAGTGTTGAAGGATGGGCGTTAGGCAGCCATGTACATTCCCAACACTCTCTGTTGCTCAGGACTGCGCCAACCGAGGACAGGTTGATTCAACAAGTAAAAAAGAGAAATAGATCAATAAGATTTCATGAAAAAAAAAATTTATCTTCACTAGAGAACAGAAAAGTAATCGATGAGTGACGGAGTGCGCTTGGGCAAACCATACTTTTTTCTATATTCCCTGTAAACAATACACAAGTAGGGTAACTCTTGCTCCCATAAGGAAACCTAACTCAGAGTAATTTTATTGTTTACTGTTCCCTGCCTCATTTCATGTTGAATTAAATATTCCCTGTGTTCAGCCTTGCGCCAACTAAAAACAGGGTAATATCATAACGTAAAAAAGACAGATAAATAAGATTGTAAAAATTTTATATCTTCACTGGAGATGCGATAAGTCATCTGACCACAATCTTACACGATGAGTGCCAGAGGTAGGGCGCATGGGCAGCCATACATTTTCACTGTTCTCTGTGCTCAATGCTGCGCCAACTAGGGACAGGTTCATACACTAACGTAAAAAAAAAAAATCTTTTTTCAATAAAAGAGATTTTAACAAAAAGTCATCTTTGCTGGAGAGACAGATAAGTAATCTGACTACACGTTATCTGACACATGCGTAGCAGAGGATGAGCGCTTGGGCAGCCATACTTTTCCACCATTTTCTGGTCTCACCCCCGCGCTAATTTAGGAACAAGTTATTACATTTACGTTAGAAAGGTAAAGGATGAATGAAAATTCAAGAAATAAACCAATACAAAATCGCGGAAGAGACAGGCAAATAATGCTGGCATATTTAAAGCGCAAAACGGTGAACGACTCTATTTCTGTGGACCAATCACAGGAAAATTCAAAGACCCCGGCCAATCAGGCAGCCTGGAATACGTATTGATTAAAAGCGACCGAGCTAGCAACATCAAAACAATAACAACAATAAGATTCAACGCCTTCTTCCTTGCGCTGAACACAGAAGCAATCTGAAGCGATCAAAGCTAAGTGCATTTTCGTTATTTGTTTCATTTTTGTTTCACCTGAAGAAGACCTAAGAGGTCGAAACGCGCTGTGTTTTGTCTTGTGACTCGTTTGTCACGTTTCTCTGGGCGGTTCGCTGACATTTATTTAAGATTTAATAACAACAACAGCAAAGAGAAAGTGAACACAACAAAGCCTTTCATTCAACTTCTTTCCGTCTATTACCCGCTCTGACTTCCGCATAAACCACATAAACTTTGTGTTTAAGAGATGGAGGTCAATAAGAAAATCTTACATCATTATTTTGAACCACTCTTTCATCCCACATACATTATTGGTACTCAGTCTAGGCATAATTCAAACCCGTAGAGCCAGGTTCTGGAGAAGGGAAAGAATTCCGGTGCTGTCTTTCTGTCTGTATGTTTATCCGTTTGTCTGTCTGTCTGTCTGTCTGTCTGCCTGTCTGCCTGTCTGGTCTGTCTGTCTGTCTTTCTGCCTGTCTGTCGCTCGATCTCTTTCTCTCTGTCTCTGTCTCTGTCTCTGTCTCTGTCTCTATCTCTCTCTGTCTGTCTCTGTCTCTATGTCTGTCTCTATCTCTGTCTCTCTGTCTCTTTCTCTTCTCTGTATCTGTCTCTGTCTCTCTCTCTCTCTCTCTCTCTCTCTCTCTCTCTCTCTCTATCTCTCTCTCTCTGTCTCCGTCTCTATGTCTGTCTCTCTCTCTGTCTCTTTCTCTCTCTCTCTCTCTCTCTCTCTCTCTCCCTCTCTCTCTCTCTCTCGCGCTCTCTCGCTCGCTCCGTGAAGGAGCTAACGGTCTTGGCAGCCTGTATCGTCTGTGATACTCCTCCTAGAAATAGTACGGCGACGTTGGCAGTAAACTGAAACTTTATGGAACAACTCGTCAGTGGGTGGTCCTTACATACCATTGATTTCTCAGCCACTTTACAGTGATGTCAGCACACGAGAGAGAGAGAGAGAGACAGAGAGAGAGAGAGAGAGAGAGAGAGAGAGAGAGAGAGAGAGACAGGACAGAGACAGAGACAGAGAGAGAGAGGGAAAGAGAGGGGGAAACAAGACAGACAGACAGAGACAGAGAGAGAGAGAGAAAGAGAGAGAGACAGAGAGACAGACAGACCGAGACAGAGACACAGAGAGAGAGAGAGACAGAGACAGACAGAGACAGAGAAAAAAAAGAGAGATATACAGACAGACAGACAGACAGTGACAGAGACAGAGAGAGACAGAGACAGAGAGAGAGAGAAAAAAAAAAGAGAGAGAGAAAAGATGCAAAGCATATAAACGTACTCCCGGTTTATCCTGAATACGCGTGATATATTCCATAAAGAGTAAAAACCGTCTTGGGCTGGTGTAACCGTTAGTAATGGCTATTCTGGTCAACATCGGCCATCATCTGTGATCTATAATGAACATACTTACAAATTTTCAGAAAGATCGGCCAAGAACTTTCTGAGATTTTCCATCAAGAAGAAAACCATTATGGGCCGGTAGTAACGGCTATAACGGTAAACTTAAACATCGGGCATCTCTGTGACCCATAATGAACATACCTACAATTTTCAGAAAGATCGGCCACTTACTTTCTGAGATATTCCATAAAAGAACGTTGTGGGTCGTTACAGTCGTTAGTAACGGCCATAACGGTAAATTAAACGTCGGCATGATCCGTGACCCGTAATGAACATACCTACAAATTTTCAGAAGGATCGGCCGAGCACTTTCTGAGACATCCCATAAAAAAGAAAAACTATTATGGGCCGTTACAGCCGTCAGTAGCGGTTGCAACGGTAAACTAAAACGTCGGGCATCATCCGTCGCCCATAATGGACATACCTACACATTTTCAGAAAGTTCGGCCAAGTGCTTTCTGAAATATTCGATAAAGAATAAAAACCATTATGAGCCGATATAGCCGTTGGTAACGGCTATAACGGTAAACTAAAACATCGAGTATCATCCGTAAGCCATAGTGAACATACCTGCTAATTTTCACAAAGATCCGCCAAGTACTTTCTGAGATACTCCATAAAGAAGAAAAACCGTTACAGGCCGTTACAGCCGTTAGTAACGGCTTTAGCGGTAAACTAAAACATGGGCATCATCCGTGACCCATATGAACATACGTACAAATAAAGATCGGCCCAGCAGCTTTGCCTGAGCGAGTGGAACACATTTTGACCACGGACACACAGACAGGCAGACGCACAGACAGCATTTCTTCGTTCCCATTCTAAAGTACTTCCTGTTCTATAAGAACTGGGTGTACAAGAGAGAGAGAGAGAGAGAGAGAGAGAGAGAGAGAGAGAGAGAGAGAGAGAGAGAGAGAGAGGTCGTTTACAAAGCCCATTGTTCCAGGAGGACACAACGGCTATGGTTCATAACCAAAATGTCAAAGAGTCAGCTGACTCAATACCTTCCACAATCTGAATGGCTTTAATGGGGCCCGGATCACAGTACGGATTATCTTGCATCGATCGCCAGTATGACTGGGGGGGAGGTGGAAGGGTGGGTGGGGTGGAGGAGGAGAGAGAGAGAGAGAGAGAGAGAGAGAGAGAGAGAGAGAGAGAGAGAAGGCGAGGTTTAAAAACGGAGGAGGGTGGTAGAGAAATAACGGGGCAGAGAACACCCCCCCACCCCACCCCCTCTCTCCATTGAATGAAAAGAATCGTACGATAATGCACACATCACAAGCCTCAGTAAGAATCCATTCATGGCTATACCGCCGCGACAGAAACAAAGCAGGGGAGAGAAGAAGGTAGGGACTGGGTCAACGATGGAGGTGAACTTATGAAAGGAAGCGCAGTGTACAGCCCTGTTAGGGAGTTTCTGACCCGAAGGCAACGCCATAGCACCGCCTTCATCATCCTCATTCTTCTTCATCATTGAACGTGAATTGAAATTCTGTGGTTCTTCATGACCCTCTCTCTCTCTCTCTCTCTCTCTCTCTCTCTCTCTCTCTCTCTCTCTCTCTTTGTCAGTCGTGTATATAGTTGGCGTTGAGTATATTGTGTATTCATGTTTTCTCACACTTTCTTCTTCTTCTTCTTTCGTTGCTATACTTGTTACATATACGGACAATTTACTTTCTGTACTATTGTTGTGAATTTCTGTTTAGCCTCAGGGCTGAGTGTAAAAAGCACGCTTGTATGCTTATCTCATATCTCTGAATAAACAATTTTTCGTTCGTTCGTTCGTTCGTTCGTTCTCTCTCTCTCTCTCTCTCTCTCTCTCTCTCTCTCTCTCTCTCTCTCTCTCTCTCTCTCTCTCTCTCTTCATCGTTTCTTAAGTTTGAAACCCCTCACCACATCCACGAACAGGGTGAGCTCCCCAAATTCATCGACCGAGCTCACAACGTTCATCACTATTGGCAACCTCCTGATGCTCGCTCCCGTCTTTAAGCATCGCGCCCAAGCAGTGGTCGTCGTCCACCAGCCACTAGGGGGCGTGTTGTAGATGGTATACAACGCATGGTGGATCGAAGTAGGTGCCGTTGAACACCATTGAAGAGACTCGGCAGCTGCTCAGGGTCTCCTCAGCTGGGTGGCCTAGCGACGACTGGAAAGTGATGGCTCGCTGTGGACTGCCTGGGCTAGAACCGCCAAGGCACAACTCTGGATGAGGCTATGTAGAGGGAGTCAGAATGAGCGTCTAGAAATTTATCCATGGGGGTCGGGGGAGGGGGGGGGGGTGTTGAAGGGGGAAGAGGGGGGAAAGGGGGGGTTTTGTGAGGGGGATCGGTGTGGAGGAAAAGGGGTGGGGTCGGAGAGGCGGACACGGAGGTGAGACATCAGCGAGAGAGAGAGAGAGAGAGAGAGAGAGAGAGAGAGAGAGAGAGAGAGAGAGAGAGAGAGAGAGAGAGAGAGAGACCGACAGACACACACAGACAGACACACAGACAAGCAGATAAGCAGACAGACAGAAATTAAGAGAGGAGGAGGAGGGGGGGGGGGGGGGGGAGAGCAGCAGACTGATCTGTTACGAATCTATTCCAATTACTCACCAAATTTCCTGTGATGAAAATTAGGAGGAGTGATGAAAAAGAGGAAGAGGAGGAGAAGGAAGAGGAGGAGTGGAGGAGGAACTGGAGGAGTGGAGGTGGAGAAAGAAGAAGAGATAAGACAGTTGGCCTTCTCGCTATTGTTAATTTTGTTTTGAACTGAAATTTGTTTTGTTCCTGTTGTTGATGTATGATCTGCTTTCACTACCATCAAGATGGTGAGGGATATACCACCGTGACTACTGCTACAGCCACTGCTGCTGCTGCATCTACGCTGTTCCTGTTGCTGCTGCTGCAGCTGCTGTTACGACCACTACTGTTGATGCTGCTACTACTACTGTTGCTACTACTGCTGCTGCTGC
Source organism: Conus betulinus (assembly GCA_016801955.1). NCBI lineage: Eukaryota > Metazoa > Mollusca > Gastropoda > Neogastropoda > Conidae > Conus > Conus betulinus. The sequence continues at coordinate 87,565 of JADBJO010000873.1, forward strand.
TGCTGCTGTTGCAGCTGCCGCTCCTGTTGTTGTTGCTGCTGCTTCTAAGCTATTTTCTGTTGTTTTTGCTGTGCATGTTGCTGATGTTGATGCTACTACTATTGCTGCTGCCGCTGCTTCTTCTACGGTATTTCTGCTGCTGCCTCTACTACCACTACTGCCGTGGTTGTTTCTACTGCTGCTGCTGCTGCTATGCTATTTCTGTTTCTGCTATAGCTACTATTACTACTACTGCTGCTACAGCTACTACAACAACTAGTATTACGACTGCTATGACAACGATGACGATGACAACGACTACTTCTACTACTACTGCTACTACTACTGTTGCTGCTGCTGCTGCTGTTACAACGATTACTACTGCCCCTACAACCAGTACTACTAGACCTGCTACCATCACCACCACCACCACCACCGTCATCATCACCACGACTCGGTGGAATGTCTGTGGCTACCATCAAAAATCATATTGCCACGCACATTAAAAAAAAAAATGACACTTAAAATTAACCAAAAGGTGGACATGAAATACTGCACAGACGTTGTGCTAGAACGGCAAATAAAAGATATGCTGGAACGAGGAACAATTAGAGGAACAAAACCTTTTCCAGCTTGACAACCTGCAACAAAATATCATAGCTTGGAGTCATGGTAGGCTGTGAACATGATCAAAAGGTTAGGTGGTGTGACCAAACAAGTGGAATTATGGCAATATACTTTTTCATGTATTTCAAGTCGAACTGGTACGGAAATTTCGTGGCGGACAAAACACTTGCGTACCGGTGGTGCGTTGGAAGATCAGCTTACTTGAGTCACGCACAGAATTCGCGAGTAGAGAGAAAAAGGACATGAGCGATTTATCAGAACATAAATTTTGAGAAAATGGGGCGTGAAAAATTTCTTTGGCATCGAAATAAGATACCCACTGAACAGAAATTAAAAAACAAAAGCTTTATTTGAATTCATTTTGTGCCTTTTGGGGAGGTACTTGTATTTTGTTATTGGTAGTAGAATTTGGCTACTTTAGAAAAGACAGAACTATGGTTTTCCTTTATACAGCCTGAAATGAAGATATATGGTGACTAGTTTGTGTGACTTTACTCCGGTTATCATCCTTTTAGGTTGTCCGTCACATGTGGATACAACACCATACCGCCGTTATCATTCAATTCATTTTTTTTCAACGGCATTTCCATCAGCATGCCTGTACAGCCATCTGCATGTGAGATACTGATACGCCTAAATAGCTCACACCTCATCATGGCACTCGCGTTTAACGACAACATTAATTTTGAGTATGTTTAAATAGACGTGACAATGCCTCAGTATCTTTCAGTTTTATTTCTTAATGCTTCATACGTTTATTTGTATATTCATTTTTTTACAGTTACAGAAGTACTTGTCCACCCCCTCCTCTCTCTCTCTCTCTCTCTCTCTCTCTCTCTCTCTCTTCAAAATATCCCGGTGAATTCCACAAATTCGGTTGAGTGGTTTACCTTACGTCTGTTAGACAACAAGCAGCTATACAGTGTATGCTAACACTCACAAAATATATCCATGGTTTCCAGAATGAGAACTTTCAGCAAAGTGATTTGTTTTACGTCTGACCTTCACAGATGATGCCTGACTAGAAGCAGCTCTACTATCTGCACTAGTGATTCTCAGTGATTTTACAACCCATTAAACAAACTAAGATATTAACATCGGTTGCAAACTTTGTAATAAACTCTAGCAACTTCAGTTTGAGCAACCACCGCTGCAATATCAATACTGTATGGAGCATATGAAACATGATCTGTATTTTGGTAGTGTGCAACGGTAAGAACTTTCTCCTTATAAATGGTTGGACTGGAACGAACAAACAAACAAACAACAAAAACAAAAAAACGTTACGGGAGTCCCCTAAGTTTGAATAAAAGGAGGGGGGGAGGTGGTTAATTTTCCTGATTTTTCAAAAACCAGAGAAAGGAGAGTGGGGGGGGGGGGGGGGGGGGGGGGGGGGGGGGGGGGGGGGGGGGGGGGGGGGGGGGGGGGGGAGGTGGGCGGATGAAGAGGGACTCATCTTTTACATTTTCATGAAAGGATGGGGGGGGGGGGGGGGGGGGGGGGGAGAATCCGAATTCTTGTAAAAGCGGAGATGGGAGGATTGTGTGAGGGACTCTTACCATGTCTTAGGCTTTGTTTTGTTAATTTGTTTGCTTGTTTGTTTGTTTGTTTTAACATGTTTTTGGCTTCAAATGTCGAGGGTGGGTGGACAGAACATAATGTGGCTACCCTTATATTGTCTTTGTCAGTCATTTGTACGAACATGTTGTCTCCCTTTGAAAATATACTGGCGAAGCAAGCGCGCGTGTGTGTGCGTGTGTGTGTAAAAGATGCTTTATCTACATTGAGTGGTCACACACACACACACACACACACACACACACATCCGTGTGTATGGTGCAGCGCAATTGAAACAGGACTTTGTCAACCATCTTATGAGCAGACGCTCAGAAGTCTGTGTACAAGTCACGGTCATTTTTCCCGTGCTGCACGTGCTCGGTCGTCGTCCACCTGCTGTATGAGCAACCTGTCGTCCGACCACTGCCCGGATGTAGACGCGCTCCCGCCTCGAGAAAAGAAAATGGAGGAGAAGAACCGCCACCGCCTCGACACCCAAAAACGAAAAACTTTATCGCCAGTGGTCTTCGCAGAAGTTTCTTATTGTGGCCGACATTGATGGTAGGCATCGTCTACATTCACCCACGCGTGTTTTACTGCTTCAAGTCGCAGCGGTGACTTGTGAAACTTGCGTGGGTAGTTCGACTCGCTGCAGAAACCGGGTGCTCTGTACTTCAAGCGGAAGGGTAAGCTTGCAACACCAGGGTCAATGTGAATATCGCTTGGTGTCGGCTGATGTCCGAGTTGACAGTGATGGACAAGTATCTCAGAGGGTAGGTTATTATTCGTGAGTTGTTGTTGTTGCTGTTGTAGTTGTTGTTGACGTTAGCGTTCTTATTTCTGGAATTTAGCATCTGTCTAGAAAGACCAGACAGTCTATGTGTGTGCTTGTTGTATTTGTTGTTATTTCTCTCTCAGTTTGACGTCTCTCCACATCAACTAATATAAGAGAGACATGCGCGCAGGTTTTGTGTGTGTGTGCGTGCGCGCACGCGTATGCCTGTGTATGTGTGTGTGCGCGCGCGTGTGTTTATGGGGTTGTGTGTGTCAGTATGTGTTACTGTGTGTGCTCGTGCGGGCAGGCGGGTTGGGGGGGGGGGGGGGGGGGGGGGGGGGGGGGGAGGCCTGAGGGGATGGGGGTGGGGGGCTCGTGTGTGTATCGGTTGTGTGTGTCTATGTGTTGCTGTATGTGCTTGTGTGGGCACGCGGGATTGGGGGGTGGGGGGCTCGTGTGTGTGTGTGTGTGTATGGGTTGCTGTATGTGCTCGTGCGGGCACGCGGAATTGGGGGGGGGGGGGGGGGGGGTCTCGTGTGTGTGTGTGTATGGGTTGCTGTATGTGTTCGTGCGGGATTGGGGGGGGCGGGGGGGGGGGGGGGGGGGGGGGGTGGTGGGGTGGTGCTCATGTGTGTGTGTGTGTGTGTATTGGTTGTGTGTTTCTGTATGTATTGCTGTATGTGCTCGTGCGGGCACGCGGGATGAGGGGGGGAGGGGGCGGCTGCCGGGGGTGGGTGGGGGGCTCGTGTGTGTATGGGCTGTGCGTGTGTGTATGTGTTGCTGTATGTGTTCGTGCGGGCACGCAGGATGGGGAGGGGGGGGGGGGGGGGGGCTCGTGTGTATGTCTGCTTCTGCGGGCACGCATGAGGGATGTGTGTGTGTGTGTGTGGGGGTGGGGGGGGGGGCTCGTGTATATGTGTGCTTCTGCGGGCACGCATGAGGGATGGTATGTTTGTATGGGTGCGCGCGCGCGCGCACGTGTGTGTGTGTGTGTTTGAGTGTGTGTGTGTGTGCGCGCGTGCGCGTATGTTCACATGTGTTTTTCATATATGTTATCCTAAGCAGTTCAGTGTCCAGTTGTGTTTTGTTACGTGTGTTGTGATATAAACAGATGTGTGTGTGTGTGTATGTGCACGCGCGCTTGCGCGCGTGTGTGTGTGTGATATGCACGCACATGTGTGCTTGCAGACAGCGATTCCTTGGAATGCTCTTTGCCGATTTCAGTACAAGATAAGTAATCGATTCTTTCCTTGATTTAAGGAAAACTATTCATCGATCAATTAAAATAAAAAATAGCTAAGATTTATAGATAACAAATTCGTAAACAAAAAAGATTTATCGGTCAGGCAGTCGTGCGGTTTAATGGTCAGTCACTTGGATACTCGTTCATTCTCCCTTTAATGTGTTATAAAATCAGAGCGTAGTTTCTCTCGCAGCGACTTAAAGCAATTATGTTGCCCTCACCGGGCGAAAAAAGCAAAACGACGGCACTTCATATATGAACAGCCACTTGTAATGAACAAAAAGGCTGGCAAACTGCAAGATCCAAAGTGGGCATGATTTCCTCTGTCAGACTTGCTGTCTCCAACGGCAGTCAAAGTAAACTGGGAAGAGAAAATGAATGTATGTTGGCACCGATTCGTTTTCTTCCATCTTTATCTGTACAAGAGCTTACTCCTGTTACATGCAGAAGCTGTTTGTACTGTATGGGATTCTTACGGTATTGAATGCTCCCAAAGCATTTATGAACGTTGTCACTATTTACTGCATCTATGTGTGCTCCATTGATCTCTGGCGCCCCGAAGGTATTTAATGTAGAGAGAACAGAGAAATATGAAGGAATATTTTCCCTTTATTCATCCTTTCCTTTCCGGTCTTCGTCCTTTGTTTTCTGAAAATGTCACCACTGGCCTTTGTCCTCATCATCCCTGGCCTTTGCCACATTGTCCTCATCATCACTGGCCTTTGTCACATTGTCCTCATCATCACTGGCCTTTGTCACATTGTCCTCATCATCACCAGCCTTTGTCACATTGTCCTCATCATCACTGGCCTTTGTCACACATTCCTCATCATCACCGGCCTTTGTCACATTGTCCTCATCATCACTGGCCTTTGTCACATTGTCCTCATCATCTCTGACCTTTGTCACATTGTCCTCATCATCACCGGCCTTTGTCACATTGTCCTCATCACCGGCCTTTGTCACATTGTCCTCATCATCACTGGCCTTTCTCCTCATCATCACTGGCCTTTGTCACATTGTCCTCATCGTCCTTGCCTCTCACCATGTCTTCATTTGTCATTGTCGTTGTCACGCCATTTCTAGGTATTTAACCTGTGGCATGGTTTGCCCCCTTTCTCTCACCAGTTCATATCCAGCCTTTCGTTCCTCACCTTATCTCATTCGTTCTTTCCTTCCCTCTCATGTTATCAGCCACTATGTCTTTTCTTACACGTGATGTTCTCATTCGCCCTGTTCTTTCTGACCATGTCCTCAACCACCATGTCTTGTCCGACACGTGTTCTCATTCGCCCTGTTCTTTCTGACCATGTCCTCAACCACCATGTCTTGTCCGACACGTGTTCTCATTCGCCCTGTTCTTTCTGACCATGTCCTCAACCACCATGTCTTGTCCGACACGTGTTCTCATTCGCCCTGTTCTTTCTGACCATGTCCTCAACCACCATGTCTTGTCCGACACGTGTTCTCATTCACCCTGTTCTTTCTGACCATTCCTCAGCCACTGTATCTTTTCTTAACGTGGTGTTGTCATTTTCACCATTTTCTTTCTATGTCCTCAGCCACTGTATCTTTTCTTAACATGGTGTTGTCATTTCACCATTTTTCTTTCTGACTATGTCCTCAGCCACTGTATCTTTTCTTAACGTGGTGGTGTCATTTCACCATTTTTCTTTCTTTCTATGTCCTCAGCCACTGTATCTTTTCTTAACGTGGTGTTGTCATTTCACCATTTTCTTTCTTTCTATGTCCTCAGCCACTGTATCTTTTCTTAACGTGGTGGTGTCATTTCACCATTTTCTTTCTTTCTATGTCCTCAGCCACTGTATCTTTTTCTTAACGTGGTGGTGTCATTTCACCATTTTCTTTCTATGTCCTCAGCCACTGTATCTTTTGTTACACGTGGTGTTCCCATTCACCCTGTTCTTTCTTACGATGTCCTCGTGTGTTTTGCTTCCTCGTCATGCTTTCACCCGTCCTTGTTTCATCGTTTTTTCTCACCAGTCCTTTTCTTTGTCACCATCTTTTTCTCCGTCCTGTTGTTCTCGTGATTTTCCCTTCCATACTTCTCGCATGTCCTCCACCATTTTTGCCTTTCTTACTTGTACTCGCCCATCCTTCCTCCTTCACAGTGTCCTGACCCGTCCTTTCCTGTCTCACCATACGCGTATAAACCAGCACATGATGCCCTCATCCATCTCCCCTATGTCATCCTCGCCCATCTTTTTCTTTCTTTCTTCGTAACATCCTCATCCGCCTGTTCTTTCTCCTCAAAAAAGTGTTGGTCTCCCCCCCCAAAACAAACAAACAAACAAAAAAGTCTTCATCCATCTTTCCTTTCTCATGTGGCCTTCATCCATTTGTCGTTTCTCATAACGTCCTCTTTCCTTTCTGGTAATCTTCTCATCCATCTGTCCTATCTCATAAGTCCTCACCAATCTTTGCTTTCTCATAAAATCCTCGTCCATTTTTCCTTTCTTATTATGTCCTCATCCATCTTTTTTTCCTCATTATGTGCTCATTCATCTTGATTTCCCATAATGTCATCAACCATCTTTCCTTTCTCATAATGTCATCAACCATCTTTCCTTTCTCATAATATCATCATCCACCTTTTCTTTCTCATGATGTCCACTTCCATCTTTCCTTTCTCATAGTATCATAGTATCCTCATCCATCTGTCCTTTCTGATAATGTTCTCATGTATCTTTTCTTTCTTATAGTGTCCTCATCCATCTTTGCATTCTGTTGATCTTCTCATCGATCTTTCCTTCTCATGATCTTCTCATCCATCTTTCCGTTCTCATGATCTTCTCATCATCCGCCTTTCCATTCTCATGATCTTCTCATCCATCTTTTCCATTCTCGTGATCTTTTCATCCACCTTTCCATTCTCATGACTTTCTCATCCATCTTTCCATTCTCATGATCTTCTCATCCATCTTTTCCGTTCTCATGATCTTCTCATCCATCTTTCCATTCCCATGATGTCATCATCAACCTTTACATTCTCACGATGTTCTCGTTCATCTTTCCTTTCTGTTGATCTTCTCATCCATCTTTCCTTTCTGTTGATCTTTTCATCCATCTTTCCATTCTCATGATGTCTTCATCCATCTTCCCATTCTCATGATGTCTTCATCCATCTTTCCATTCTCATGATGTCTTCATCCATCTTTCCATTCTCATGATGTCTTCATCCATCTTTCCATTCTCACAATATTCCCCACCCATCCTTCCTTTCTCATAATGTCCTCATCCATCTTTCCATTGTCATGATGTTCTGACCCATCTTTATTTTCTCAACATGTCCTCGTCTGTCTTTGTTTACTTAACGCGAACTCGTAGACATTTTATCGTGCACTCATCCATTCGTCCTTTTTCATAATGTCCTTATCCGTCGTTTTTCATATCTCCATCCATCTTCCATGATATTCCCATGAATCATGCTGGCAATGTCTTCAACCTTCTGTCCTTTTTCACGATGTCCTCAGTATCGCCCTTTTTAAAGATCTCACCCATCTTCCATTTTTCATATCGTCTTATGTCCTCAATCATCTCTCCTTTGTCGTGATGTCCTCAATCTGTTTTGTTTATCACTATGACCTCATTCATCTTCCCTTTATCTTGATGTCTCTATTTCCATCCATCTTTTTCATCATGTACTTGTTCATCTTCTTCCTCAAATGTCCTAATTCATCCTTCATACCTCACTGCGTCCTCACCCATCTTTCCTTTTTCACTAATTCCTCATCCTCCTTTCCTTTCTCAGAATGTCCTCACCCACCTTATCTTCTCTTAATGTCTACGTGGATCTTTCCTTTATACACGTCCACAGTTTCCTTCTCTTGACACCCACACCAATTTTCCCATTATCATGATGTCGAACGTGATCTGTACTTTCTGAAGATGTCCACATCCACATGTCCATATGCTTCTGTCTCCATGATGTCAGTACGTATGTGCCCTTTCTTATGATATCCTCATTAGTCTTTCCTTTCTAATGATGTCAACACTCATCTTTCCTTTCTCACAATGTCCACACCCACCTTTCCTATCGCACAATGTCTGTACTCACCTATTCTATCTCACAGTGTCTTCATCCACCTTTCCTATCTCACAATGTCTTCTCTTTTTTTTTTGACATTTCAAACTGTTTATTGAATCGCCGACCCACACTTGGTTATCAACAAATGTGTAAGCACAAGTGTGAAAAACATGTACAGTCGACATTCAGATTCTATGCACATGATGTACCAGAAAAGCATATCTCCCTTGAAAAAAAATGAAATAAAATGAACTTTTATATCAGTATCTTCTTTGCCGGGGATCCACCTCTATCATCTTCACTACACCTCTCCTCCTCCTCTTCCCCGTCCTTCTTCTCTTCCTCCTCCTCCTCCTTGTCCTTCTTGTCATCAGTGTCGTCTTCGTTACCCAGTTCATCGACGACATCCTCTCCAGTTCTGTCCGTTAAGGGGTGGTTGATGGCTCTGTCTCGTGAAGCCTGAATGAGGACGTCCACGTTGTCCTCGGTGGCCTTGGAGTCGGTGACAAAGTCCAACAGGTCGTCCAACGGTATCGTCGCCACTCCCCCCTTCTTACGGAAATAATCTGTGACATTGTGACAGTCCTTATTGAGAAATATCTGGGTGTAAGGATGGCTAAGGTGCACGTCAGTGATGTAGAGCTTGCCGTCATGGTAAAGAATGTTGAACTCGGATAAATCGGCGTGGACAATTCGACACTTGACATGCACACGATGCATGTACTCGACCAAGTCCTTGTAGAGCTGATTCAGTTTGGTGTGGGACAGTTTGGTGTTGGCCAGCAAAGGAGCAGCACTTGCAGTGTCTGACCCAATAAACGTCATGAGGACCACATTTTCTCTTCACTACAATCGGCTGTGGGCTGGGGTACCCTCATTATTGAGCTGTTTCAGATTTGTCACTTCCTGTCTGGCCCATTCTCTCACAAGGGTTCCGGGATTGGTTCCATGGAAGACTTTGCGTAAGCGTCCTTTCTCACGATGACCATGTCCATCTATGCTTGTTATGATGTCCACATCAATCCTTTGTATGTTGCTTTCTCTTTAAGAGGCACATTTGGGTGCAGTTTTTCTCTTTGCTTTCCTTTCCTTTGTCATAATATCATCATCTATCTTTCCATACTCATGATGGCCACACCCATCTTTCCTTTTGTTATGGTTTCATGATCCATTTTTCTTGTTTTTTTTTGGTTTCCTCACTGATCTTTCATTTCTTCTCATGGCCTCTTCTGTCTCTCCTTTTTCATGATGCCCTTATCCGTCATATATTTTTTTTTATCTTAATGTAGCTGTTGGTCACTGCCTTCCCCATGATGGTGTCATTTACCTTCCTTGCAGCTGGCAATATCAGGGCTGTCCACTGTGTATACTTGTTTGGATAGTTTGCACCGGCCAGTTCAGGTCTGTCTACTGTTTTATACTTATGAGATAGGTACGTTAGCCATGTTAGGGCTGCCTACTTATCATAGTTATTTGGATAGGTATATTCAGGCGTGATCTCCACAAGCACGATCACTTATGTGACAGAGAAGAATGACCATTTCAGACTGCGTGTGTGTGGGCGGGGGAGGGTGGAGCGCGGGAAGGCAGGAGAGCAGCGCATTCGGGCGTGGACATAACCGTTTTCATGTCGGTCGGAACTTCAGACTGCGAATGCGGTGCATCACTGCTGGGTCAACCACCGACACACCATGTTAATTTCGGTGTAGGATATCCGTTCATAACTGACACTGTGTCATTTTCGGTGTTGGATATCCATTTATATCTGGTACCATGTTATCTCCGGTGTAGGATGTCTGTTCATATCTGGCACTGTTATTTTTGGTGTTGGATATCCATTTATATCTGGTACCATGTTATCTCCGGTGTAGGATATCCGTTCATATCTGGCACTGTTATTTTTGGTGTTGGGTATCCATTCATATCTGGCATCATGTTGTTTCCGCTGTAAGATATTTATTTACATCTGGCACCGTGTTATTTTTGGTCTAGAATATCCATTCATAACTCGCACCTTGTATCCTTTCATATCTGGCACCATGTCATTTTCGGTATAGGATTGCCGTTCATATCTGTCACCAAGTTACTGTAGGTTTGGGATATCCGTTCACATTTCGCACTATGTTAATAACGCCGTAAGGTGTGGGCTATCCATGCACACCCGGCACTATGCTACTTTCTATGTAACATGTAGACTATCCGTGCACAGCCGGCGTTATGTTACTTTCTATGTAACATGTAGACTATCAGTGCACAGCCGACACTGTGTTACTTTCTATGTAACATGTAGACTATCCGTGCACACCCGGCACTATGTTACTTTCTATGTAACACACCCGCACTATGTTACTTTCTGTGTAACATGTAGACTATCCGTGCACACCCGGCAATATGTTACTTTCTATGTAATAGGTATACTATCCGTGCACACCTAGCGCCATGTTTTTTTGTTTTTTTTTTTTTTTTCATCCTATAATGTTTAAGTCGGCATCCATGATACTTTCGTCCGTAAGACGTAGGATCTCTCCGGGCTCCTCCTTGCAACATGTCACTTCATCCGTGATGTGTAGGATATCCGTGCTGTCCTTGCAACATGTTTCTCGTATCCGTGATGTGCAGGATACTCGTGCGCACTTGGCATCATGTTACTTTCGCCGTAAGGTGCGGGATTCCTAGTCCACACCTGAAACCGTTTACTTTCTTCGTAAGGAGTAGGATACCCAGTGTACGCCTGGCATTGTTACTTTCTATGCAAGGTGTTGAAATACCCGATGCACGCCTAACACTGTTACTTTTCGCCGTAAAGTGTGGGATACTCGATGCACGCCTGACACTATGTTTCTTTCGCCGTAAAGTGTGGGATATCCCATTTTCGCCAAACGCTATGTTAATTTGGCCGTTAAGTGTAGGGTACCCGATGCACGCCTGGCGTGTTACTTACTCCGTTAGGTGTAAAATATTTTTGCATACCTGGCACCAGCATGTCCCTCTCTGTGGCAGCATCTGTCTGCCCCCGTCACCTTAGAACCTTGGAATGCCTTGATTAAAACACACACACACACACACACACACACACACACACACACACACACACACACACACACACACACTACAACAACAACAACAGATCAGCTGTGTGTAATGCTGATTCAGTCACTGCCATTCTGTTGTAGTCCAGCAGACCACCTGGAGCCAATTCAACGCTGTCACCACCATGCAGAGGGCAGAAAGTTCTGTCCACACACACACACACACACACACACACACACACACACACACACACAGGGGGGGTGGTGGGGGGGGGGGGGGGGGGGGGGGGGGGGGGGGGGGGGGGGGGGGGGGGGGAGCAGCAAGAAAATGGCATACGTACATATAGTCATGCAAGCCAGTGCGTGTTACAGAAGCTGGATGATTGTCATCTCAGGACATATAAAACTAATCCATGCTGAATGCGTCAGTCATTGGATCTTGTCATAAGTAAACCAGAATTTCAGCATTGAGTTTGCGATATGGAATGGGATGTTGAAGGGCCTACAAAATGCACATACGTATCACACTTAGCAATGACTATGGACTTCAGAAGCTCATGTGGAACGATCGTGGGGGTATTTATTTATTTTTGTTAGCTCCTTTTTCTATTACATAGCAGCGCCTTGTGACGGCCATAATCCTTTTTCATACTGCATCCAGCGTCGGTTTTAGACCCCCCGCCCCCGCCCCCCCCCCCCCCCCCCCCTTTCTTTCTTTCTTTTCTTTATTTCGTTCATAGATCTGTTTCCTTGATTAGCATGTAAACAAGACAAAAGAAGAATTAGATTGTCTCAATGGGTCAGCTGTCTGGGTATACTGGTTGACGAAACACTCGTTTCAACAACTCTCTTCCCGCGCATTAGTCGCACCTTCCACGTCGAGTGCAGAGGAACCGTTCCTTCCTTCCGTCCCTTTCTTCATGAACAAGCTGGCTGTACTTTCATGCGTTCCTTCGTCCATCCTATACTAGAGAACGGAAAATCCTTGTCTAGTCCTGGCGATCTAGCATCAGTCAAATCCAGAGCAGGGTTGCACGATGTATGTTCGGATACCCTTAACATGCTTGTGTTGCATCGGTCTCTTTGGTTCCCCTTCGCCGGTCGCACATTGAACAAATTTCCTATCTTTCTCTGCTGTCGTTTAAATCGCCTGGGGAACCAGGCTCCAGCGTGTCACT
>JADBJO010000873.1:102500-112500 GCA_016801955.1 Conus betulinus
AAGCACGCGTGTGGGTCGGATGACCATTGTCAGCTCAGGTCGGGCCACAGACTTCTAGAACCTTGGAGAGCTGGCACCCTGTGTTTGGTCCCAAGAGGAGGGGGGAGTCAAAGATCCCGGAAAGGGCGGGTCGGCGGAACCGCCGTTTGATGGCAGGTGAGGCGATCTTTGGTGCCGGGGTTCGAGGGGTCGTCTGTCAAGGTAAGGGAGGGAAGGGGTGGGGGGTTGTTTGTTGGAATCTGTCTCAAAGGTAGGATGAGGGTGTTGAGGGGTGGATCGGAGAATAACTGGGGAGAAAGTCTGGTGAGTCTGAAATAGGATCTGTGAGTGCATGTACGTAGGCACGCACACACGCACACACACACACACACACACACACACACACACACTCACTCACTCACTCACTCACTCACTCACTCACTCACTCACTCACTCACTCACTCAAACACACACACACACACACATATACACACGCGTGGGCGCACGCACGCACGATCGCTCGCTCGCACGCACGCGGGCGCGGACGCGGGTGCGCCTATACAAATACGCGCGCTCACAAACACGCATGCACGCTATCACACATTCACGTATACACACACACTGTTTCTGTCTCTGTCTCTGTCTGTCTCTCTCTCTCTCTCTCTCTCTCTCTCTCTCTCTCTCGCTGTCTTTGTCTCTAGTTTCTCTCTCCCTCTCACACACACACACACACACACACACGCGCGCGCGCGCGCGCGCACCACAACACACACACACGCGCACACACTCTGTCTCTCTCTCTCTCTCTCTCTCTCCTCTCTCTCTCTCTCTCTCTGTCTCGCTTTCTCTCTCTCTCTCTCTTTCTCTCTCTCTCTCTTTCTAGTTTTCTCCTTCCCCTCTTCACACACACACCACACACACACACACCACACACACACACACAACACACACAACACACACACACACACGCACGCACGCACGCACGCACGCACGCACGCACGCACGCACGCACGCATGCACACACCACACACACACACACACACACACACACACACACACAACACACACACAGATGCACAGACCGCGTAGGCACTCCTGTTTGACAACAGAAGGGGCAATGGCGGTCGGTAACAAATCGGGAAGCGTCTTTGTTGTAAGCGAGTTAACAGAATTGTCGCTGCTTGTTGTATTTTTCAACTCCTAGATGTCATATCTTCTAAATTTACATGTTATTTCTTCCTGATCACTTTGTTCTTTCATGTCGAACGTCTTTGGTCTTTTGTCCTCGTCCAACCTATTGTTTACCTGGCTTTCAGTAGTGTTTATTTGTCATTATCTAAGACTCTTTCAAACGTCTGTGCCTCCCCCCCCCCCCCCCCCCCCGTTCCCTTTAGTGCCTTCATGGTCCTAAGACCCTTTCGAACGTCTGTCTCCCTCCCCCCCCCCCTCCCCTTTTCCTGTCAGTGTCTTCATGGTCCTGAGGCTCTTTTGAACGTCTGTCTCCCTCCCTCCCCCCCCCCCCCCCTTTTCACCTTAGTGCCTTCATGGTCCTAAGACGATTTCGAACGTCTGTCTCCCTTCTCTCTCCCCCCTTCCCCTCAGTGCCTTCATGGTTCCTGAGATCCACTTAAATGTCTTTCTGACTTCTCCCATTCCCCACCACTCTCCCTTTCCCCCTCAGTGCCTTCATGGTTCCTAAGACCCTTTCGAACGTCTGTCTCCCTTCTCCCCACCACCACCCTTTTCCCCTCAGTGCCTGCATGATAGCTAAGACCTTTTCGAGTGTCTGTCTCCCTTCTTTCCCCCATACCCCCCTTTTTTTTCCCCTCAGTGCCTTCATGGTTCCTAAGACCATTTCGAACGTCTGTCTCCCTTCTTACCCCCCCCCCCCCCCCCCCCCCCCCTTTTTCCCCCATGTGCCTTCATGGCCCTAAGACCCTTTCAAGCGTCTGTGTCCCTTCTCTCCCCCCCCCCCCCCCCCTTCCCCTCAATGCCTTAATTGTTCCTAAGACCCTTTCTAACGTCTGTCTCGCCTTCCCCCCCCCCCCCCCTTTTTTTTTTTCCCGTTAGTGCCTTCATGGGTCCTAAGACCCTTTCCAACATCTCTCTCATTCTCTTCCCCACCCCCACCCCCTTTTTTTCCCCTTTAGTGCCTTAATTGTTCCTAAGCCCCTTTCGAACGTCTGTCTCCCTTCTTCTCCCCCCTCCTGCCCCCCCCCCACCCCCCCCCACCTGTTACCCCTCAGTGCCCTCATGGTCCTAATACCCTTTCGAACGTCTGTCTCCCTTCTATCCCCCCATCCCCCTATTCCTCTCAGTGCCCTTATGGTCCTAAGACCCTTTCGAACGTCTCTCTCCTGTCTTCCACCCCCACTCCCATTGCCCTCATGCCTTCATGGTCCTCAGGCCCTTTCCAACGCTTGTCTACCCTCTCCCCCTCCCTTTTCCCCCTCAGTGCCTTCAGGGTCCTAAGACCCTTTCGAACGTCTCTCTCCTGTCTCCCACCCCCACTCCCATTGCCCTCAATGCCTTCATGGTCCTCAGGCCCTTTCCAACGCCTGTCTACCCTCTCGCCCCCCCCCCCCCCCCCCCCCCAATTTTTCCCCTCAGCGCCTCCATGATCCCATGACCCTTTCCTACGTCTGTTTCCCCTCCCCCCCCCCCTTCCCCTCAGTGCCTTCATGGTCCTAAGACCCTTTTGGACGTCTGTCCTCCCTTCTTTCCTCCCCCTCCCCCTTTCTCTTTAGCACCTTCATGGCCCTAAGACCCTTTCGAACGTCCTGTCTCCCTCCTCCCCCCCCCCCCCCCCACCCCCATTTTCCATTTAGCGCCTTCATGGTCCTAAGACCCCTTTTGATCATGTGTCTCCATGTCCACGCCCGCCCCCACCCCCCTTTTTTCCCCGTCAGTACCTTCATGGTTTTTCTAAGACCCTTTATAACGTCTGTCTCCCTCCTCCTCCTGCCCCCCACCCCACCCCATTTAGTGCCTTCATGGTCCTAAGACCCTTTCGAACGTCTGTCTCCCTTCTTCTCCCCCCTCCTGCCCCCCCCCCCCCCCCCCCCCCCCACCTGTTACCCCTCAGTGCCCTCATGGTCCTAATACCCTTTCGAACGTCTGTCTCCCTTCTATCCCCCCCATCCCCCTATTCCTCTCAGTGCCCTTATGGTCCTAAGACCCTTTCGAACGTCTCTCTCCTGTCTTCCACCCCCACTCCCATTGCCCTCAATGCCTTCATGGTCCTCAGGCCCTTTTCCAACGCTTCCTCTACCCTCTCCCCCTCCCTTTCCCCCTCAGTGCCTTCAGGGTCCTAAGACCCTTTCGAACGTCTCTCTCCTGTCTCCCACCCCCACTCCCATTGCCCTCAATGCCTTCATGGTCCTCAGGCCCTTTCCAACGCCTGTCTACCCTCTCCCCCCCCCCCCCCCCCCCAATTTTTCCCCTCAGCGCCCTCATGATCCCATGACCCTTTCCTACGTCTGTTTCCCCTCTCCCCCCCCCCCCCCCCCTTCCCCTCAGTGCCTTCATGGTCCTAAGACCCTTTTGGACGTCTGTCTCCCTTCTTTCCTCCCCCTCCCCCCCTTTCTCTTTAGCACCTTCATGGCCCTAAGACCCTTTCGAACGTCTGTCTCTCTCCTCCTCCCCCCCCCCCCCCCCCCACCCCCATTTTCCATTTAGCGCCTTCATGGTCCTAAGACCCTTTTGATCATGTGTCTCCATGTTCCACGCCCGCCCCCACCCCCCTTTTTCCCGTCAGTACCTTCATGTTTTCTAAGACCCTTTATAACGTCTGTCTCCTCCCTCCTCCTCCTGCCCCCCACCCCACCCCATTTAGTGCCTTCATGGTCCTAAGACCCTTTCGATCGTGTGTCTCCATGCCCGCCCCCCCCCCCCCCCCCCACACACACACCCCCACCCCCCCTTTTCCCGTCAGTACCTTCATGGTTTCTAAGACCCATTCAAACGTCTGTCTCCCTTCTCCCCCCCCTACCTCCCCAACCCCGTTTTCCCTTTAGTTCCTCAACGACCTCAGATCCTTTCAAACATCTGTCTCCCCCTCCCCACCCCACCCCCCACCCCCATCCCCCATTCCCTTTAGAGCCTTCATGGTCCTAAGACCCTTTCGAACGTCTGTCTACCTCCCTCACCCATCCCCCTTTCCCCTCAGTGCCTTCATAGTCCTAAGACCCTTTCGAACGTCTGTCTTCCTTCTCTCCCCCCCCACCCCCATGCCCTTTTCCCCTCAGTGCCTTCATGGTCCTAAGATCCTTTCCAACGTCTGTCTCCCTCCCCCCCCCCCCCCTTTCCCCTCAGTGCCTTCATGGTTCCTGAGATCCTCTTGAACGTCTCTCTGATTTCTCCCTCCCCCCCCACCCCTCTCGCATTCCCCCTCAATGCCTTCATGGTTCCTAAGACCCATTCGAACGTCTGTCTCCCTCCCCCCTCCCCCCTGTTATCCCTCGGTGTCGTCATGGTCCTAAGACCCTTTCGAACGTCTCTCTCCTGTCTCCCACCCCCACTCCCATTCCCCTCAGTGCCTTCATGGTCCTCAGGCCCTTTCCAACATCTGTCTATCCTCTCGCCCCCCCCCCCCCCCCCCCTCTCCCCCCGATATTACCCCTCAGCGGCTTCATGGTCCTACAACCCTTTCCTATGTCTGTCTCACCACCCCCCCACCCCCCCACCCTTTTTTTTTACCCTCAGTGCCTTCATGGTCTAAGACCCTTTCGAACGTCTGTCTCCCTTCTTTTCTCTCCCCCCCCCCCCCCCTTTCTCTTTACCACCTTCATGGCCCTTAAGACCGCTTCGAACGTCTGTCTGTCTCTCTTCTCCTGACGCCCCCCCTCCCCCCCCCTATTCCCCTTAGTGCCTTCATGGTTCTAAGACCGTTTCGAACGTCAGTCTCCATTCTCTTCCCCACTCCTCCCCTTTCCCTTTAGTGCCTTAATGGTCCTAAGTCTGTCTGTTTCGAACGTCTCTCTCTCTCTACCCCCCCCCCCTCCCCCCTTTTTTCCCCTTAGTGCCTTCATGGTTCTAAGACCCTTTCGAACGTCTGTCTCCCTTCCCCCCCCCCCCCCCCCCCCCCCCCCCCCCCCATTTTCCCCTCAATGCCTTCATGGTTCTAAGACCCTTTCCAACGTCTGTCTCCAGTTTTTCCTCCTCCCCTTTTCCCCTCGGTGCCTTGATGCTTTCTAAGACCCTTTTGAACGTCTGTCTCCCTTCTCCCCCCCCCCCTCTTTCCCCCCCACCCCCTTTCGTTTTAGTGCCTTCATGGTCCTGAGACCCATTCGAACGTCTGTCTCCCCTTCAACTCCCACCCCATCCCCATTCCCTTTTTTTCCGTCTGTGCCTTCATGGTTTCTCAGACCCTCTTGAATGTTTTTCTCCCTCCCCCCCCCCCCCCCCCCCCCCCTTTTCCCCTCAGTGCCTTTTTGGTTCCTAAGACCTATTCGAACGTCTGTCTCCTTCCCCCCCCCCCCCCTTTCCCCCAGTGCCTTCATGGTACTAAGATCCTTTCCAACGTCTGTCTCCCTTTCCCCCACCCCCCTTTTCACTTTAGTATCTTCATGGTCCTAAGACCCTTTAGAAACGTGTGTCCCCCTTCTCCCCCTCCCTCCCTTCCCCCCTTTTTTTCCCCTCAGTGCCTTCATGGTCCTAAGACCCTTTCCAACGTCTGTCTCCCCTCTCCACCTCCCCCTTTTTTCTCTGCCTTTCCCCTCAGTGCCTTCATGGTCCTAAGACCGTTTCGAACATCAGTCTTTGGTCCCCCCCTCCCCCTCCCTGCCATTCCCTTTAGTGCCTTCATGGTCCTAAGACCGTCTCGAACGTCAATCTCCATCCCCCCCACCCCCCCACCATTCCCCTTTAGTGCCTTCATGGTCCTAAGACCGTTTCGATCGTCAGTCTCCTCTCTCTCCCCCCCTCCCCCCCCTTTTTTCCACTCAGTGCCTTTCATGGTCCTAAGACTCTTATGAACGTCTGTCCAATCCCCCTTCCCCTTCTGGCCTTCATGGTTCCTAAGACCCTTTTGAACGTCTGTCTCCCTTCTCCCTTCTTCCCCCCCCCCCCCCCCCCCCCCCCGTTTTTTTTTTTTTCGCTTTAGTGCTGTCATGGTTCTAAGACTCTTTCGAACGTCTGTCTCCCTTTTAATCCCCCCCCCCCCCTATTCCCTTTTCCCATCAGCGCCTTCATGGTTTCTCAGACCCTTTCGAATGTCTGTCTCCCTTCTCCTCCCCCCCCCCCCCCTTTCCCCTCAGTTCCTTAGAGGTTCCTAAGGCCCTTTCGAACGTCTGTCTCCCTTATTATCCCACCCCCGCCACCCTTTTCGCCTCAGTGCCTTCATGGTCCTAAGACCCTTTCGAACGTCTCTCTCTCCACCACCACCCCTCCCCTTTTCCCCTCAGTGCCTTCATGGTCCTAAGACCCTTTCCAACGTCTGTCTCCCTTCTTTTCTCCCCCACCTCCCCCTTTTTTTTCCCTTTAGTACCTTCATGGTCGTAAGACCGTTTCAAACGTCTGTCTCTCTTCTCCCCCCCCCCTCCCCCCCTTTTTTCCCGTCAGTGCTTTCATAGTCCTAAGACCCTTTCCAACGTCTGTATCAACTCTCCCCCTCCACCTTTTCCCCCCTCAGTGCCTTCATGGTCCTGGACACTTTCGAACGTCTCTCTCTCTCCCTCCTCGCCCTTTTTTCTCCCCCCCCCCCCCCCCCCGCCCCCTCCCTTTCCCTTTAGTGCCTTTATGGTCCTAAGACCGTTTCGAACGTCGCTCTCTCTCTCCCCCCTCCCCCCTTTTTTTTCCACTCAGTGCCTTCATGGTCCTAAGACCCTTTCGAACGTCTGTCCCCCCCCCCCCCCCCCCCCCTCATAGCCTTCATGGTTCCTAAGACCCTTTCGACGTCTGTCTCCCTTCTCCTGCCCCCCCCCCCCCTCCCCCCCCCCACCCCCCCCCCACCCCCCGCCCCCAATCTTCGCTTTAGTGCCTTCATGGTCCTGAGACCCATTCGATCGTCTGTCTCCCTTTTTAAACCCCCGCCCCATCTCCATTCCCTTTTCCCCATCAGTGCCTTCATGCTTTCTCAGACCCTTTCGAACGTCTATCTTCCTTCTTCCCCCCCCCCCCCCTCCCCATTTCCCCTCAGTGTCTTCATGGTTCCTATGTCCCTTTTGAACGTATGTCTTCCTTCTTTCCCCTCCCTACCCCCCTCCCCCTCCTGTCAGTACCTCCATGGTCCTAAGATCCTTTCCAATGTCTGTTTCCCTTGCCCCCATCCCCCTTTTCCCTTTAGTACCCTTCATGGTCCTAAGACCCTTTCGAACCTGTGTCTCCCTTCTCCACTCACTCCCCCCCCCCCCCCACCCCCTCCTTTTTTCCCCCCTCAGTGCCACCATGGTCCCAAGACCCTTTCAACGTCTGTCTCCCCTCTCTCCCCACCTCCTTTCCCCTCAATGATGTCATGGTCCTCAGACCATTTCGAACGTCAGTCTCCCCTCTCCCTTCTCCCCCCTCCCCCTCCCCGTTCGACCGTTTCGAACGTACATCTCTCTCTCCCCCCCCCCCCCTGTTTTTCCACTCTGTGCCTTTCCCCTATAGTGCCTTCATAGTTCCTAAGACCCTTTCGAACGTCTGTCTCCCCCCCCCCCCCCCCCCCCCCTTTCCACTCTGTGCCTTCATGGTCCTAACAAAACAACTAAGACAAAGTGAAAAGACGAAAAGACTCCCATCCACTGCACACCAAACCCATGTTTCAACAAAGAACAGACTCAAGCGCCAGAGCCCCAACCATCTAAGCAAGGCGCTTCAGGAAAAGTACAGAAAATTCCTACCAACAGCAGACCACCCAGTGGAAATGCTCCAAGACTACATAGAGTGGACAGCTGATACTCCCCTCATCAGCCTTGACGTTCTTGGCACTGGAGCTAAAGAAGACCACAGCAAAACAGAACTCAAGTCCCGGACTATTGAGGCCCAGCCAGGGACTACCCAAGCACTATTTGGCCCGAGTCTACACAGATGGCTCAGCAGAAAAAGCTGTGAGAAATGGGGGAGGCGATGTTTTCATCAAGTTCCCAGATGGCAGTTCCATCAGCAAGTCTTTAGCCACTGGTAGCTTCTCAACTAACTACAGAGCAGAAGCATGTGCCCTTCTCATTGCTGTAGGGATACTAAATGAAAGGGACATCTTACCAACCCACAGAGTGTTCCTTACAGATTGTCGTGCCATCCTTCAAAACCTCCAGAGGAGAGAAAGAGAGCAGATCCTACAGGAAATCACACAGGAACTGCACACCTTGAGCAGGAAAACAACACCAGTCCTGCAGTGGATTTCCTCCCACTGTGGTATTGCAGGAAATGAAGTGGCAGACAAACTGTCCAAGGCGGGCAGCCAACGAGACCAAACAGCCCATGCTGTATCTTATGGAGAAGCGAAGACCATCATCCACAGCAATTTTAGGACAGCATGGAGAGAAAGACTACAGGTGGGGGTAGAGAAGGATGACATTCACCATCTTGAGCGTGCCAAACAAGTCGCCATCTTCAGACTAAGAACTGGACATTGTCAGTTTGCTCTCCCACCTCTATCGCCTGAACATATCCCACACAGATCAGTGCCCATGTGGCACTGGCCCACAAAACCCAGCCCACGTACTTCAGTCCAGCCTGCCTTCGTCGTGAGTTCTGGCCCGGTGCTGTGGAACTCCAAGAAAAGCTGGAGGAAACGGCGGACTCGCTCCAACAGACCACTGACTTTGCCCAAGCTACCGGACTTTCTATCTGACCAGCATGACCAGGGAACGCAAAAGAAGAAGAATAGTCCTAAGACCCTTTCAAGCGTCTGTGTCCCTTCCCCCCCCCCCCCCCCCCCCTTTCCCTTAACGCCTTCATGGTTCCTGAGACCCATTCCAACGTTGTCTCCCTTCCCCCTCCCCCCTTTCCCCTCAGTGCCTGCATGGCCCTAAGACCCTTTCGAACGTCCTCCCTTCTCTCCCCACCCCCAACCTCTTTTTTTCCCCTCAGTGCCTTCATGGTCCTAAGACCCTTTCCAAACGTCTGTCTCCCTTCTACACCCCCCCCCCCCCCCCCCCCCAATTATCCCTTTAGTACCTTCATGGTTCTAACGTCTGACACCATTCAGCTCCCCCCCCCCCCCCCTCCTTTCCCCATCAGTGCCCTCATGGTCCTAAGACCCTTTCCAACGTCTGTCTCCCTTCTCCCCCCCACCTCCTTTCCCCCTCAGTGCCTTCATGGTTCCTAAGACCCTTTTGAACGTCTGTCTCCCTTCTCTCCCCCCCCCCCCCCCCCCCTTTTTCCCCTCAGTGCCTTCATGGTCCCTAAGACCCTTTCAAACGTCTGTCTCCCTTCTCCAACCCACCCCACCCGCTCTTTTTCCCCTTTAGTACCTTCATGGCCCTAAGACCGTTTCAAGCGTCTGTCTCTCTTCTCCCAACACCCCCCCACCCCCCCCCCCCCACCCCTTAATTTTTTTTTTCCCTTCAGTGCCTTCATGGTCTAAGACCCTTTCCAACGTCTGTCCCCCACTCTCCCCCTCCCCCTTTTCCCCACAGTGCCTTCATGGTCCTAAGACCGTTTTGAACGTCAGTCGCGCCCTTCTCCCCCCCCCCCCCCCCCCCCCCCCCATTTTCCTTTAGTGCCTTCATGGTCCTAGACCGTTTTGAACGTCAGTCGCCCTTCTTGCCCTCCTCCCCCCCCCCCACCCCCCATTTCCCCTCAGTGCCCTCATGGTCCTAAGACCCTTTCCAACGTCTGACTCCCTTCAGCACCCCCCCCCCCCCCCCCCCCCCCCCCTTTTCCCCTCAGTGCCTTCATTGTCCTAAGATCCTTTCCAACGTCCGTCTCCCTTCACCCCCCCCCCCCCCCCCCCCCCCCCCCCCCCCCCCCCCCCAGTTTCCTGTCAGTGCCTACATGGTCCTAAGACCCTTTCAAACGTCTGTCTCTCTTCTTTCCCCCCCCCCCCTTTTTTTTTTTCCCCTCGGTGCCTCCTTGATCCTAAGACCCTTTCCAA
>JADBJO010000873.1:115000-127921 GCA_016801955.1 Conus betulinus
AAAGATAGAATGACTCACACAAAACCAATTTACTTATCTGAATTGTTTATTAAAAAAAAAAAAAAAGGCCAGGAATTGGAAGAAACGAGAGAGAGAGAGGTTATTCAGTCCTATGTCTAAATGTCATATCATTCTTAATCATTTTAAGAACTCCCCATTCTTTTATATGTCCAAATAATCCCATTCTTGTCGAGAATCGAGTTGAAGAAGCACAGTATTTGTAACAACAGAAGAACAAAACCAAAAGACACCAGAAATTCACATTTTGTTCAAATGTGGGGGGGGGGGGGGGGGGGGGGGGGGGGGGGGGTACTTGGATATCACTGCTTTCCATCACTGTTCATATCGTGGGAGACCAGGTCTGTGTCTTTGTCACATGTGGTAAGCGCTTTATCACCTTCACTGAAAAGCTGCAGAGGGGTTCCTGAATTTCCACCCGTGCCCCTGCAGGTACGGCTGCTACCACCAGGATGTTGTTCGTGGCCTCTGGCTCCAAGACCCCGTCCTCTGCCGAGGCCCTGGGTGGGGTGTTCATGGGAAGGTAGACTGGAACCTCCGGAAGTGCTGCCCACTGCACCAGTCTGGTTGATTGGTGAGGCCCCGTGGGAGGGGTAGGTTGTCTGCTGGCCTTGGTGGCGATTGTCCGGTGTGTTGAGTAACACTTGGTCAACTTTTGCAATTTCGCCATTTTCAATAGCGATCACCTACAGGTTCAAAAGTTTGTAGAATAACTGCACTCTGAAGGACCAAGCGCTCATCACTGCAGGGTGTCTTTTCACCTGGGTCAGTCTTTGGGCATTCAGCCGTGTTAGATCTTCATTGATGAAGATTCGGCTTTTTGCCTCCTTCAGTGTCCTCCTCTTTATAAAACACTTCAGTGATCACTTTTCTAGTCGTAAATCGGACGAACACTAGCCTATTTTCTCCCACTCTGAATCTGCCAATTCTGTGAGCAACACTGATGTGCTCTCCTGTACAGTTCTCCACCTGCAGCTGGTCACGTAAAAGCTTAATCACGTTTTCTTTCTTCCGTTTGTTCTTGTGTCTCTGTTTTCGAGTCTTAGTCAAGTTTATTATCTTAATTTTTCTCTTCCGGAATGCTGTTCCAGGGTATTTCTGCTTTCTTTCTCGCCTTCCAGGTCTTCTTTTTTTTTTCCTTTCCAGGCTTTGGACTTTTTAAACATTCATTTTCTTTCCTTATCTCAAATATTTCGGACAATTTTGTCAATGTTAAGACACATATTCTCCATTGTTATGTTGTCAGTGTTCTCCTCCAATTGTTACTTAACTCGTCTTTGGTACTTTCACTGCTGCTAGTGAAACTGGTGATTTTTTTTGTTGCGTCTCTTCTGACTCGTCTGGCCTTTGTCCTGCTTCCTTCTTTTACTTACTGATCTTTCACAATTAGAAGATGCTGCTGCTCCTGATTCTGGATCTCTTCTTTTTCTGTTTTGTCATGTCTTCATTTTCATGTAGAAAGTATACTTCGCAGAAAGGAATCCTCAGTCTCTGTATGCACAAACACACACAACTGCAACGCCTGACTTCTTCGTTCACCAGAGTTGCACGATTTGATCACATTCTCTGTCTTTCGGTGTATCTGCCGAGGGGCGGTCGAGAACCGGTTCACAGCGCCCTGGCCATACGTCCGTCCTCGTCGGTGAACGGGGTGTCAGCTGCCTTGCCTAGAGGTTTGCCTGTGGCAAAGTCATCGAGGGACCACTTCGTCAGTTTGGATTGTGATGTATCTGACTGACTGGGGTTAGGGCCAGCGCTGGACTTCTTTTCCTGCACAGATGGTGGTTCCGCCCCTTGATGACTGCTGTTCGCCAATGTCAGGACACGCTGGGGTTCCTTGCAGGCCATGCCAGGCTCGCCGTGCCTTCCTGTAACGACTCCCTCCGACTGTGGCACAAACCCTGCGCCCATCCCAGTTGTCGGGAACAACTGGGTCTTGCCCCCGGCGTACAGTATAGAAGTACTGAAGCTGCTGCTGGATGACATGGGCCACTTGGGGCCAGAGCGACCAGCCCAACTTGTCCAGGAAAAGGTTCTTTTGGCCACACATGACTGTGGAGATCACAGACTATGTGACCAACAAGTGCCATTGCCTTTTCTGATCGTTTTGTAGCGTCTTGAGCATGGAAAGGAGAGTTCGCTTGAAGCGTTCAGCCTGGCTGCTGCCTTGCGGGTGATAAGATGTTTTCTTGATGATGCCCATATCAGAAGTTGAAAACATCGTGCCTCAAAGCCATGAATATCCTCCGTGTGATGGCTCATGCGGATTGGGGTGCAGACAAACGCACACTTCTCCTTCTTTACAGGGCGTTAGTTCGATCCAAGTTGGACTACGGCAGCATCATTTACAGCGCCGCAAGAGCCTCGTATCTAAAAGTCCTAGACCCAGTTCACCATCAGGATCTTTGCCTCTGCCTTGGCGCTCTCCGTACTACACCTATTCATAGCCTATATGCTGAGGCAGGAGAGTGTTCCCTCTCTCATAGAAGAGTAAAATTAGCTTTAAATTACTACACACAGCTGTTTTCAGAACCAAACAACCCTACCTACGACTGTGTTATAAATCCTCATTTCCAAGAGAAATATAAAGGGAAGTCCATCCAGTATTCCCCCTTTCGGTATTCGCATCCTTCCTTTTCTGGAGGAGGCGGATATTGATGTTGGGGTCATCTCTGACGTTTCCAAGTTTCCTCAACAACCTCCTTGGACGTTTTCGTCTCCTGAAATCAGGTTTGATTTAACCGTGCAGCGCAAACAGAACACGAGTTCTTAAATTTATAAACAACTTTTTTTTAGACATGTGTTCTAACCTTAAAGAACATGTTATTTTTACCGATGGTTCAAAGCCTGATGTTGGTGTAGGGTCCTTCTGCATATATATTCCGGCTTCGGGAGAAAAAATGCCCAAACACATTCCCTCTGAAAACACTATTTACACTGTGGAACTTACTGCACTACTTTTGGTTTTGGAGTTGATCGGACAGTTCCAGTGTAGGAAATTCCTTATTTGCACAGATTCTTTTTCAGCTTTAGAGGCTACAGGAGCAAGAAACATAAAACATCCAGCTCTTATTAGTTTTTTTTTACCATGTTTTCTTCATTAGTTTCTAGGGGTTTTTGAGATTGTTTTGGCCTGGTGCCAGGTCATGTGGGGATCAGAGGCAACGAAGAGGTGGATTGGCTTTCTAAAGAGGCTGCCCGTCTTCGTCCTTCTAAACTGCTTGTACCATCTTCAGATCTAAAAAGCAAAATAGCTTCGTATGTCAGTTCTTTATTGGGGGACGAGTGGAGCCTCCAGAAACACATAAGCTTCATCAAATACGTCCAGATTTAAAGGAACATCTTCCCATGGCTGCTGGCGGTCGAAAGGGAGAAACAGTATTGTGTAGATTGAGGACGGGTCATGCCTATTTTTACTCATTCGGTTTTTATTGAAGGGAGAAGACCCGCCTTTCTGTGTTGCCTGTGATAATCAGATATCTGTCCAACTAATTCTTTTAGATTGCTGGGATTTATACGACATTAGAAGGAACATTACACTGCAGTTAATATGAAGATTCTTTTTCGTGATGTTCCCCCGACAATACTTTTAACTTCCTAAAAGAAGTGAATTCATTTCATCGTGTGTGAATTTGGTGGTGTTAGATTTTCTATACCCAGTATTGATTTTTGCAGATCACAGTTTAGTGATTTCAACGTGTTGGGTTTTTAGTCCTAGGACTGGTTCTTTTAATCTTTTTTTTAATGGTTGGTCGAGATTTTGCTTTTAATCCTTTTTTTAACATATATACGTGGTAGTTTGAAACGTGGTGACAGTCCTGAGATAACCTCTGCTGTCGACGGGACTACAATTTTAATCTTAATCTTCTTGATGATGCCACCCCACACAGCCTCTGCAGCTCCTTCAGCAGCCTGTTTTCACAGTCACCTCCTTGATCATGGTGAATTCATGCTGGGAGGCCGAAACGAGGTATGTAGTCGTTGAACTTCTCAGCCTTCGCCTTTGCAGCTGTGTTTCATGTGGGGATAAGCTTGGGCAAAGCGTGTGAAGTGATCAACCACTACCAGGATGTACTCGTGGCCTCCGTCGCTTCTCTCCAGATGCAGAAAGTCGCGCAAAATGAACTCCATGGGTGCTGTTGTCTGGATACTTTGCATCGGAGCTCTGACGTGACGTGCTGGTGGTTTATCGCTGAGGCAGTTGCACTTCTTGGTCACATAGTCTGTTCCTGCATTTTTCCTGTGTCATCATCCTGTAGCTCTCTGCTGAAATCACGTGGCCAAGGAACTTGACTTCTTGACGGAACAGCTTGCATTTTGATGACTTCAGCTTGATGCCCTCTTTTCCATCAGTTGCAGGACTGTTCTCAGATGCTGCAAGTGCTCCTCAAACTCACAGCAGTAGACCAAAGTGTCATCCATGTAGGGTAGGCAGCACTCACCGCGCACATCCTTCAGTGTCTCCTCCATGAATCTCTGGGATGCTGCTGGTGCCCCAGACAAACCAGACGGATCCTCACCCACTCCCAGAGTCCCCACAGAGTGACAAAAGCTGTCAGGTAGCGAACGTCTTCGTTGATGAATCCTTGATGATAAGCTTTTCCTTGATCCAGGGTGCTGAACCACCTTTTTTCCCCCAAGTGCGTTGAGTGTGTCCTGAATTCGTAGGGTTGGATGACCGTCTCTCATTGTCTTTTGATTTAGTTGACGGTGATCAACGCAGAGACGCAGGTTTTCCATTCTTTGTGCGAACACATACCATTGGGCTGCTAAAGGGGCTTCTTGAGGGTCAACCCAGCCCCTTCCAGATAGGCTTTCATTCGGTGAACATGGCGGCTGGTATTGACATAAGCCTTCTCAACACGTTTCGTGTCTCTCAGAATGATGTCAAGCTGCAGTTCCTCGATACAGCCTGCATCGTCTTCGTCTCTCATGAAGGCTTCACACTCTTCACGAAGGGCCCGTTAAAAAAAACCCTTTCTTTTTGAGAAGCTGAGATTGGGGCATCACTCGGGTCGACTGCAGGATCCCACGTGTCCTCAAATGTTCCTTCACTCTCTTCCTGTGACTGGGCAAGATAGTTGACCTTCGCCGAGACTTCATATGACAACTTCAGGAAAGCAGTCTTGTGTATCTGTGGGCTATCATCCTGCATGAAGCGGTGTATGGCGTTGTAGCCCAGGACAGGGCTGGTCACTGCTTCCATGTTCGTCACGAGGAAAGGGATGATGTTTTCCTTTGTGCCCACCTTGACTCGCAGGGAGCACCAGCCAATGGGAGATAGTTCTGTTCCACCTGCTGATGACAGTTTGAGGTGTTCCCCTGTGGGTCCCTAGTCCCTTGAGTGGCCGTACAACTCTCTTAGGGCAGTTTTCTATGAGCCATTTCTTTGTAGTGATATACACATGAGCCCCTGTGTCCCACACCATCTGCCTGTCTCTGCCATTGATCAGCCCCTTTACCAGACACTGTTCTCTCCACAGCATCATGCCATTGATCAGCCCCTTTCCAGACACTGTTCTCCCCACAGAATCTGCCTCTGTCTGCCATTAATCAGCCCCTTTACCAGACACTGTTCTCCCCACACCATCTGCCTGTGTCTGCCATTGATCAGCCCCTTCACCAGACACTGTTCCCCACAGCATCTGCCTATGTCTGCCATTGATCAGCCCCTTGACCAGACAGTGTTCTCCCCACACCATCTGCCTGTGTCTGCCATTGATCAGCCCCTTTACCAGACACTGTTCTCCCCACAGACATCTGCCTGTGTCTGCCATTGATCAGCCCCTTCACCCAGACACTGTTCTCCCACCAGGTCTGTCAGCTGTCCTCGTGTTTCTTCTGGTAGTTGAGACGAAATCCATGCAGTGGATATGATGTATAGCTGAGCATGAGAAGGGTCCTTTACATCCCCACCGGCCTCTGCTGCCCTCTCTTTAGCGAGACTGGTTCTCGTTTCCCTGAAACCTGTTGCCTCGTTTGTTCCTTCTGCAGTCACGTTCGAAGTGAGAGCCACTGCCACATGACCAGCCGTGTGTACGTCGCTGGGCACCCCGTTGCTTGCAGTCTGCACACTGAAAATCTTTGTCTTGAAGGCTGATGGTGCTCTGAGTTGTGTCTCAAGGGCACTGATCCGTGCTTGTAGCTGCTCCACCACGTCGTCTGACAGCGCTTTGGCTGCTGATGGAGTTTTCCTCTTTCTCTGTGACATCCAGCTTGAGGCAGCTCTTGGTCCGACGTTCCTTTGTCCTTTCTGAGAGTCTGTCAGTCTCTTCGAGGAGCTCTGCATCCGGGCAGTTATTCTTTAGAAGTTCTTGTACATTGATGCGTGCCTCCACATCTGAAAACCCAGTCCCCAAGGCATGCTTGAACATAGCAAAAATGAGGCTCTCTGGGTAGCTCTGGTCTTGTGAAGTCTTTGCTGCTGTCCTTGTTCGTTCACGGATCTCCATCAGGCACAGATGAAAGTCTATAGCTGTTTCCTCTGGTTGCTGAACTGCTCTTGTCCGAGTTGTGAAGAGTTCCGCTGCTGGTGGCTCTTTGAAGTGATGCTGCAGCATTTTCATGGTTTCTTCCAGAGAGGGATTAGTCACCTCAAGATACTGCCTAATAGGACGGCTGGGAGAGACAGCAGAAGTGATTGCATCCTTTACATCCTGTTCTGAGTGACCTCTGCTCAGGGCACCTTGAATCTGCTGCGTTGCACTCGCGAGATTTGCAAGCTGTGTTGGAGCTTGAGATCACCACGGACTGTTACAGAGGTGGGCTTTGTTGGTCTAGGGGTTGAGTGAATCAGTTTCTCCACTGCCTTGAAACTTGCGTCTGTTGGTACCATCTTCTGTAGACATCTTGTTATGGCAACAACCAGTTCATGTTCTTGTGGTATTGTTGCATCATCCACTCCCAGGATGATTCCCATTGCTGTTTTTTGTCATCTGAGGTGCCGGGCACATTTCAGCTATCATTGTGAGCGTTTTGTCATCCATGCTGGTTTCTATGACGAGCCCCCAGTGTAGCACCCCCTAGAGAGAGAAGAGAGAGAGAGAGAGAGAGAGAGAGAGAGAGAACACAAACAAACACAGCTTGTTACAGCGGTGCCAAGGCACAGAATGGCCTGTGTACCAGCAGTGAGTTAGTTCACTGGGCGACTGTTGGGACTTGCACGATGTGAGACATAAACACTTTACAGCAGAGTCCATGAAAACCTGTTCAGAGATGTCCCACCTGACGTGATCTTTGAGTTTCTGAAAGAGATTAACATTTTTCATCTGATAAGATTTTACGGAAAAAAATTTTTAACGAAGGTTCTGGTGCGTTTTTAGACGATGTATTTTAAAGCGATGTGTGAAAGTGTTTTTTTGTTTTGTTTTGTTTTGTTTTATTTTTTTTGGATTTCATTTCATTTTGTTGTTGTTGTTGTTGATGACTTGTGAATTGATTTTAACGTGGTGACAGCCCTGATATGGCCCTTTGCGGTCGGCTGGCTATAAGCAACATTACCTTACCTAGTTCACTGGGCCACCCTGTACCATCACGTGTGTTCTCTCCCTCAGGCCTGCATTCACCTGTTTACACCCTGCACTGTTCTTTTCTGCCTCTGTGGCCCAGTCTTTAATGTGTTTTAAACACTCTGCATACCTTTTAACTCGCCCCATAGGAATGCAGGGGAGAGATGATGGATGGACGAGGATCTTTCAACGTAAATTGTGCCCCTGTCTTTTAGGAATCCGGTGCTAATAATTTCTTATGTTGTGTCGCTCTCTTTGCTTTCTTTCAAAATCTGGGTTTGATTTATTTTCTCTGTATTGTTGCCAACCGCTTTTTATGCATTTATGGTCTCTTGATCTTCCTGCAGTCTGGTAAAACATTTGCCTGGGGGGGGGGGGGGGGGTGATCAATTTTGTAAAATGCAAGTTCTTCCTTTTAATGTGGAGAAAAAGTTAGAGAGTTTAACCGTGGAGTAGGCATTTGCTGTCCATTCTGCGGTGCTGTTTACTAATTATACGTGTTAGTGTGTCTTTGTCGCATCGGATTTTTCTCAAAAGGATTTTTTTTTTATCGGTTGTTAAAGACCAATCTGAACGGAATGATCAGAAAGGTTGGTGCACTGAACATGGCTTTGTTTCTTTCCAGTGAAGGACTGCAGCATGGAAATTGATGTTTTGAATAAGTGTATTTGTAAACCATGTGAAAATCTGTTTTCCCTTGACGGGAGTGACTGTTGTTGTTTGTGTTTTGTTTGTTTGCCTGCGGTTTTTTTTTTTTTTTTTCTTTTTTTTTTGCGCGTGTTGACAGCCTGGAAACGCTCTCTGTGGTCTGGTCGGACTGTGCTGAAACATACATTGTCCATGCCCATCTCCAAGACTGCCATTTCAGTTTTGTTTTCTAATCGTGCATTCAGCTTTAATAATTTATTTCCCCTCAAAGCACGGATCTTTCTTTGCTTGTTGATTGTGGAGCCGGTATGCCAAGACTTGGTTGTTTTTTTTGCCACATGTCCGGACGACCACGGTCTGACAAGACCTTCCTTCGTTTGTTTCCAGCCATCCAAAGTCCGATGATGTCTGGAGCTGTTGTTCAACCTTTGTAAAAGAGACTTATGGAATACTTACGAAACACGGGTGCGCGCGCGTGAAACATGCACGACGAACGAACGAACGCACTCACACACATACAAACACACACACATACACACACACGCGCGCGCGCGCGCGCCGGAGGGTGAGGGATAGAGGGGAAGAGAGTAATGGTAGAGGGTTTATGCAGCACTACACCAGTACCGTCAGAACATCACTACATGAAGCCACGAGCATATGTGAACTCGTCTTACAGCGGCCTGGGTGCTTTACCCTGAGTTTACCATTTAATGGGGTGGGTATGGGTATTGACGGAAAAGGTTGGGCGTGGGGTTCCTGAAGCAACTATGCTGAATCACGTTTGTTAAAGAAATCTTGCCTTTTTTTATAATTATTTTGATCCATGCAAGTTTCGAGTCTCGGCTTGGATACCAAGTGGCTGTTTTTTGTTGTTGTTTTTTTTATACATATACTTAAGGCACTGACATGGGTTACATTTGATCCACTCAACATATATTAAGCTAGATACATCCCGCTTATAACTCTATATAAATGTTCCTCTTTCGCCCCTATTCCCAGTCATGAAGGATTTTTGTATTTTTTTAAACTTGTTTTATTTACTCTCCTGTGTTTCTGACTTGCATTCTTTCGCACCAGGGTATTGTACTTTTCAGTCCAGCTTTCTCTCCACTCCTTACTTTGAAAGTTCACTTTTTTATGATTTCCAGAGACCCTGCACTTTATCGTATAAACATGTCGTGGACATGCTGGGAGGATTGGACACACCACCACCAGTTTTCCCTCTCCGTCCAGGGGCATTATTTCGCTTTTCCACCGCAGTTGTCTTCTTTAAACCCATGCTGTTTCCCTGCCGCCCAAAGTATCTCCCAGGGAGTTCTGCCTGCAGGACGTGGTTCACACTTCTCCCCCTTTCTTCTTTCCCCATGCTGACATTTTCCCTCCTCTCCCCTCCCACTCCACCATGTCCCTCTCACAGGACAGAAACATAACTCATAATCCTACCTAATTTCCGCATCCAATGACTGGGTGCTCACATGGCAAATGTAGTGTGTGTGTGTGTGTGTACTACAAGTGTGGGCTCTTGAGCAGGAATACTTTGTTGAAATCCCATAAATTATATTGTGATGACCTTTGACACGTGCTGCCATGATGGTCCATTACACTCCACTAGTAAAACATGCATCAAACAACAAGAACAGTTGTTTCCCCTTGCATCCCACTGATTCATTAAAATACTTCACATGCACTAAAAAGCAAAGAGAAATTTCAAAAAGTTGGTCAAAGATGTCATCAACCAAGAAACATTATGTCTGAACCTTGGAAATTATCCAGATATAAAGTTTGGTTCTGCAGAAATTCGGAAACACCATCACACTTTACGGATTTTAGAAAAAGCAAAATCAAAACAAAAAAAACAGTGCCTATGTTTTGAATGTTCACTTACCTCCTCCATCGGTCCTCCTTTTGTGGGGGCTGCCTGTGCCTTTTGGATGATGTGGCCACAGGCAGGGAGGGTGGAGCGTCTGAATACCCACTGCCATCTACATTACACGATTCACAAATGTACATACACGTTTTTCCAGCCTCATGAGAGAGAGAGAGAGAAGACAGTCACAGATACAGTGAGAAAGAGACAGTTACACATAGAGAGAGACGATGGGAGGCACAGTTTTTTTGCACCCCACACCTGTCCACTCACATACCATTCATCACACACACTTGTAGTATTAAGGTAAAAACTTTCATCTATATTTTCTCTGTCCCTTTCACGATCATTTTCCATGAAAATCTTGCAAACAAAAAACTCACCACCTGGTTCCCTCAACATGAAACGCTACTTGCATGACAATGTTCCCAGCACTGACACTACCATGAAATAAGCAAACAAATTTCAGTTTTGTTATGTCATGACTACTCATTTCTGGACAAGAGTGTTTCTCTTAGTTACGGCCCAAACTGCCCCCCCCCCCCCCCCCAGGCTGTCCCCTGAACACCATGAGGTTGCTCACTCCCCACCCCTACCACCCAAACCCTCATCAGTTCAGATTAAGTATTTCATGAATTTGAGCCTGAGGCCCTTCAGTGTTTCCCCTCCTCCTTTCATTGTTTAGCCTTTCCATTATTGTCCGTACCCCCTGTTATACATCATTCATCATTCCATATTCCCCATTCTCTTACATCATGTGTGGTCTTTTTCCTAGTACACCTCTAACCTTTGGAATCCTGCAGCCCCCCCCCCCCCCCCCCCCATTTCCTTTCATTCCTCTCTGCCACAATCAGTTCCTTTCATACACTGCTGACATATTCTTCTGCTTTGCTACGAACTTAAGATACAGTCTTTTCCATTGTTGTGCCTTTACTTTTCTATCGGCGATATTGAACAGCGGGCCTGACTTACACACATTCAACCCATCCTGTTCTCCCCTTCGTATCCCGCCCGTCATCTATCATTCTTGTGTTGTTCTCCCATCCATCTACAGTTCCTTTCCTGCTCCAGAGCATCATTCATCAGTTTCACGTTGTCTTCTCCTCACATCCATTGATCTTCGTTCTACTTGTCTTCACTTGTCCATCGTTCATCCTTCTCACGTCCCCAGTTCCCGTTCCGTCTGTCAGTTATTGTTATCGTGTTCTGCTTTCCTCATCTTGTGCTGCGTTACAATGTCATGTTCTGTCCCCGTCCTACAGTCAGCATTTCTGTGTTCTCTTCGTCTCATCTTGTCAACCGTTCATTATCAACGCATTCGCGCCCTTCTATTTCGTCTCGTTCTGTGCTGCTTGTGCCCGCTACTACACTGTCTCTATCTTGTATTTATGTTATTGGTCATTCTGACGCTTCCCCTCCCAATGCAGTATTCATCATTTTCAACCTATCCTTTCTACACACACACACACACACATACACACACGCGCGCGCGCGCACGCAGGCACGCACGCACGCACCTCCCGTCCAACATTCACCATTGGCGTGTTTACCTTACTCCATCATTTATCCCTCTGACCTCCTGCAGTCCAATTTTCATCATTCTCACGTGTTCCCTCAGTCCGGCATTGTTTATTCTTATCACCCCTTCCCTTCCCTGGTCAACATTCATCACTCTAGCGTTTTTTCCCATTCAAACATTTAGCATTCTCACTCCCCCCCCCCCTCCCTCCAACACTCAGACACTCATTGTTCTCACATTTTCCACAGGTCCAACATTCATCACATTCAAGTTTTGACCTGTCCTCCATTCATTATTCTCGCGTTTATCCCAACTCCAACGTTCATCATTGTCACATTTGGCTCCAGTCCAACATTCATCATTTCCACGTTTTCCCCTGTCCTACATCATTATTCTCTTACATTTCCCCTGTCCCAAATTCATCATTCTCACGTTTTTTGCCTCTCCAAACTGCTCCATGTTCACGTTTTTCCCCATCCAACAGTCATTATTCTCATGTCTCCCCCCCCCCCCCTGTCCCCACCATGTCTCCCTTCCCCTGCCCCTGTCCTAAATTCTCACGTCTTCCCTGCCCCTGTCCTAAATGCTTTATTCTCACGTTTCCCCCCCTGTCCCCCCTCGTCCCCCCCCTCCCCTGTCCACCACTCATTATTCTCACGTTCACCCTGCCCCTGTCCTAAATGCTTTATTCTCACGTTTCCCTGCCCCCTAAATGCTAAATTCTCACGTTTTCTCCTGTCCTAAATTCTTTATTCCCCCGTCTCCCCCCCCCCCCCCCCTCCCTGTCCACCACTCATTATTCTCACGTTTCCCTGCCCTGTCCTAAATGCTTTATTCTCACGTTTCCCTGCCCCTGTCCTAAATGCTTTATTCTCACGTTTCCCTGCCCCTGTCCTAAATGCTTTATTCTCACGTCTTCCCCCCCCCCCCCTAAATGCCTGTCCTAAATCTCATTATTCTCACGTTTCCCTGCCCCTCCTAAATGCTTTATTCTCACGTTTCCCTGCCCCTGTCCTAAATGCTTTATTCTCACGTTTCCCTTCCCTGCCCCTGTCCTAAATGCTTCTACGTCTTTGCCCCTGTCTAAATGCTTTATTCTCACTGCCCTGCCCCTGTCCTAAATGCTTTATTCTCACGTTTCCCTGCCCCTGTCCTAAATGCTTTATTCTCACGTTTTCTTCCCTGCCCCTGTCCTAAATGCTTATTATTCTCACGTTTCCCTGCCCCTGTCCTAAATCCCTGCTTTATTCTCACGTTTCCCTGCCCCTGTCCTAAATGCTTTATTCTCACGTCTTCCCTGCCCCTGTCCTAAATGCTTTATCTCACGTTTCCCTGCCCCTGTCCTAAATGCTTTATTCTCA
>JADBJO010000873.1:129642-159642 GCA_016801955.1 Conus betulinus
GTTTGTCTATCACTGGGTCGTTCTCACGCTGTTTCGCTTTCATGTCATCTATCATACTGATGCTGCTCTGTTCTCATGTAATCTATGATTCTGACGCTGTTCTGATTTCATGTCATCTATCATTCTCATGCTGCTCTGTTCTCATGTAATCTATGATTCTGACGCTGTTCTGTTTTCATGTCATCTATCATTCTCATGCTGCTCTGTTTTTATGTAATCTATGATTCTGACGCTGTTCTGTTTTCATGTAATCTATCATTCTCATGCTGCTCTGTTCTCATGTAATCTATGATTCTGATGCTGTTCTGTTTTCATGTCACCTGTCAATCTCATGCTGCTCTGTTTTCATGTAATCTATCATTCTCATGCTGTTCTGTTTTCATGTAATCTACCATTCTCATGCTGCTTTGTTTTCATGTAATCTCTCATTCTCATGCTGCTCTGTTTTCATGTAATCTACCATTCTCATGCTGCTTTGTTTTCATGTAATCTCTCATTCTCATGCTGCTCTGTTTTCATGTAATCTCTCATTCTCATGCTGCTCTGTTCTCATGTAATCTATCATTCTCATACTGCACTGTTCTCATGTAATCTGTCAATCTCATGCTGTTCTGTTCTCAAGTAATCTATCATTCTCATACTGCACTGTTCTCATGTAATCTGTCAATCTCATGCTGCTCTGTTTTCATGTAATCTATCATCCTCATGCTGCTGTGTTGTCATGTAATCTATCATTCTCATACTGCTCTGTTCTCATGTAATCTATCATTTTCTCATGTAATCTGTCAATCTCATGCTGTTCTGTTTTTTTAATGTAATCTATCATCATGCTGCTGCTCTGCTCTCATGTAATCTATCTTATCACGCTGCTCTCGCCTTTCCCCTCTCCTGAACCCTTTCTGTTGTCAACCTCATGTTTGTGCCTGTCCATCGTACATCATTTCCACATTCTCCTCTCCACCTCTCCTTCATGGACGTTATGTCATCTCATCCCACCTCTCATTTATAATTTTCTAATATCATTCACGTTTTCTTCTTCTATAATCTCCCAACGCTATTATTCTTATGTTCCGTTTTTTTATCCCGTCCATTAAACGACGTTCTTGCGTTCTTATCATCTCGTCCCAACCATTTTTCATCATTCTCTCGTTCTTCTCCCATCCCGCTTTCCTCTTTCTCTTCCTTTTCCCATACAATTGTTCATCATTTTTCCTTTTCTGATCATTCTCACATTATCTTCACGTCCAGTTCATTTTGTATCATTGTCATATTATCTTCACGTCCCGTTCATTTTGTATCATTGTCACATCATCTTTACGTCTCGTTCATTTTGTATTATTCTCGCGTTATCTTCACGTCGCGTTCATTTTGTATCATTCTCACGCTATCTTCACGTCGCGTTCAATTTGTATCATTCTCACGCTATCTTCACGTCCCGTTCATTTTGTATCATTGTCACATTATTGTATCAATTTCACATTATCCTCACGTCCCGTTCATTTTGTATCATTCTCACGCTATCTTCACGTCCCGTTCATTTTGCATCATTGTCACATTATCTTCACGTCCCGTTCATTTTGCATCATTGTCACATTATCTTCACGTCCCGTTCATTTGTGCATCATCATTATCACATTATCTTCACGTCCCGTTCATTTTGTATATCATTGTCACATTATCTTCACGTCCCGTTCATTTTGGATCATTGTCACATTATCTTCACGTCCCGTTCATTTTGTATCATTGTCACATTATCTTCACGTCCCGTTCATTTTGCATCATTGTCACATTATCTTCACGTCCCGTTCATTTTGCATCATTAACACATTATCTTCACGTCCCGTTCATTTTGCATCATTGTCACATCATCTTCACGTCCCGTTCATTTTGTATCATTAACACATTATCTTCACGTCCCGTTCATTTTGTATCATTGTCACATCATCTTCACGTCCCGTTCATTTTGTATCATTGTCACATTATCTTCACGTCCTGTTCATTTTGTATCATTGTCACATCATCTTCACTTCACGTCCCGTTCATTTTGTATCATTGTCACATTATTTTCACGTCCCGTTCATTTTGTATATTGTCACATCATCTTCACGTCCCGTTTCATTTTGTATCATTGTCACATTATCTTCACGTCCCGTTCATTTTGTATCATTGTCACATCATCTTTACGTCTCGTTCATTTTGTATTATTCTCGCGTTATCTTCACGTCCCGTTCATTTTGTATCATTGTCACATTATCTTCACGTCCCGTTCATTTGGTATCATTGTCACATTATCTTCACGTCCCGTTCATTTTGTATCATTGTCACATTATCTTCACGTCCCGTTCATTTGGTATCATTGTCACATTATCTTCACGTCCCGTTCATTTTGCATCATTGTCACATTATCTTCACGTCCCGTTCATTTTGCATCATTGTCACATTATCTTCACGTCCCCGTTCATTTTGTATCATTGTCACATTATCTTCACGTCCCGTTCATTTTGCATCATTGTCACATTATCTTCACGTCCCGTTCATTTTGCATCATTGTCACATTATCTTCACGTCCCGTTCATTTTGCATCATTAACACATTATCTTCACGTCCCGTTCATTTTGCATCATTGTCACATCATCTTCACGTCCCGTTCATTTTGTATCATTGTCACATTATCTTCACGTCCCGTTCATTTTGTATCATTGTCACATCATCTTCACGTCCCGTTCATTTTGTATCATTGTCACATTATCTTCACGTCCCGTTCATTTTGTATCATTGTCACATCATCTTCACGTCCCGTTCATTTTGTATCATTGTCACGTTATCTTCACGTTCCGTTCATTTTGTATCATTGTCACATCATCCTCACGTCCCGTTCATTTTGTATTATTCTCGCGTTATCTTCACGTCCCGTTCATTTGGTATCATTGTCACATTATCTTCACGTCCCGTTCATTTGGTATCATTGTCACATTATCTTCACGTCCCGTTCATTTGGTATCATTGTCACATTATCTTCACGTCCCGTTCATTTTGCATCATTGTCACATTATCTTCACGTCCCGTTCATTTGGTATCATTGTCACATTATCTTCACGTCCCGTTCATTTGGTATCATTGTCACATTATCTTCACGTCCCGTTCATTTGGTATCATTGTCACATTATCTTCACGTCCCGTTCATTTGGTATCATTGTCACATTATCTTCACGTCCCGTTCATTTTGTATCATTGTCACATTATCTTCACGTCCCGTTCATTTTGTATCATTGTCACATTATCTTCACGTCCTGTTCATTTTGTATCATTGTCACATTATCTTCACGTCCTGTTCATTTTGTATCATTGTCACATTATCTTCACGTCCTGTTCATTTTGTATCATTATCACATCATCTTCACGTCCCGTTCATTTTGTATCATTGTCACATTATCTTCACGTCCCGTTCATTTTGCATCATTGTCACATTATCTTCACGTCCCGTTCATTTTGTATCATTGTCACATTATCTTCACGTCCCGTTCATTTTGCATCATTGTCACATTATCTTCACGTCCCGTTCATTTTGTATCATTAACACATTATCTTCACGTCCCGTTCATTTTGCATCATTGTCACATCATCTTCACGTCCCGTTCATTTTGCATCATTGTCACATTATCTTCACGTCCTGTTCATTTTGTATCATTGTCACATCATCTTCACGTCCCGTTCATTTTGTTTCATTGTGTCACATTATCTTCACGTCCCGTTCATTTTGTTTCATTGTCACATCATCTTCACGTCCCGTTCATTTTGTATCATTGTCACATTATCTTCACGTCCCGTTCATTTTGTATAATTGTCACATCATCTTACGTCTCGTTCATTTTGTATTATTCTCGCGTTATCTTCACGTCCCGTTCATTTTGTATCATTGTCACATTATCTTCACGTCCCGTTCATTTTTGTATCATTGTCACATTATCTTCACGTCCCGTTCATTTGGTATCATTGTCACATTATCTTCACGTCCCGTTCATTTGGTATCATTGTCACATTGTCTTCACACGTCCCGTCATTTTGTATCATTGTCACATTGTCTTCACGTCCCGTTCATTTTGCATCATTGTCACATTATCTTCACGTCCCGTTCATTTGTATCATTGTCACATTATCTTCACGTCCCGTTCATTTTGCATCATTGTCGCATTATCTTCACGTCCCGTTCATTTTGTATCATTGTCGCATTATCTTCACGTCCCGTTCATTTTGCATCATTGTCACATTATCTTCACGTCCCGTTCATTTTGCATCATTGTCACATTATCTTCACGTCCCGTTCATTTTGTATCATTAACACATTATCTTCACGTCCCGTTCATTTTGTATCATTGTCACATCATCTTCTTCACGTCCCGTTCATTTTGTATCATTGTCACATTATCTTCACGTCCCGTTCATTTTGTATCATTGTCACATCATCTTCACGTCCCGTTCATTTTGTATCATTGTCACATTATCTTCACGTCCCGTACATTTGGTATCATTGTCACATCATCTTCACGTCCCGTTCATTTTTGTATCATTGTCACATTATCTTCACGTCCCGTTCATTTGGTATCATTGTCACATCATCTTCACGTCCCGTTCATTTTGTATTATTCTCGCGTTATCTTCACGTCCCGTTCATTTGGTATCATTGTCACATTATCTTCACGTCCCGTTCATTTGGTATCATTGTCACATTATCTTCACGTCCCGTTCATTTGGTATCATTGTCACATTATCTTCACGTCCCGTTCATTTGGTATCATTGTCACATTATCTTCACGTCCCGTTCATTTGGTATCATTGTCACATTATCTTCACGTCCCGTTCATTTTGTATCATTGTCACATTATCTTCACGTCCCGTTCATTTTTGTATCATTGTCACATTATCTTCACGTCCCGTTCATTTTGTATCATTGTCACATTATCTTCACGTCCTGTTCATTTTGTATCATTGTCACATTATCTTCACGTCCTGTTCATTTTGTATCATTATCACATCATCTTCACGTCCCGTTCATTTTGTATCATTGTCACATTATCTTCACGTCCCGTTCATTTTGTATCATTGTCACATTATCTTCACGTCCCGTTCATTTTGCATCATTGTCACATTATCTTCATGTCCCGTTCATTTTGTATCATTGTCACATTATCTTCACGTCCCGTTCATTTTGTATCATTGTCACATTATCTGCACGTCCTGTTCATTTTGGATCATTGTCACATTATCTTCACGTCCTGTTCATTTTGTATCATTGTCACATTATCTGCACGTCCCGTTCATTTTGTATCATTGTCACATTATCTTCACGTCCTGTTCATTTTGTATCATTGTCACATTATCTTCACGTCCCGTTCATTTTGTATCATTGTCACATTATCTTGACGTCCTTTTCTTTTTGTATCATTGTCACATTATCTTCACGTCCCGTTCATTTTGCATCATTGTCACATTATTTTCACGTCCCGTTCATTTTGGATCATTGTCACATTATCTTCACGTCCCGTTCATTTTGGATCATTGTCACATTATCTTCACGTCCCGTTCATTTTGGATCATTGTCACATTATCTTCACGTCCCGTTCATTTTGGATCATTGTCACATTATCTTCACGTC
Organism: Conus betulinus; assembly: GCA_016801955.1. Classification (NCBI taxonomy): domain Eukaryota; kingdom Metazoa; phylum Mollusca; class Gastropoda; order Neogastropoda; family Conidae; genus Conus; species Conus betulinus. The sequence goes on from JADBJO010000873.1 coordinate 135,296, forward strand.
CCGTCATTTTGGATCATTGTCACATTATCTTCACGTCCTGTTCATTTTGGATCATTGTCACATCATCTTCACGTCCCGTTCATTTTGGATCATTGTCACGCTATCTTCACGTCCCGTTCATTTTGTATCATTGTCACGCTGTCTTCACGTCCCGTTCATTTTGTGTATCATTGTCACATTATCTTCACGTCCCGTTCATTTTGTATCATTGTCACATTATCTTCACGTCCCGTTCATTTGGTATCATTGTCACATTATCTTCACTTTCCGTTCATTTGGTATCATTGTCACATTATCTTCACGTCCCGTTCATTTGGTATCATTGTCACGCTATCTTCACGTCCCGTTCATTTTGTATCATTGTCACATTATCTTCACGTCCCGTTCATTTTGTATCATTCTTACATTATCTTCACGTCCCGTTCCGTTTTTGTATCATTGTCACATTATCTTCACGTCCCGTTCATTTTGTATCATTGTCACGCTATCCTCACGTCCCGTTCATTTTGTATCATTGTCACGCTATCTTCACGTCCCGTTCATTTTGTATCATTGTCACATTATCTTCACGTCCCGTTTCATTTTGTATCATTCTTACATTATCTTCACGTCCCGTTCATTTTGTATCATTGTCACATTATCTTCACGTCCAGTTCATTTTGTATCATTGTCACGCTATCCTCACGTCCCGTTCATTTTGTATCATTGTCACGCGCTAGTCGCGTCAGTCGTTCATTGTGTTCACGTTCTCCTCCTTTCAGTCAGTTGTTATTTCCACCATCCTCTGACGTCACTCATTCATCGCTTTCAACTTCTTCTCCAGTCACTCATTCATCGTTTTCAACTTCTTCTCAGTCACTCATTCATCGTTTTCAACTTCTTCTCAGTCACTCTCATTCATCGTTTTCAATTTCTTCTCAGTCAGTTATTTCTCGTTTCCACGTTCTCCTCCAGTGGGTCATTCATCATGTTCATGTTCTTTTCCAGTCAGTCACTTATCATTTTAACACTCCTCTTCAGTCATTCATTGATCCTTTTCACGTTGTTCTCCAGTCAGTCAGTCAGTCAGTCATCGTTTCCTCATGGTTCTCCCGCCAGCCAATCATCATCGTTTTCACGTTCCTCTGTGATGAATCATTCTTCGTATTCACGTTTCATCTCCCGTCAGTTATCATCGTCACGTTCTTCGCGCTTTTGTCATTCATCATTTCCACGTTAAATTATGGCAACTTTGCGAATAACTATCAATTCCCATTGCATCCCATTGAATTAGGAAGCATTGTTGTCATGAGATCTTTTGACAAAGCACAGGCATTTGTTAGGCACTCTCGGAGAACAATATAACGCCGAGCCTCACTTCTGATATCAACAGTTGAAGACAGGAAGAGGAGACTATATTTGTTCATCAAAGACCAAATTCATATATTACATACGAGGAATATAAAGAACATTTGATGTCTTTCTTTTCGCGTAAAAGTATTGTTGGCATTTTATTTATTGTTTAAAAAAAGCCAGAAGATCGTTAAAAAAAGCCTCTGAAAAAAAAGTAGTAGTAGTAGTACATCAGGCGGGTTGAAAAAAAGAAAGTTGATGCATATAAGATGGCAAGCTCGAAGAAAAACGATTGGCTAGTTTTACATATTACGTCATGATGCTCAATCGGTGCAAAATCATGCTGCAAGACTCGAGCAAAGAGCAAGCCGTGATACGCCAGTGGGCTGCTGAACACTCTGTACCGGCTTACAGTGTGTGTGTGTGTGTGTGTGTGTGTGTGTGTGTGTGTGTGCGCGTGCGCGCTCGCGCGCGCGTGTATATGTATACCTGCGTGTGAGCATTTGTGTCCGTGTGTCCATGTGCGTGTGTGTTTGTGTTTGTGTGTGCGTGATACGTCCATTTTGCGTGCGCGGGCATTGTTAAATATTAACATGTTCGTGCGCGCGCGCATGGTTATATTATATATGTGTGCTGGCGCGCGCGCGCGCGGGTTGTGTATGTACTAGTGCGTGTGTGCGCGCTTAGTTGTATATGTTTATGTGTGGGTGTGCGCGCGCGAGCGTACGCTTGCGCTTGTATGTCTATGTGTGCATGCGCGTGCGCGCGTGTGTTTGTGTGTCCGTGCGCGTTGTGTGGTGTGTGTGGATGTGTGTGCGCTTGAGTGTGTGTGTGTGTGTGTGAGAGAGAGAGAGAGAGAGAGGGGCGCACGTGTCGGCCTTTTCGAGCAACCATGCAAAGTGATGTGTTTGTGGAGGAGTGACAGGACAGATGGGGATGGAGAGGTGTCGTGGAAAGGGGGCGGGGAGAGTGTGTGATTGTAACTTTAAAATGAAATAATTATGTTTCTGTTGTTTTGACAAATTGTACTGTTTGTGAATGACCCTCACCATACATGAGTGGCTTACTGTCTCTATCAGACTAAGGTAAGTTTACTAAAGCCGTGAATCTGAATCATTTTCTAAAAGAAGTGTTAACAGATGGTTCAATCCTACAGTCAATCCTAGAGTCGCGCACACGTTCAGAATTAAAAAGTAATTAAGATATAATATTGATTTTTTCATGGTGTCGCTAATGTCCAACTTCTGTTTCCTAGGTCCGTGTGAAGTCACTGGGGCATCGCACTGAAGAACTGTTCACCAGATTCCTCCGATTCTGTCGGTTGTGTGCCGAGGCCTTGGTCTCTACAGATGTTTCCCTGTCCATTCTGCGATGTTGTCAGTCCATGTGTTTCTGTCTTCCCCTCGGTCTCGCTCCTTCAACACTTTCCTGGATGATTATTTTAGCGGGGCCGTTGGACTTCATGACAGTGCTAACTTTGTTGCTTTGTTTACTGGTGTCAGCAGATCTTTGTATGTGCTGTTTCATGGTCTGGCGCACTTGTTCAATGGTGATAATGATGGTCAGTATATCTTAAGCACCGTATCTTGCAATGATATCTCATTTCTGTGATTGGGTTCTTCCTTCCAGGTGCATGTCGCGTCTTTATATAGGAAATGAGATACCGCTGTGCATGCAAGAACCAGATTTGTGTTTCACTGAGATGTTATTTTCTTTCCACACAGGGTTCAGTCTGCTCTTGAGAAGATATCTGATTGAAATTTCCCATTCGCTAAAAACAAATCGAAAATATATAAATTGTTTGAAAAGGTACATCAATAGTTGAACAGTTGAACTATTTAACAGTGCCTAGCTTCTATGCATGTATGTTAGTAGTGGAAGTGGTGGTGTGGCTGGCCATTATTTGGTCTCCTTGGTGTTGATATCCATACTGTCTCGTGGACGTTTCTTCCCTAGTTTTAACAAGCTTGGTGAGTTCTTGTTCAGTGCCCGCCAGGCCATCCAAGTGACATGCACAGTGAAGTTCGTCGTGAAAGTTCTTCTTGCAGTGCTGATTGTGTTGCGATGATCTTCATCTGGTGGATCATCCATGATGCATTCCAGAATTGTTGAAAATAGTGGAGAGAATCTGACCAATCCCAGCTGATATGTGTGACCACGTTCTAATCGCGCCTTCAGTATTGTTACACTGGTCACTTTGACGTACACTTGCTGGATGTTGTAAACTTTGACCCGAGATCAAATTTCTCAGAAACGGCCAATAAACCCTCTCGACAGACTCATTCAAATGCCTCTTTGAAGTCTGAAGACATGATAGAACTTGTGGTGTTGCAGGTGTTTTGGGTGAAGGGTTAAAGATCTGTCCGATAATACTTCAGCCTTTCAGATACAGCGGTGGCTGTCTGCAACAATAATCTCTATTCAGAATTTCTTTCTTTCTTTCTGCGTTCGCAGGCTGATACTCCTGCGAACACTGCCTGTATAGAATGATTTTGAACACAACGTTGCTTACACTGCTGATTTAACTGGTCTTGCTGTTGTTCTGGCAGTGTTGAGGATTTCCTGTCTTTGGCAGTGCCGCGGTAAGTGATGGAGTATCTTTGGCGTTAGCCACTCTCTAGTGTGCCAGATTTTGTTGTTGATGACAGTTAATATATCAGTTGCTGCCTTTCCGCCCTATTCAAGTGTTCTGCAGGGATGTCGTCAGTGTTTGCAGCCCTGTCATGTTTCAGCGATTTCACTGCATCTACGACTTCTTCGACAGAGTGTTGGAAAGTCATCTCCATTGGATGGATGATGAACTGTTAGCATAGCTGGATCTCTTTGGCTCTGTTAGTTGGAGAGCTCAAAGCAAAGTTCTCCTGTCTTCTTCTGATGTGTTCTTTCTGTGCGAGACAATACGTTCTCATTCTGTCCTGTCGTTGCCGTTGTCTCCTCTCGATCGTCATTATTCATCACGACGTTCTCTTTTTCTCCAGTCTACCGTATTTACGTTTTGCACATCCGTTCCGGTCTGTCATTCATCTCTCTCACGTTCTGTTCATCCAACTCGTCTGTCATTCATCATTCTCGAGGTGTTTTCCTCTAAGTCTCATTCCTCCTCCTCCTCCTCCTCCTCCTCCTCATCATCATCATAATCACCACCACCATCATCATCATCATCACCATCAGCTTCATCGTCATGTCTCTCTGTCTCTCTCGCTTACTCTCTCAGAGAGAGAGAGAGAGAGGGAGAATGGATGATAATGACAATGACAATGATAAATATATTTTTGACGGTCTATTCATCAGATAAACCCATTTGACAAGGAAGCATATTTGAACATAACTCGGTAAAATCCATCGTTTATCTCATCCCACCCGTTCCCTCCCGCTACTCCTCATCCCACAACATATTCCGACAACTTCCTCACTTCCTCGTTCTCCATCCCCCCCCCCCCCCACCACCACCACCACCTCCAACCCCCTCCTCCCCCTTGCTCATACACACACTTATGCACATACAGGGACAGCGGACCATCCGGACACACATTTCAGTGATTAGATATATCACTAGTTGTTTTTTTTATATAATGTTCATAGTTTGTTATATGAATTTTGCTAGATCTAATTTCACGTTTTCACTCACGCTCGACAAAACATTTGCAATACGATTCCTTTCAGTAATCTCAGAAGTTGAGTCGCGTACAGTATTTTGCTTTCGGATATCTTTGTAAGCTGTGCAGTAGAATAAGAAATGAACTTCATTTTCGGTTTCTTTTTCACAGGATGGACAGTTTACCATCTGCCTGTTTTTCATCAATAGACCATCGCGTACAGTTATTAAGCCCACCAAACTTTGTCGAAATCTTTTGAAGTTGTCTCTGTGCCACTAATTTGTAATTGAAGACAAGAATCTTTCTGGTTGGAAAATGTTCTGCTGTTTTCTAGTTTGTAATTTACGCGAAATAAGTCTATCAGAGAGAGAGAGAGAGTCGACCAAAGGACAAAGACAGAGATACATATGGCTGAAAGAGAAAAAAAAATGACAGTGAGAGACAGACAGACAGAAAAAAAAAATAAAATGAAAAATTATTTTGAACATATATTTAAAAGTCATTTCTATACTTATTTCACGTATTATTTTTACTTTTTATTCGTCTAATTCTGTTTACTTTTTAGTTTCAATTTTTTTTTTGTTGCCTTTTTTCCTTGTTTATTTCCTTTAAAGTTTTTTTCCCATGTAATTAGTTATGACTGATCGGCCATTTTATTCAAATAACTACATGGATACACGCATATACACACGCGTACATATACGGCACGCACGCGCGCGCGCACACACACACACACACACACACACACTCTCTCTCTCTCTCTCTCTCTCTCTCTCTCTCTCTCTCTCTCTCTCTCTCTCTCTCTCTCTCTCTGTCGGTCTGTAATTAAAGTCAGCAATAAACACTTCCCTACATTCCACTTTTTGATACTTCCCTACATTCCACTTTCTGATACAACCAGATAAAATTCATACCAAATAAGACTTCTCGTATGAAAACAGTAAGCTGACCAAGTAACATAGTGTGTGTGTGCGCGCGCGTGCGTGCGTGCGTGCGCGCGCATGCGCGCGCGCGTGTGTGTATGTGTGTGTGTGTGTGAGGGAGAGTGATGTATATATCATTCATTAGAAGAAAATTGATTAAAACGTACATATCTGAGGCACAATAATGACACAAACATTAAATAACTAAATTAAAATGTTCATTAAGTAGACAAGTGAATTAGATGGCTTCGAATTTGTATTGAAATACGATCACGCTTGATTGAGAGAGAGAGAGAGAGAGAGAGAGAGAGAGAGAGAGAGCTTTCGTTCCTGCGTCTGTTAATATATTTATCTAGTTTTGTTGTTAATTAGTGACTAGTTGAGTTGCAACAACAAAGTTTTGTTTTTCTTTTCTCTACACACAGCTCCCCGCCCACCCCCCTGTATTTGTAGACGAGTTTGTTATACAATCATTTAAGTCCCTTTTTATTCTTTGGTACACTATTTTGTTACTTTTTTTTTTCGTTTGTTTTTCTTTCTTTCGTAGAATCGTTTGTTCTTTCGTTCGTTGGTTTTTTTTTTGTTTGTTTGTTTGTTTTGTGTTGTTTTTTGTTTTTGTTTTTTGTTTGTTTTGTTCGCTTTTTCATGCGTCTTTTCGGTCGCTCGCTCGTTCCTTGAGTCATTCGTTCGTACAGTCGGTCAATCGGTCGTTCAGACATTTATTCGTTCAGCCGGTCAGTCGGTCGTTCTTCGTTCGTTGATCTGTTCGGTCGGTCGCTCATTCAGACATTCATTCATTTAGTCGGTCGTTCAGTCATTCGTTTATAGATTTGTTCGGTCGGTCGCTCAGTTGTTTATTCGGTGAGTTGGTCGCTTAGTCATACATTTGTTCAGTTGGTCAGTCAGTCGTTCAGTTGTTTATTCGTTCAGTCGGTCAGTCATTCGTTCTTTCAGTCGATCAGTCGATTTTGTATTCACTCATTCGGTCAGTCGACCGTTCTGTCATTCAGTCGGTCAGTCGATCATACATTCTTTTAATCGGTCGTTTCGGTCATTCGTTCGTGCAGTCAGTCAGTCACTCATTCGTTCAGTCGGTCATTGATTTGTTTTTCAGTCAGACGTCATTCACTCGCTCAGTAGGTCAGTAGATCGTTCATTCGTGCCGTTGGTCATCGGTCGTCCAGACATTCATTCGTTCAGTCGGTCAATCGGGTCGTTCATTCATTCGTTCCTTCAGTCGGTTAATCAGGCGGTCAATCGGTCGTTCAGACATTCAATCGGTCAGTCGATCTTTCGGTCATTCGTTTGTGCGGTTATTGGTCGGTCGTTCAGTCAGCCATTTATTCGTTCAGTTGGTCGTTCGGTCATTCATTTGTGCAGTCAGTCAGTCAGTCGTTCAGTCATTCATTCGTTCAGTCGATCCGTCCATCGCTCCTTCATTCGGTCGGTCAGTCGATTGTTAATTCAGTCAGTCGGTCGTTCAGTCATATCATTTGTTCTGTCGGTCATCCATTATTCGGTCATTCAGTCTTTCATTCTTTGACAGTCGTTCAGTCATACATTCGTGTAGTCGGTCGTTCAGTCATTCATTCGTGTAGTCGGTCGTTCAGTCATTCGTTCAGTCATTCATTCGTGTAGTCGGTCGTTCATTCATGCATTCATTTAATCGGTCATCGGTCATTCAGTCATGTATTTGTGCAAGTCGGTCGGTCGGTCGTTCATTCATTTATTCGTTCAGTTGGTCATTCGTTCGTTCGTTCAGTCGGTCATTCATTCGTTCGTTCAGTCGGTCATCCATTCGTTCCTTCCTTCAGTCAGTCAGTCATTCGTTCAGTCGGTCACTCAGTCAGTCAGTCAGTCGGTCATTCGTTCAGTCGGTCATTCATTCATTCGTTCGTTCAGTCGGTTTTTCAGTCCGTCATTCGTTCAGTCAGCGGGCGTACGGTGAGGCACAGATGCAGGGCGTGACATGGGCGGGGGTGCACAGAGAGCGGATGCTGGTCGTGACGAGGATGGGCGAACGTAGAAGGGGGATGGGGAGAAGCGAATGCAGGGCATGACGTCTGGAGATACGTGGGACACGAATGCAGGGCATGACGTCTGGAGATACGTGGGACACGAATGCGGGGCATGACGCCTGGAGATACGTGGGACACGAATGCGGGGCATGACGCCTGGAGATACGTGGGACACGAATGCGGGGCATGACGCCTGGAGATACGTGGGACACGAATGCGGGGCATGACGCCTGGAGATACGTGGGACACGAATGCGGGGGCATGACGCCTGGAGATACGTGGGACACGAATGCGGGGCATGACGCCTGGAGATACGTGGGACACGAATGCGGGGGGCATGACGCCTGGAGATACGTGGGACACGAATGCGGGGCATGACGTCTGGAGATACGTGGGACACGAATGCGGGGCATGACGTCTGGAGATACGTGGGACACGAATGCGGGGCATGACGTCTGGAGATACGTGGGACACGAATGCAGGGCATGACGTCTGGAGATACGTGGGACACGAATGCAGGGCATGACGTCTGGAGATACGTGGGACACGAATGCAGGGCATGACGTCTGGAGATACGTGGGACACGAATGCAGGGGCATGACGTCTGGAGATACGTGGGACACGAATGCAGGGCATGCTACGGGATACGTGGGACACGAATGCAGGGCATATATTGCTGGTACAGAGTGGAGGATACAGCGTGTAACATGATTGTGGGTGTAAAGAACGGGGATACAGCATACAACATAGGTGGGGGTACGGTGGTCGCGGTTGCTGAACATGACATGGGTGAGGTGGCGAGGAGGTGCAGGCTTTGGGGCGTAACAAGAGTGGAGTGGGGTGGAGTGGGGAGAGCGCGGATCTCAGGGCTTGACATGGGTGTGGGGGAGAGGGGGGATTAAGATGTAAGGTGTGACATGGGTGGGGTGGTGGGTACTGGGGGTGGGGGAGAATGCAGGGTGTAATGTGGGTGGTGTGATGGATACAGGGAGCGAATGCAGGGGGTAATATGGTGGGTACAGGGGGGGTGGAAATGCAGGGTGTAATATGGGTTGGGTGGTGAGTACGGGGGTTGGGGGAATGCAGGGGGTGTAATATGGGTGGTGTGGTGGGTACAGGGGGAGCGAATGCAGGGTGCAACATGGGTGGGGTGGTGGGTACAGCAGGGAGGGGGCCAATGCAGGGTGCAACATGGGTGGGGTGGTGGGTACAGCAGGGAGGGGGGGGAGGGGGCGAATGCAGGTGCAACATGGGTGGGGTGGTGGGTACAGCAGGGGGAGGGGGGGAGGGGGCGAATGCAGGTGCAACATGGGTGGGGTGGTGGGTACAGCAGGGAGGGGGGGAGGGGGCGAATGCAGGTGCAACATGGGTGGGGTGGTGGGTACAGCAGGGAGGGGGGGAGGGGGCGAATGCAGGGTGTAATATGGGGTCGGTGGTGAGTACAGAGGGAGCGAATGCAGGTGTAACATGATGGGTTGGTGGGTATGGGGGGGTGAATGCAGGGTGTAATATGGATGGGTACAGGGGGTGAATGCAGGGTGTAATATGGATGGGGTGATGGGTACAGGGGGTGAATGCAGGGTGTAATATGGATGGGGTGATGGGTACAGGGGGTGAATGCAGGGTGTAATATGGATGGGGTGATGGGTACAGGGGGAGCGAATGAAGGGTGTAACGTGGGTGGGGTGGTGGTTACAGGGGGGGGGGGATTGCAGGGTGCAATATAGGTGGGGTGGGGGGATGCAGGGTGTAATATGGATGGGGTGGTGTATGTAGGGGATGAGGATGCAGGGTGTAATATTGATGGGGTCATGGGTACAGGGAGGGGGGGATGTAGGGTGTAATATGGATGGGGTGGTGTATACAGGGGTGGAGAATGCAAGGTGTAATGTGGATGGGGACGTGGATGGGGGGGGGTGGGGATGCATGGTGTAACATGGGTGTGGTGGTGTATACACGGGGGGGGGGGGGGGGGGGGGGGGGGGGAGAGAATGCAGGGGGTGTAATATGAGTGGGGTGATGAGTACAGGGGGGGGAAACCAGGGTGTAACATGGGTGGGGGGTGGTGTATACTGAAAGGGGGGGGGGGGGGGGGGTGAATGCAGGGTGTAACATGGATGCGGTGGTGGGTACAGGGGGGGGTGCACGGTGTAACACGGGTGGGGTGGTGTATACAGGTGGGGGGGGGTGTGCAGGGTGTAATATGGTTGGGGTGGTGGGTACAGGGGGGGGGGGGGGCGGGAATGCAGGGGTATAACATAGGTGGGGGGGTGGGTACAGGGGGACAGGGGGGATGCAGGGTTAACCTGGGTGGGGTGGTGGGTACAGCAGGGGGGGGGGGGGGGGGGGGAATGCAGGGTATAACATTGTGTGGGGTGGGGTATCCGGGGGTGGGGTGGGGTGGATGCAGGATATAACATGGGTGGGTGGTGTATAGAGGGTGGGGGGGGGTGTGAATGCAGGGTATAACATTGGTGGGGGTGGTGTATACAGGGGGGGGAATGCAGGATGTAATATGGGTGGGGTGGTGGGTACGGGGGAGGGATGCAGGGTGTAATAGGGGTGGGGTGGTGGGTACAGGGGGGGGGAGCAGGGTGTAATATGGGTTGGTGGTGGGTACAGTGGTGGGTACTGGGGTGGGTGGAATGCAGGGTATATAACATGGGTGGGGTGGTGGGTACAGGGGGAGGCGAATGCAGGGTGTAATATGGGTGGGGTGGTGGGTACAGGGGGGTGATGCAGGGTGTATATGGGTGGGGGTGGAGGGGGTACAGGGGGAGCGAATGCAATGTGTAACATGGGTGGTGTGGTAGGTACAGGGGGAGGGGCGAATGCAGGGTGTAATATGGGTGGGGTGGGTGATGGGTACAGGGGGTGATGCAGGGTGTAATATGGATGGGGGGGTGATGGGTACAGGGGGTGATGCAGGGTGTAATATGGATGGGGGGTGATGGGTACAGGGGGTGATGCAGGGTGTAATATGGATGGGGTGATGGGTACAGGGGGTGATGCAGGGTGTAATATGGATGGGGTGATGGGTACAGGGGGTGATGCAGGGTGTAATATGGATGGGGTGATGGGTACAGGGGGTGATGCAGGGTGTAATATGGATGGGGTGATGGGTACAGGGGGAGCGAATGTAGGGTGTAACATGGGTGGGGTGGTGGGTACAGGGGAGGTGTGAATGCAGGGGTGTAATATGGGTGGGGTGGTGGGTACAGGGAGAAGGGGGATGCAGGGTGTAATATGGATGGGGTGGTGTATACAGGGGGGGTGGGGGGGTTGGATGATGCAGGGTATAATATGGATGGGGTCGCTGGTACAGGGGGGGGGGGGGGGGGGGGGGGGGGGAGATGCAGAATGTAACGTAGGTGGGATGGTGTATACAGGGGGGGTGGGGGGCAGGGTGTAAAATGTGTGGGGTGGTGGTGGGTACAAGGGGTGAAATCAGGGTGTAACATGGGTTGGGTTGTGTATACAGCGGGGGGGGGGGGGGGGAATGCAGGGTGTAACGTGGATGGGGGGGTGGTGGGTACAGGGGGGATGCAGGGTGTGTAACATGGGTGTGGTGGTGGAAAGGGGGGGGTGCATGGGTGTAATATGGGTAGGGCGGTGTATACAGGAGGAGCGAATAAGGGTGTAATATGGGTGGGGTGGTGGGTACGGGGGTGGGGTGGTGGAATGTAGGGTAATATGGGTGGGGTGGTGGGTACAGAGGGGGGAATGCAGGGTGTAATATGGGTTGGGTGGTGGGTACAGGGGGGATGCAGGGTGTAATATAGGGGGGGGTGGTGGGTACAGAGGGGATGCAGGGTGTAATATGGTGGGGGTGGTGGGTACAGGGAGGGGGGCGAATGCAGGGGTGTAATATGATTGAGGGGGTGGTGGGTATATGGGGGGATCGATCGAATGCAGTGTGTAATATGGGTGGGGTGGGGTGGGGGTACAGGAGCAGGGGAATGAATATAGGGTGCAATTCGGGTGGGGTGGTGTATACAGGGGGGGGGGTGCAGGGTGTAATATAGGTGGGGTGGTGTGGTGTATACAGGGGAAGGGAGGGAATGCAGGGTGTAATATGAGTGGGGTGATTGGTAAAGGGGGGTGTGGGAATGCATGGGGGTTTAATATGGGTGGGGTGGTGTATACAGGGGGGGGGGGGGTGGGGGGGTGTAATATGGATGGGATGGTGTGTATATGGTGCGGGGGGGGGGGGGGGTGCAGGGTGTAATATGGATGGAGTGGGTGCAGGAGGGAGATGCAGGATGTAATATGGGTGGGGTGGTGTATACAGAAGGGGGGGGGGGGGGGGGCGGAATGCTGGCTGTAACATGGATGGGTGGTGTGTACAGGGGGGGGGGGGGATATGCAGGTTTTAATATGGGTGGGGTGGTGTATACAGGAGGGGGGGGGGGGGCGGAATGCAGGCTGTAACATGGATGGGTGGTGTGTACAGGGGTGGGGGGGGGGGGATATGCAGGTTTTAATATGGGTGGGGTGGTGTATATAGTGGCGGGGGGGGGGGGGGGGGGGGGGGGAGGATGCAGGGTGGTAACATGTGAGATTGGTGGTGTATACAGGGGGGTGAGGAATGCAGGGTGTAACATGAGTTTGTGGTGGGTACAGGGGGGAATACAGGGTGTAATATGGGTGGGGTGGTGTATACAGTTGGGAGGGTGATGCAGGGTGTAACTTGGGTGGGGGGTGGTGGATACAGGGGGGAGGGTATGCAGGGTGTTATATGGGTGGGGGGGTGTTGCTTACAGGGGGGTTGAATGCAGGGTGTAATATGGGTGGGGTGGTGGGTACAGGGGGGTTTGAATGCAGGGTGTAATATGGGGTGGGGTGGTGGGTACAGGGTGTAACAGTGGGGGGGTGGGGGGGTACAGAGGGGGGATATGCAGGTTGTAATATGGGTGGGGGTGGTGGATACAGGGTGGGGGTGGGGTATGCAGGGTGTAACATAAATGAGTGTGGTGGGTACAGTGTGTGTGTGGGGGGGGATGCAGGGTGTAATACGGCGGGGGGTGGTATACCGGGAAGGGGGGTGGGGTGAATGCAGGGTGTAACATGGGTGTGGTGGTTGATACAGGGTGGGGGGCGAATGGAGGGTGTAACATGGGTGGCGTGGTGGGTAGGGTGGAGTTGGGGGCAATGCAGGGTGTAATATGAGTGGGGTGATTTGGTAAGGGGGGGTGTGGGAATGCAGGGTTTAATATGGGTGGGGTGGTGTATACAGGGGGGGGGGGGGGGGGCATGCAGGGTTTAATATGGATGGGTTGGTGTATACGGGTGTGAGGGGGATGCAGAGTGTAATATGGATGGGGTGGTGGGTGCAGGGGGTATGCAGGGTGTGACATGGGTGGGGTGGTGTATACAGGGGGGTTGGGGATGCAGGGTGTAATATGGGTGGGGGGTGGTGGGTACGGGAGGGGGGGGGGGGGGGGCGGATGCAGGGTTAACATGGGTGGGTGGTGAATACAGTGGGGGTTGGGGGTGGAATGCAGGGTGTAACATGGGTAGGATGGGGTGGCATATACAGGGGGGAAATACAGTGTGTAATATGTGTGGGTTGTTTATACAGGGAGGGGGGAGGGGAATACAGGGTGTAATATGGGGGGGGTGGTGGGTATTGGGGGGGATGTGGGGTGCAATATTGGTGGGGTGATGGGTATTGGGGGGGAATGCAGGGTGTAATATTGGTGGGGTGATGGGTACAGGGAGGGACGAATGTAGTTTGTAATATGGGTGGTGTGGTGTAGTGGGTACAGGGGGGGGGGGGGGAGGGGGCGAATGCAGTGTGTAGTATGGGTGGGGTGGTGGGTACAGGGGGGAGGGAATGCAGGGTGTAATATGGGTGGGGTGGTGTATACAGGGGGGGGGATACAGTTTGCAATATGGGGTGGGATGGGGTCGTGTATACGGGGGGAGGGGGGGATGCAGGGTGTAATATGGGTGGGGTGGTGGGTACAGGGGGGGGGGGGGTGGATGCAGGGTGTAATATGGGTGGGGGGATACAGAGGGGTGGAATGCAGGGTGTAACATGGATGGGGTCTTGGGTACAGGGGGGTTGCAGGGTGTAATAATGTGGGTGGGTACATGCAGGGGGGAATGCAGGGTGTGTGATATGGGTGGGGCTGTGGGTACACGGGAGGCCGAGGGGAAATGCAGGGTGTAATATGGGTGGGGTGGGTGGTAGATACAGAGGGGGTGAATGCAGGGTGTAACATGGGTGGGGCTGTGGGTACACGGGAGGCCGAGGGGAAATGCAGGGTGTAATATGGGTGGGGGGTGGTAGATACAGAGGGGGTGAATGCAGGGGTGTAACATGGGTGGGTGGTGGATACAAGGGGGGAGTGGGGGCAGGCAAATGGAGAGTGTAACAAGGGTGGCGTGGTGGATAGGGTGGGGGAGGGGCAATGCAGGGTGTAATATGAGTGGGGTGATTGGTAAAGGGGTTGTGGGAATGCAGGGTGTAATATGGGTGGGGTGGTGTATACAGGGGGGGGGGTGGGGGAATGCAGGGTGTAATATGGGTGGGGGGTGGTGGGTGGGTACTGGGGGGCTGGGCAGGGGCAGGAGGAATGCAGGGTGTAAAATGGGTGGGTCGTGTATACAGTGGGGGGTGGGGGTGGAATGAAGGGTGTAACATGGGTAGGGTGGGGCGGCGTATACAGGGGGGAAATACAGTGTGTAATATGTGTGGGGTTGTGTATAGGGGGGGGAATATACAGGTAATATGGGTGGGGTGGTGGGTACATGGAGGGGAGGAATGCAGGGTGTAATATGGGTGGGGGTGTGTACAGGGGTGGGAGAATGGAGGGTGTAATATGGGTGGGATGGTGGGTGCAGGGGGGGGGGGGGGGGAATGCAGAGTCTAATATGGGTGGGGTGGTGGGTACAGAGGGGGAATGCAGGGTGTAATATGGGGGGGTGGTGGGTATTGGGGGGGGGGATGCAGGGTGTAATATGGGGGGTTGATGGGTACAGGGAGGGACGAATGTAGTTTGTAATATCGGTGGTGTGGTGTAGTGGGTACAGGGGGGAAGGGCGAATGCAGTGTGTAGTATGGGTGGGGTGGTGGGTACAGGGGGGGAGGGGAATGCAGGGTGTAATATGGGTGGGCCATGGGGTGGTGTATACAGGGGGGGGATACATGGTGTAATGTGGGTGTGGTGTGGTGGTGATTTGAGAGCATCAGAGTCATGTGGGTTTTTCTGCCCCAACTGGCTCCCACCCAGAGTTGAGTTTGCTGTGGACTCAGTTGGGAAGACTGGGACCACACAGTCGAGTTTCGTCCACTTAATGGGATGCGTTTCTGAGAGTGTTGCTCAAATTTCCTGACCAACACTGCAGGTGCCTGTATCTCTCGGGCCTGGTTGACGCCGTGACATGAGTGTCTTATTGGGGCAGAGGGGGCGTGATGAAATGCGTAGTATAGTGGGCGCTTGGGCAGAGGAGCTCGGATGAAGGACATGACGCGAATTGGCTGTGTAGGGCAGATGGGATACAGATGGAGGGTGTGCGTATGAAGGGCGTGACGTGGGCATGCTGGGTGTATTGGGGCAGAGGAGGTGCAGATGAAGGGCGTGACATGCTGATTGTATTGGGGCAGAGAGGAGGTGACGATGAAAGGCGTGACATGCTGGGTGTATTTGGCAGAGGAGGTGCAGATGAAAGGCGTGACATGCTGCTGGGTATTAGGCAGAGGAGGTGACGATGAAAGGCGTGACATGCTGGGTGTATTTGGCAGAGGAGGTGCAGATGAAAGGCGTGACATGCTGGGTGTATTAGGCAGAGGAGGTGACGATGAAAGGCGTGACATGCTGGGTGTATTTGGCAGAGGAGGTGCAGATGAAAGGCGTGACATGCTGGGTGTATTGGGGCAGAGGAGGTGCAGATGAAAGGCGTGACATGCTGGGTGTATTAGGCAGAGGAGGTGACGATGAAAGGCGTGACATGCTGGGTGTATTGGGGCAGAGGAGGTGCCGATGAAAGGCGTGACATGCTGGGTGTATTGGGGCAGAGGAGGTGCAGATGAAAGGCGTGACATGCTGGGTGTATTAGGCAGAGGAGGTGACGATGAAAGGGGCGTGACATGCTGGGTGTATTGGGGCAGAGGAGGTGCCGATTGGTAGAGCGCCTGACTCGCAATCTTGGTGAACCTGGGGTTGCGGGTTCGAACCTCCGCCGGGGCGTTTCGGTACAGGGGGATTTTTCCCTCGGAGTTAACATTGGTTCTGACTCCATTTCCCATACAGTCCTTCGAATGAGACTATAAACCGAGGTTCCGTGTGTGAACGCACGCATAACATCTTGCACACACGTAAAATCCCATCACCAACATTCGAAGAGTAGGCCAGTTTGGCCGTTGGTATGGATGACACGTTACACATAGCATGCACCCTGAGTGAGAAATGGAAAGAATGAAGGAAGGAAGTAAGGAAAATGAGTGATCGATATTGAAACGATACTTACTGGATGACACGGGAAACGACTGAATGAAGCGCCAGCTGGCAGCTCTTCAGTCGGCACTACCCAGGTAGGCAGCCTAACAACCACATACACGCGCGTGTGTGCGCATGCACACACACACACACACACACACACACACACACACACACACACACACACCAAAACAAAACAACACAAAAACAACCCCTACACACACACGCGCGCGCACACACACACATTTGCAAACACGCACACATACGCGCGCGCGCGCGCACACACACACACTCACTCAAACACACACACACACACACACACACACACACACACACACACACACACACACACACACACACACACACACACACACACACACACACACACACACACACACACACACACAGGCGCGCGCGCACACACAGGCGCGCGCACACACAAACATTCGCATTCGTACACATATGCATTAACGTACACACACATCTCCAATTTCCAATCTCCAATTTCCAGATCTGCATCACCCAACCAGTCCACCCCAACCAGCGCACACACGTCTACAGTATTTAAGGGGGTCCCGAGATATTCGAAGTGTTATCTCAGTTGATACTTATCTCAGTTGATATGTGTTGGATCGTTTGCGTCTGTTGTTGGAGAGTCCCAGTATGAGTCTGTCCTAATCTCAAAGAATCTTAGCAGTGTTAGCCTTGAGATTATTCCAATGTTCACAAAAAGGACAAACACATACTCACACAGACACACACACACACACACACACACACACACACACACACACACACACACAGACGCGCGGCCCCGCGCACATACACACACACAAACACACACGAACACACACACACACACACACACACACACACACACACACACACACACACCAGGATTCTTTCCTTACTGGAAAATAGATTAGGTAGGCGAAGCAATAAGCTTACATATAATATAAAACAAACGATGAATAGAATATATAAAACAAACGATACGTATACGATACATGTAATATAAACAAACGATACATTTGATATAAAAACAAACGATGCATATAATATAAAAAACAAACGATACACATAGTGTAAAAACAAACGATACATATAATACAAAAACAATCGATACATATAATGCAAAAAAACATCCAATACATATGATAATAAAACAAGCGATACATACAATATAAAAACAAACGGTACATATGATAATAAAAACAAACGATACATTGGATATAAAAAACAAACGATACAGATGATATGAAAACAAACGATACATATAACATACAAACAAACGATACATATAGTATAAAAACAAACGACACATATAATATAAAAACAACGAGACATATGATATAAAAAACAAACTATATATATATATATATATATATATATATATATATATATAAGATAAAAAACAAACGATTCATATAATACAAAAAATAGTCGATACATAATAATGCAAAATAAATAAATAAATAAATAAACGATACATATGATAATAAAACAAGCGATACATACAATATAAAAACAAACGATACAGATAATATGAAAACAAACGATACATATAACATACAAACAAACGATACATATAGTATAAAAAACAAACGACACATATATATATAAAAAAACAAATGAGACATATAAAAAAAAACACACGACACATAATATAGAAACAAACGATACATATAACATGAAAACAAACGATACATATAACTATAAAGACAAAAATATACATAATATAAAACACAAATGATACACATAATATAAAAACAAACGATACATACAATATGAAACCAAACGATACGTATAATATAAAACAAAGCGATACATACAATATAAAAACAACTATACATATAACATAAAAAAACAAACGATACATATAACAAGAAGACAAACGGTACATATAATATGAAAAAAAACTATACATACAATATAAAAACAAACGATGCATATAATATACAAAACGGGCAAACAGCGACTGGTCCACACATGGTGTCGGCTACTTCATGAATCTGAAACTGAAACCGAAACAAACCTGCAGTTTCAGGATGAAGCTAATTAAACTCAGGAGAAAATCAAATGAAACGAAGTGATTAAAAAATCACAAAGAAATTGAAGGGCGGGGGATAGAGGGTTACCCTGGCAAGATTCTGCTGGAAAATCCATTTAAACAGGCAAAAAAAACTCTACACAGAGAGAAAAAACAACAAACCTGAAACACGAACAGGTGGCGCTGAACTGCGGCGACAACACGTTCCCTGGGGAGAGCAGTGCGGATTTCAGGCAGAGAAATATGTTGTGACGGTGGAATTCTGTAGTACAGTGTAGTGCAGAACGATGCAGTACAGTACAATACTGTGCAACACTATACAATACAATGCAATACAATCATCATACAATATGAACACGTTACCTTCCTTAGCCCCCCCCCCCCCCCCCCCCCCCCTCCTGCGCGCACAGGCACGCACACTCACACACACACACACACACCTGAATCAATTTGGTTGTTTTGCACATCGGTCGATTGTAGTCGTCACCATCTTGTAAAATTATGAAAAAAAAAAATTATAAAGAAAAGGGAAGAACAGAAGACAGAAAGAAAATCAAAAGCAAGAAAAAAGGGGGGTGCAGGGGAGGGGGGAGGTGTAGGGGAGGGGGAGAGAGAGAAAAAAAAAAAAAAAAAATGGCAACACACGTACAGCAAATAATACATGATATAAAACATCAAAGAAAACTGCTTATAACATTAAACATGAACGAAAAACAAAGTGCATCAATTCAACAGAAATATGCATTTTAAAAAAAAATTGAAAAGCCATTAAGAGAATATTAGAGGGAGAAAAACAAGCGGAGGGGGGGGGGGGTTGAACAAGAGAGAAAGTTGTGTGGGGGGGGTAGTAGTAATAACAGCAATATATGTGTAAATGAGCTTAAGAAGAGATGCTTTTTTTCCGCGCACATGGAACAAACTTGCATTCAAACCACAAACTTGATGAGGCAGTGAAGTAGTCGGCTGGGCCTTTTGGTTCATTGACGCATCCATCTATCCGTCACTTAAAGGACACTGACAAACATCAAAACCCAACTGACTCGCGTCTCACTTTTCTGGATTATGCAGCCTCAAAAGTGTTATAGTTTCCTGCAGACAGACGTCATTCCTCCTCCTCCTCCTCCTCTCTTTTCTTTGTCTCTCTCTTCTCTCTCTTTCTCTCTCTCGTTGCGCCTTCTCCACCCGCTCATTCTTTTACACTCACCAGTCTGTTTATATTTACACACTGTCTATCTTTTTTTCTTACACTTGTGAGAAAAGAGAAGAAGAAGAAGGAGAAAATCTGACCTTTTCATGTGCTGTTGTTAGTTTTTACTGTTATCAAAAACTATTTCTGTTCTTATAATCTATTTCGTCGTGTTGTAAGGGGTGATGTTGTTGCAGTGTAGGATTTGCTGTAAAGGACTATTCTCTTTTCAGATTTTGTTTGAAACAAAAAGTTTGTGTGCGTTGTTTGTTCTTGTGAAGCATGTCTATTTTAATTCACTCTATCCTGTTATTTGTTTTTGTCTTTATAAAAATGTATTTCCGTTCTTTTGTTTTGTTACTTTTTGCTGCAGAGGATTTTCTTCCATTTGTAGGTCTTTTCG
Organism: Conus betulinus; assembly: GCA_016801955.1. NCBI lineage: Eukaryota > Metazoa > Mollusca > Gastropoda > Neogastropoda > Conidae > Conus > Conus betulinus. The sequence goes on from JADBJO010000873.1 coordinate 155,248, forward strand.
TGGTAAAATATTATTTCTGTTTCTTACGATATGCCGTTTGATATACCGAGTGAAAAGGGGAGAAAAAGAGCACTTTTACTACGGTTGTTCCAGTTGTCGTCCTTGAGGTCCACTTTACCCTTACGTCAATGTTATCCATTGATATAGCTTCGTGACCGGTCTGCACATTGTCATTGAAAATTCATCACTTGCCCGATGTATGCACTATACACGGCATTCAGTGTACTTTCGCTTTCGTTTTTATGTCATATAGTATGTATCATATATATCAAATATTGTCCACTTTAATCATCTACAGCTGTAGCGTGTTTCTGTATTTGCCTGTGGTTCGAAAGTCTGAATTCCTTCTAGTGGACGCCTGTGACGTATTTTGAGAGTTACGCAACAAAAACGTCACTTTATCGCCGATTATGACGTTGCCGCTTGACGTTTGTTGATATGAATTATTCCGCTTACCTTCCTCTTGTTTTTAAAGTTCTGGTAACTACAGCCGACCACAGCATACCGCGTAAAGATTGTGCCTCGCTGTCTTCGTTTTCAAAGTCAAATGTTCTGTATGAAGTTTGACCAGCTACGTGATGACATCATGCTTTATAAGGGAGGGAACTCGTTTTTTGTCCGCGGAAGACCTCGATTCTTCTTCGCGCGACGAGTCCAAACTGCCAGATTTCGAGATGTAAAACTGTCGCCACACTTCCAAGCAACGCACTGGTTAGGCTGCTGTCGCTGATCGTCTTTTTGATGGCAGATCCAACGTCAAACAGGGACCAAGAGCCATTCGTCGCCTAACCACTTCCATTACTTAAAGAAAATCACCAAAAAAATCGGAAATCGTCGAAAAAAAAAGCTTCAAAAAGTGCTGGACGGAAGGAAGCGATTCAGACCGTTGTTTTTTGTGGCGTAGATCTAGATTGTTGAGGATTTTGAACCTGGGTGAGGAGAATGAATCCCGCTGCTCCGAGCTACCCCATGGCGTCCCTGTATGTCGGGGACCTGCACCCTGATGTGACGGAAGCCATGCTGTTTGAGAAGTTCTCCACGGCGGGTCCAGTGCTGTCCATTCGAGTCTGTCGCGATATGATCAGTCGTCGCTCCCTGGGTTATGCCTATGTCAACTTTCAGCAGTCGTCTGACGGTAGTGGAATCCTCTGTAAATCAAGTTGTGGTGCTAATGGTAGTAGCAGCAGCTGCAGCTGCAATAGAAGTATTAGTGTAAGAGGTGAAGAATGAGCTGACCTGATACAAGTATATTCGAAGAGTTAGAAGCAACATCGTTAAGCACATTCGAAAAATGAAACGTGACCAGAAACAAACATGTAGAATACTTGATCACTTAGTGGAAAAGACAGCTTGGGTCCAGAAAAAAAAAAAAACGCTAAAACTTTCCCAGTTATAACCAGGTGTGCCACTGACAGACTTTTAAAAAAAGTTCTTTTTGGTAACGAATGCTATTTGTAAATATTGTTTTATTGTTGACGCCGTCGTACCCTGGCTAAAAGACTCCAGGGATCATCGAACAGCCGAAGTACTTGAATACTATGGTACAAATGCATCAGCTGGGGATGAGAACATTACGTATGTGACCGTTTATGATTACCCTGCCACATGGGCAGCCACATTCCGACTTCGAGGGATTTTGGAGACTGATGGTGTTATGCTAGGAGCTTTTCACGACTGAAGACAATCCCCGCATTACTATGCTAAGCCTAACAAACATTTTGATGTAGCCTTGGTGTTCTAGCCAATGTCAATGGGTCTGACACAGCCTTAAGCCAAGTATTTATGACATAAACTGTCGACACGATGAATGATATGATCCATACGATATGATCCATATGATTTACATGCTATCTATTTCTTCAGTTTTCTCGTTGTTCTCTTCTGAGCAAATAAGCGCAGCTCCATCGTGTACTACTTTTTGACTAATGCGAATGGGATCTTGAAAAGCCGCGAGGCTAACATAATCTTAAGAACTGACTGGAACTGAATTAGTAGTGGTAATAATAGTAGTAAGTAGTAGTAGAACTAGTGGTTGTCTCTGTTGTTTTCATAGTGATGGTGGTGATGGTGATATTTGCAGCAGTAGCAGCAGCAGCATTAGTAGTAGAGGTAGCAGTTGTTGCAATAGTAGTAGTAATGATAGTAGTAGTAGTTGGTGTTGTAGTAGTAGTTAGGGACGTGCGTCTAAGCTTAAACTGTGAAACCAGTTAATTACGGAGACCCTCAATACCAACATTCAAATAATGCCACTAGGGCCCAATACCATTAGGTTCCTATTCTAATGGGGCCCAGTCCGGGACTGAGGAGTACTGGGACCTAATAGAGTGAGATTTTCAGCAAAGAATTCCCTAACATCCCAGTACCATTCCAGCCCAAACACTGAGCCCTTTTCATGGGAACTGGGCCATAACGGAACCGGAACGCAATGAAACCTCAGTCATTGCTGTTCTGTCAGGTCGCAGTCCCATTTTGGACTAATTCCACCAGTGTCAGCCGGTACATTTTCACAATGGTGAGTTATCCTACAGCTACTTAATCTGACGAGCTGGACAGATGGAGAAAGAGAGATACAAAGTGATATAGAGAGAAAGTTAGGGAGGGGAAGAATGGAGGGAGGGGGTATGGGTTGCCAAGAAATAAGATAGAGAGGACGCAGAGAGTATACTTGTCTCTGTCTCTGTCGCCGTTTCCGTCTCTGTGTCTTTTTTGCCGGGATCTCTCTCTGTCTCTCTCTCTCTCTCTCTCTCTCTCTCTCTCTCTCTCTCTCTCTCTCTCTCTCTCTCTCTCTCTCTCTCTCTCTCTCTCTCTCTCTCTCGCGAGAAAGGGACCAGATGTCACTAATCTGTACTAGACCCTAATGGCATTTGGCTTTATTAGTTTTCGACCCCACTGGAATTTGACCCTAGTTGTTCTGGGCACTTAGGGATTTGTTCTGGGTTCTCAAGGTACTGGTCCCTACAAAAACCGGGCTGTAATGTTACTTGGCCGCACTGTAACTGGATCATAATGGAACTGGGCTTTAACGTTACATGGCCGTACTGTTACAGGATCATAGTGGAACTGGCCCCTAACGTTACATGGCCGTACTGTAACTGGATCATAGTGGACTGGCCTTTAACGTTTCTTGGCTGTACTGTTACAGGATCCTAATGGAACTGGGCTCTGACGTTACTTGGCCGTACTGTTACAGGATCATAGTGGAACTGGCCCCTAACGTTACATGGCCGTGGCGTAACTGGATCATGATGGAACTGGACTCTAATGTTACTTGGCCGTATGTAACCGGATCATAACGGAATTGGACCTTAACGTTACTTGGCCGTACTGTAACACTAACAGGATCATAATGGAACTAGACTCTAACGTTATATGGCCGTACTGTAACCGGATCATAATGGAACTGGGCCCTAACGTTACTTGGCCGTAGTGTAATCGGATCATAATGGAACTGGGCACTAACGTTACATGGCCGTTCTGTAACTGGATCATAATAGAACTAGACCCTAACGTTACTTCGCCGTACTGTAACTGCACAGGCTCCTAATGACATTGGGATCACATTATTTGGATCTAATTGTATGCTAAATAGACCTTCTTCTTCTTCTTCTTCTTCCTCTTCTTCTCTTCTTCTTCTTCTTCTTCTTCTTCTTCTTCATCGTCTTCAGAGTGAAGAACTGTTCATCATGTTCCAAAAGCTGTCGACTCCGTTACGGCCTATGTCTCTGCAGATTTCATCTTCTGACCACTGGGGATTTGGCTTTTAGTAAGTAGAAAGCCGTCCATTTCTTCTCCGATGCGGCCATGAGCTGGGCACCCTCCCATACCCTCCTCCACCCCCTTCTCCTTCTGTGCCCTCCTCCACCCCCTTCTTCTCCTTCTATGCCCTCCCTCCAACGGTTATTGTCTATCCCTCGCTCATCATTTTTGCCGTATGGAAATAAAAATACGAGGAATAACTAGATCCCTACTACTGCTTTCATCCATCCTCTGCTCATCAGCTTACAAGAATAAACGCAGCTGCTCTTGGAATGGAGGGCCTGCAGTTCTTTTTTTTTACCCTCTGGCAGTCTACTGTGCTGCTGACCCTTGACATGTCTACAATGCTAGTGGTGGACAACAGTAGAAATCGTTGCATGAAATTCTGTCTTTCTGCGTATCCGTCTAATCCTGTCCGTACTCTTACACGCAACCCTGACCCTAATCTAGTGCAGGTCCTAACCAAAACTAGCCATACTAACCATGATATTAGCTCTAAGCAGTAAACTAAAACGAAGATTACAAAACAGTTCACAAACCTTCGTGATGATTAGTCCTGTTTGCTGAGCACTGTAACTGCTCTGGATAGTAATGATGGAATCAAAAATGTTATTTTGCTGTTCAGCATACTAAATTCCG
>JADBJO010000873.1:164642-172142 GCA_016801955.1 Conus betulinus
TCTGTTTTTCACTGCCTCTGACACCACAGTGGGAAGAAAGGATTCTTTGAGACTGTCTTTTCACTGCCTATGACACCATGATGCCTGTCTTTTCACTGCCTGTGACGCATAATGACTGTCTTTTCACTGCCTGTGACACCATAAGGACTGTCTTTTCACTGCCTCTGACACTACCAGTGGGATGAAAGGATTCTTTGAGACTGTCTTTTCACTGCCTATGACACCATAAAGACTGTCTTTTCACTACCTATGACACCATAAAAGACTGTCTTTTCACTGTTCACACCATAATGACTCTCTTTTCACTGCCTAGGACACCAAAGACTGTCTTTTCACTGCCTATGACATCATAATGACTGTCTTTTTCAGTGCCTATGACACCATGGTGACAGTCTTTTCACAGCCAATGACACCATAATGACTGTCTTTTCACTGCGTGTGACACGATTATGACTGTTTTTTCACTGCCTGTGACACCATAATGACTGTCTTTTCACCGCCTGTGACACCATGATGACAGTCTTTTCACTGCCTATGACACCATGATGACAGTCTCTTTACTGCCTGTGACACCATAATGACTGTCTTTTCACTGTCTATACCACCATGATGACTGTCTTTTCACTGCCTATGACACCATGATGACAGTCTTATCACTGCCTATTACACCATAATGGAAGGGGAATCGACTGCAGTACCTGCCACCAGTGCTCTGGAACCGAAAGTTCTTCAGTTTTGCTGTGTGAAATTCTGCAGGGATTTTGATCTATTCTGTGATGGTGTCTTTTGATATATATAGTCTGTGGTGCTGTCTTCTGGTATAGTCTGTGGTGGTGTCTTTTGATATGGTCTGTGGTGCTGGTTTTTGGTATAGTCTGCGGTGGTGTCTTTTGACATAGTCTGTGGTGGTGTCTTTGATACACTCTGTGGTGGGTGTCTTTTGATACAGTCTGTGGTGGTGTGTTTTGATACACTCGGTGGTGGTGTCTTTTGATATAGTCTGTGGTGGTGTCTTTTGATACACTCGGTGGTGGTGTCTTTTGATACAGTCTGTGGTGGTGTCTTTTGATATATAGTCTGTGGTGTTGGTTTTTTTGTATAGTCTTTGGTGTTGGTCTTTTGGAAAAGTCTGTGGAGTTGTCTTTTAAACTAAGACTGTGGTGTTGTCTTTGGACATAAGTCTGTGGTGTTGGTCTTTGGACATAAGTCTGTGGTGTTGGTCTTTGGTATAGGCTTTGGTGTTGTCTTTTAATACAGTCTTTGGTGTAGCTCTTTTGATACAGTCTGGTGTGTTGGTCTTTTGATAGAGTCTGTGGCGTTGTCTTTTCTTATGTAAGTCTGTGGTGTTGTCTTTGGGCATAAGTCTGTGGTGTTGGTCTTTGATACAGTCTGTGGTGTTGTCTTTTGATGTAAGTCTGTGGTGTTGTCTTTGGACATAAGTCTGTGGTGTTGGTCTTTTGGTATAGTCTTTGGTGTTGTCTTTCGATACAGTCTGTGGTGTTGGTCTTTTGATACAGTCTGTGGTGTTGTCTTTGGACATAAGTCTGTGGTATTGGTTTTTATACAGTCTGTGTGTTGTCTTTGGACCTAAGCCTGTGTTGTTGTCTTTGACCAAAGTCTGTGGTGTCTTTGGACCTAAGTCTGTGTTGTTATCTTTGGACCGAAGTCTGTGGTGTTGTCTCTTGGACATAGTCTGTTGTGTTGGTCTGTTGATACAGTCTGTGGTGTTGTCTTTGGACCTAAGTCTGAGGTGTGGTCTTTGGACCTAAGTCTGTGGTGTTGTCTTTTGATACAGTCTGTGGTGTTGTCTGTTGATACAGTCCGTGGTGTTGTCTTTGGACCTTGTCTGTGGTGTTGTCTTTGGACCTAAGTCTGTGGTGTTGTCTTTTGATACAGGTGTGGTGTGTCTTTTGATACAGTCTGTGGTGTTGTCTTTGATACAGTCTGTGGTGTTGTCTTTGGTTTTGGTGTCTTTTGATACGGTCTGTGGTGTTGTCTTTTGATACAGTCTGTGGTGTTGTCTTTTGGTACAGTCTGTGGTGTAGTCTTTTGATGTTAGTCTGTAGTGTTGTCTTTGGACCTAAGTCTTTGGTGTTGTCTTTTGATACAGTCTGTGGTGTTATCTTTGGACATAAGTCTGTGGTGTTGGTCTTTTGATACAGTCTGTGGTGTTGTCTTTTGATGTAACTCTGTGGTGATTGTCTTTGGACCTAAGTCTGTGGTGTTGTCTTTGGACCCAAGTCTGTGGTGTTGTCTTTGGACCGAGTCTGTGGTGTTGTCTTTGGACCTAAGTCTGTGATATTGTCTTTTGTGTCATGCTGACAGCGGAGAGAGCCCTGGACACGATGAACTTCGACTGCATTAAGGGTCGGCCGATTCGCATCATGTGGTCCCAGAGAGATCCCTCACTGCGGAAGTCGGGCGTGGGCAACGTGTTCATCAAGAACCTGGACAAGTCCATCGACAACAAGGCCCTGTTTGACACCTTCTCCGCCTTCGGCAACATTCTGTCCTGTAAGGTAGGTATGTCGGGGGAAGGTGGGTTGCTGGAGGGGGGGGGGGGGGGGGGGATAATTCATGTCTTGGGGGGGTCTCTTTATCGTTAATGGCTGTCTGTCTGTGGTGTGTCTGACTCTCTGTCTGCATCGTTACTTGCTGTCTGTCTCTATGTCTGTCTCTGTGCCTCCTCTCTCTCTCTCTCTCTCTCTCTGGAATTTGCATCTGTTCGCATCCCCCCTCCCCCCCCCCCTCTCTCTCTCTCTTTGTATTTGCATCTCTCTCTCTCTCTCTCTCTCTCTCTCTCTCTCTCTCTCTTCTCTGCCTGTTGCATCTTTTTGCACCTGCTCGTCTCTCTCTCTCTCTCTCTCTCTCTCTCTCTCTCTCTCTCTGTATGTGTGTCTCACTGGCTGGCTGTCTGTGTCTCTCTCTGTCTTTGTCTGTGTCTGTCTGTCTCTCTGTCTCTCTCTCTCTTCTCTCTCTCTCTCTCTCTCCTCTCTCTGTCTCTTGCTTTCTTTTTTTTCTACACACACACACACATGCTTGCTTCTGTACTTCTCCCTCTATACATACATGCGCACACACACGCAAACACACAAATATGCACGCACACACACACACACACACACCACACACACACACACACACACACACACCACACACACACACATGTAGATAAAGACAAGTTCTGGCCCGGCTCTCACTGTCCTCTGTCAGTTAGTCGGTCTCTTTGACTGAGCGAGTGTCTCCCCCAAAGTAAAAAACTTGGAAGGCTGGCATTGTCACGGCACCAGTCTGAAGCTGCAGGCCGCAGCGCTACTTACGTTGTTGGAAAGGAACTAACTTTTCCTGGCATCCCTTGGAGCAAATGTATGGGATATATTGGCTTCAAAAGCCCTGATGACTGTTTCACAATGAACACATTAATTTAGTATCTCTCTTTATCTCTCTCTTCTCTCTCTTCTCTCTCTCTCTCTCTCTCTCTCTCTCTCTCTCTCTCTCCTCTCTCTCTGATGACAGCTGTTTCAAAATGCTTTTTATCCAAACATTCAAAACTGTTATTCCTTTTAAACGATGGCTGTCGAGCAGAATGTTCACTGTCTCTGAACGCTATCTCAAAGAGTCAAAATGGACATTTCTTCTGTCTCGGAGGTAAGTTTTCTCCCGCGTCTATGGGCCTGTATTGTATGTCTGTCAGCAAGATTATGCAAACACTGCTGAACCGATTTGAAGAAAACGCGGTGAAAAGATGGAATGTATTCAAAAGACGAAGCAGCTAAATGATGGTGAAGATGTGGATCAAAATCTGGATTCTGGGACGTGTTCAACCGTTGGCAGAGGTTTGCGCCATACTGAGTGCCCTCTCATTTTCACCGGTTTTGACGCAGTCAAGGTGTACTATGCCTTGATGAGCCAAAAGAAAATTGACTCTGTTATATGCCATGAGCGTTGAAAAAAAACAAACCAACAAAAAACAAAAAGGAATATGATACGTATTTCCAGCGTCCATCCTGTTCTGCTCTCAGAGGTGCAATTCTTCCGTGATAAGCTGTGTTTTATGTTTGTGCGGTTGACCCAGATTTTAGTGTCAGGATGGTAGGATGACCCAGATTTAGTGTCAGGATTGGTAGGATGACGCACATTCAGTGTCAGGATTGGTAGGATGACCCGGATTCAGTGTCAGGATTGGTAGGATGACCCGGATTCAGTGTCAGGATTGGTAGGATGACTCAGATTCAGTGTCAGGATTGGTAGGATGACCCGGATTCAGTGTCAGGGTTGGTAGGATGACTCAGATTCAGTGTCAGGATTGGTAGGATGACCCGGATTCAGTGTCAGGGTTGGTAGGATGACTCAGATTCAGTGTCAGGGTTGGTAGGATGACCCGGATTCAGTGTCAGGGGTTGGTAGGATGACTCGGATTCAGTGTCAGGATTGGTAGGATGACCCGGATTCAGTGTCAGGATTGGTAGGATGACTCGGATTCAGTGTCAGGATTGGTAGGATGACCCGGATTCAGTGTCAGGATTGGTAGGATGCCCCGGATTCAGTGTCAGGATTTGGTAGGATGACTCGGATTCAGTGTCAGGGTTGGTAGGATGTCAGTGTCAGGTTGGTAGGATGACCCGGATTCAGTGTCAGGGGGGTGGTAGGATGCCCCGGATTCAGTGTCAGGGTTGGTAGGATGCCCCGGATTCAGTGTCAGGGTTGGTAGGATGCCCCGGATTCAGTGTCAGGGTTGGTAGGATGCCCCGGATTCAGTGTCAGGGTTGGTAGGATGCCCGGATTCAGTGTCAGGGTTGGTAGGATGCCCCGGATTCAGTGTCAGGGTTGGTAGGATGCCCCGGATTCAGTGTCAGGGTTGGTAGGATGCCCCGGATTCAGTGTCAGGGTTGGTAGGATGCCCCGGATTCAGTGTCAGGGTTGGTAGGATGCCCCGGATTCAGTGTCAGGGTTGGTAGGATGCCCCGGATGTCAGTGTCAGGGGGGTTGGTAGGATGCCCCCGGATTCAGTGTCAGGGATTGGTAGGATGCCCCGGATTCAGTGTCAGGGTTGGTAGGATGCCCCGGATTCAGTGTCAGGGTTGGTAGGATGCCCCGGATTCAGTGTCAGGGTGCCCCGGGTCAGGGTTGGTAGGATGCCCCGGATTCAGTGTCAGGGTTGGTAGGATGCCCCGGATTCAGTGTCAGGGTTGGTAGGATGCCCCGGATTCAGTGTCAGGGTTGGTAGGATGCCCCGGATTCAGTGTCAGGGTTGGTAGGATGCCCCGGATTCAGTGTCAGGGTTGGTAGGATGCCCCGGATTCAGTGTCAGGGTTGGTAGGATGCCCCGGATTCAGTGTCAGGGTTGGTAGGATGCCCCGGATTCAGTGTCAGGGTTGGTAGGATGCCCCGGATTCAGTGTCAGGGTTGGTAGGATGCCCCGGATTCAGTGTCAGGGTTGGTAGGATGCCCCGGATTCAGTGTCAGGGTTGGTAGGATGCCCCGGATTCAGTGTCAGGGTTGGTAGGATGACCCGGATTCAGTGTCAGGGTTGGTAGGGTGACCCAGATTCAGTGTCAGGGTTGGTAGGTAGGGTGACCCAGATTCAGTGTCAGGGTTGGTAGGGTGACCCAGATTCAGTGTCAGGGTTGGTAGGGTGACCCAGATTCAGTGTCAGGGTTGGTAGGGTGACCCAGATTCAGTGTCAGGGTTGGTAGGGTGACCCAGATTCAGTGTCAGGGTTGGTAGGGTGACCCAGATTCAGTGTCAGGGTTGGTAGGGTGACCCAGATTCAGTGTCAGGGGTGGGTAGGGTGACCCAGATTCAGTGTCAGGGTTGGGGTAGGGTGACCCAGATTCAGTGTCAGGGTTGGGTAGGGTGACCCAGATTCAGTGTCAGGGTTGGTAGGGTGACCCAGATTCAGTGTCAGGGTTGGTAGGGTGACCCAGATTCAGTGTCAGGGTTGGTAGGGTGACCCAGATTCAGTGTCAGGGTTGGTAGGATGACCCAGATTCAGTGTCAGGGTTGGGGACGTTGCTCCACTTGCACCCTTGTGCTTTCTCTCCGACATATGTCAATGCGCATGCGCTTGAGTCATGGACATTTTGCTTTTAAGAATCTTAACTACTTGTTTCAGAGGGTTTTTTTTTTTTTTTTTTTTCGTTTTGTTTTTGTTTTCTCAGTCATATTGAACCATGAAAGCTTTTTTTTTTTTTTTTTTTTGGGGGGGGGGGGGGGGGGGGGGGGGAGGTAACTATAAAACAAGAATACGACTGATAGTCATCGTTTCCCCCATGAAAAGTGATTATGATCAGTGTGTTCCAGGAGGAGGCAGTTGTTTTCACGAAGTAAAGGTTATGACACACTTTGGACTCTCGAAGGCTAACAAGTAGCATACAAAAGACCCGTTCGTCTCCCCCTCCACTCTGCCCGCCCTGTGCGCCTCTGACGCCTCTCTGTCCTAGTATGCACCTCCCTCCTTCCCCTCCCCCCCCCCCCCCCCCCCCCCCCCCCCCACTCCTTCTCCACAACCATCTCCCTTCCTTCTCGTCCTTTCCAAACTCCCAACCAATCTGCCTCGTTCCCCAACTCTTCGTAGTCCAGCTACTCCAAGCAGAATGTCCACAATACAAAAGACTCTACCCTCCTGTCATTTAGTGTGTGCCAGATTTAACATCTGCGCACCCCTTTACCCTGTCTTCGTCTGGGTTCCGTGCTAAAGCTCTACTGCCGGCCCCGTTATGGTGGGAAAATCTGTCTTGGGGAAGGGGGGGGGGACTTAGGGCGGGGGGGGGGGGGGGGGGGGGGGGGGGGGGGGGGGGGGGGGGGGGGGGGTCGGAGAGTGGGGAGAGAGAAAGAAAGAAACAAGCAATTTAAGAAGGTTGCTGACAGGGTTACTCTTTTAATCAGATGAAAGGATTTGTTCGCATCCCTGAGTTGCTTTGGTGGTGGTGGTGGGTGGTTTTCTATTTTAAATGATCTAATGTTTGGTTGTAACTATATATTGCATACGTATCTGAAATCAGTTGTGCCCTGATATGCCCCTCCCTCGCCACCTCCACCCACATCAAGTATCTATATAACAAAAATAATAATAATTTTAAAAAAATAATAATGATAATGATTAAAAAAAAAAAAAAACAACAGTCGCCAGCATCCTATAAAAAAAAAGTCAAAAACAGTAAAAATAAAAACAATTGTCAGCATTATATATAAAAAGTCAACAATTGTCAGCATCCCATCTAAATATAAACAATCACCAAATAATATTATAAAAAGAGCATCCACCAGTGTCCTAAATAAGAAATACCAACAATGATCGACATCCTAATTTATTTTTTAATGAACAATTGCCAGCATCCGATTCAAAAATTTGATTATGAGCAATCGTCAGCATCCTCAATTAAAAAGTGAACAGTGGCCAGCATGCCGTATGAAATTGAAAAATCGTTAGCATCCTATGAACACACACACACACACACACACACACACACACACACACACACACACACACACACACAC
>JADBJO010000873.1:177142-182142 GCA_016801955.1 Conus betulinus
GAGAATGAATTACTTGCAGGAGAATCCTTATGATGAGGTCAGGATGCTTACAGTAGCAAGATCCAGAAGATCTGGGGAGAGGACGAGAAGGAGGTGCAAAGAGAAGGGGAACTCTTGTCGGGGAGAGGAGACTGGAGTGGGGAGAGGGGATAGGGTTGGGGTGGGAAATCTAGGATCAAAGAGCCATCAGAGGATGCTGAATGGACGATTCCACCCTTCTCAGCTCAAGGTCAAAACCTCAGCTAGTTAAGCCAAACATTAGGCTCAAGAAATGTGTGAAAGGGCATGTGAAAATAATCCCAGGTTATGAATCCGTACAGAATGTACACTCAAATGGTTTTGACGACATGAACAGATCTGGACTGACTGATGTCAAAGAAGAAAAAATACATTCCGAAGTTTCTTGTTCACCTTGCTTTGGAGCGGTACTTTTCAGAGCCAGGGAGGGATTCATTCATCCAGCCAATCAGCAAGGGTTTTACATCGAGCGTGTTGAAAGCTGTCTATTGACTGGTGGTTGCTGGCACCCTTTGCATACTTCAACACAGGGGCAGCATTCAAAATAAGACTTTCGACACACTCCTCACACTGGGAGAAAAAACGAAAAAAAAAACAACATATATATATATATATGTATATATATTTTATTTCATGTTGCTTACAGTGCAAGTAACCTCAAGAGAAGGGAGTGGGGGGGGGGAGAAGAGGGGCATATCGGGGGTGTTGCTACATCAAAATTCATTTCAGATACGCATGTAAACAAAAGTAACTGTCAGACATAAGCTGTATACACAAACAAATAAGCAAACAAAAATACAACAGCAACAGAAAAAAACTAACTAGTGGATGTGACAAGCTCTTTCATCTGATTTAATAAGTAACCCTGTCAACAATCTGAAATGTACTCTAGATTGTTTACTCGTTTCTTACTTTCTTCCCTGAAAATCGAATTTCCAATTATACCATTGCCTGCCGTGGAACTTGGAATGAAGCCCAGACGAAGATAGAGTAAAGAGGCGCGAAGATATTAAATCTGGGATAAAGTGAATAACCTTTAGGGATGTGGACATTGTGCTTGGAGCAGCAGGACTACTAGGATTGGTGGGGGGAGGGGGGGGGGGGGGGTATGGGAGTGGGGAAAAAGGAAAAGGAGATAGTGGGGAGAAGGGGAGGGAGGTACTATGACAGAAGCATTAGGGGCCACTAAATCAAGACAGACGCAGTAGAAGGAAGATAAATGATTGTTTGTGCAGAGGCTTCGGTAAGTCGAAAAGTTTGTAAGAATCTTTGTTTCGTGAAACGCAGCCATTTTCTCCAAGATCACACTATTAGTATCATTTTCACCCGGGAAGAATAGCCAAACACATGCCCTTGCTTTAGTTTTTTAGTTTTTCTTCTTGTTTGTTTTCTTGGCCTGATATGACAGCTAAACTTACAACCGTGAAATAAGTAGTCAGGATTCTTCAAAACAGATTTCCATGATTTATGTGAAAGGAAAATTTGTATCTCACAGAAGAAAAAAAAAAAGATGCAAAGTGGCTGCGTTCACGAAACGTGCTTCCTGAAAAACGTCACAATCAAACATGCGTCATAATGTATTTGACGTCACAATCAAACATGCCTCATAACATATTTCAGCACGGAGATATTCCATAAAGAAGAAAAAACCGTTTTGGGCCGTTTTAGCCTTTAGTAACGGCTGTTCTGGTAAAATAAAATATCGGGCATCATCCGTGACCCATAATGTACGTACCTACAAATTTTCAGAAAGATCGCCCGAGAAGTTTTGTCTGGAGCGAGTGGAACACATTTTGACCACGGACAGACAGACACACAGACAGCATTTCTTGGTTCCCATTGTAAAGTACTCCCTGTTCTATAAGAACTGGGAGTACAACAAGGAGAATGCCAGGGGCCAGAGATAACTGACTTGTTCAAAATCAACTATTTTTTTAACATTGCTAACAGCTTAAAAGAGTCAAAATTATGTCTTTTGACTCATTATGGAATGTCTCAACCGTGAAAACTGGAAATCACAAGAAAGGGCTGATCTCTGTTAATGGATCTGTTGTTCGACTCTGCACCTGAATTTAATGAGTTAATTCTTGGGCCGCGCTACATCATTCCACCAAGTTTAATCAAAAACCAGTTTGCTAGGGTGTGTGTGTGTGTGTGGTGTGTGTGTGTGTGTGTGTGTGTAATCTCGCTGGCAGACAAGTAAACAAAACCAACGGACGTGGTTGAAAAACATAGCTTCTGAGGCGGAGAGAATTAGTATTTGAAGGAATAACCGACTTCTGACGACAAGCACTTTAAGACTACCTTCATTATCTGTTTTCACATGGAATTGGTAATCATTGCTATCTCCTTGATGATAATGATGAAATTATTGTGGTCATCATGGAAACAGTGAATTAGGGCTTCTGAATCTAGTACATACCCATACATTTGTTCCTGGAGATGTATGGAATGTTTGCTCCTTTCCAACCTCATAGCAGTGCTCTAGCTTTCGAACTGGTGCCATGACAATGCCAGACATTCAACTTTACTTAAGTGGGGGCTCTCACTCAGTCAAAGAGACTGACTGACAGACAACGGCTCATGGAGAGCTTGGAAAGAACTTATCTTTCTTTACCCACGTGTGTATGTGTGTATGCGTGCGAGTATGCACGTGCGTGCGCGTGTGTATGAACATGTGTGTGTACGTGTGTGTGTGTGTGTGTGTGTGTGTGTGTACGTGCGTGCGTGCGTGAGAGACAGACAGACAGAGAAAAGTGAGCATAGGAAGAGAACGATGCAGGAGAGAGAGAGAGAGAGAGAGAGAGAGAGAGAGAGATTTTCAGTTGTAGTGTTCTATTTTAGTCCAGCTGATCACACAAGGCCCTTCCAGGGGCTATCAGGAGAAGAGACGACCGCTGAGTAAGGACATGGTTCCTACGGCAATGGTGCATTTGGCAGAGTGGCTGGACTGCTGCTGATGTCCTACAGGCCTCCACACGGCCATAGATTATTCAGCGGGCTCATCGCCCCCATCTGTCATGGATGTGTAAATGAATGCATGTTCCGTTGATCGTGAGGGTGACGCTTATAATTGGGTGACCTTTTCAAACACAGCCATATCTCTCTATGAATCTCTCTCTCTCTCTCCTCTCTCTCTCTCTCTCCTCTCTCTCTCTCTCTCTCTCTCTCTCCTCTCTCTCTCTCTCTCTCGATGTGTGTATGTAGTGGTATGTGTGTGTGTGTGTGTGCACGTGCATGCATGCATGTGTATGTGTGTACGCATGCATAGGTGCATTGCATGTTTGTGAGCGTGCTGGTTTGTAAGTGTTCGTGTTCACGTGCGTGTGTGTGTGTGTGGTGTGTGTTGTGTGTTACCAAGCTAACGACGAACTGGTCTATTGATTCCCTATGGCAGGCGCTTTGTCCTAGTACATTAGGAAAGACTGTCAGTGAACTCCAGTACGGATGCATCCTGTGCAAGCCCTATGATCTGAGTTGCGGTGGGAAACCAGGGTGCTGGTGGGAGAAGAAAGGAGGGGGGGGGGGGGGGGGGGGGGGGGGGGGTGAAGAAGAAGAGAGCGAAAAGAGAAGTTAGGGGCAGAGGAAAGATATAGGGGAAGAGGGAAGGTGAGGGAAAAAGGGGAGGGGGAGGAAGAGGATGGGAGCAAAGGGAGGAGGCGGGGGAGGGATATCTTAGAGAGAAAGGTAGATGAGAGAAAGAAGGGGGGAAGGGGGAAGAGATGGAAGAGAGAGAGGGAGGGTAAGGAAGAGGAAAGAACAAGAGCAGAAGAGGAAAGGGGGAGTGGAGGGGAGGGGGGGGGAAGAAAAAAGAGGAGGAAGGGTGAGGAGAAGAGGACAAAGAAAGCAGAAAAGGAAAGCAGAACTGAAGAAAAAAAAAAGACGGAGGCGGGGTAGAGAGTGGGGCATAGGTAATGGGCTGATGAGAGAGAGAAGGGGGGGGAGTTGGGGGGGGGGGGGGTGGGGGGGGGGGGGGGGGGGTGGGAGGGGGGTAAGGAGATGGGGGAGGGGGGGGGGGGGGGGGGGGGGGGGGGGGGGGGGGGGGCTCTGCGTGTACTTTTTTCTGCACTGACGCCAGAAACTAATTTGAAGCGACAGACGCCCCCGACTTGAAAATGCAGTCCCTACAATTGTGGCTTCCTCTTCCTCCCAGCAGAACTGCCTTTTAAACTGAAGATAAGGAGATTTTCAAAGACGAGTTCCATTCTTTTGCCTCTTTTCTTTCTTTTTTCCTTTGTTTCCTTTCAGGTTTTGGTGTTTCTTTGTTTCCTTTTCCTTTTCTTTCCTAAACGCTATATTTGCATGGAACTCTAAGTGAAGTGAACAGCTCTGAAATCGAGGAGAGAGGGAGATTTGCTCCAAAGTTGAAACAGTGAGCACGTTACTCACCTAGCCCCCACCTACCCTCCCTTCACCACCCTATCCGCTGTCCCCAACCTTCAGCCGTCCCTCTCCTTTTGTTGTTGTTGTTGTTGTTGTTTTGGTTTGGTTTGGGTATATTCTGCTGACCATCATGGATCTTATGAACTAAAACTAAACAAAGGGCAATATCATCAATGTAGATGGACTAGACAATAAGTAAATAAACCAACCAATCAACAGTTGGATTTGTTGCAGTTTGTCAATCATTAGGGAACTGACATGAATTTATTCTTAGTGTTCTTATCATTGTTGTCTTGGTTTAGTTTTAGAGTGTTTGTTATTACTGTTGTTCTGTACGTTCTGCTTTTCTTATGATTCAATCTTGTTGGATTACTTTTCGCCCACGGTGTGTAAACCCTGGCGTCCTAGAGACCAAACGCTTCACCCAACAACAACACAAACAAACACATGGAGATGACTTGTGAACTGACACACAACCTCAAAGACACTGCAGGAGGCTGCACTGTGGAATCGAAGCAGGTGGACGCCACTGCAACGCTAACTCCTTGGCTGAAGAGCCACCGCCGCCACGCAGGTTTTGCGATATGGCGTAAGTCTTA
>JADBJO010000873.1:187142-204642 GCA_016801955.1 Conus betulinus
ATATTTTTTTTTAATCCGTCAGTAAGATTATGTTTAAACAACTGTGAATGGATTGTAACGAAACTTGCTGGAAAGATAAAAATATGTCCCATTTGCTGTTTGCTGTGGATCCGGATCGAAACGTGGATCCGCCAGGATCCTTTGGACTTCAACAGAGATCTGCGCTCTCCCGCTCGCCATCCTAGTTTCTGTTTCTTTCTGTTCAGACAGAGGAGATAGGGGGAGTGGAAAGGAGGTGGGGGTAGTGAGGAGGGGGATGAAGATAAGGGTAGAGGGATGATAGGGGTGTTATCAATACTAAGTGCCAGTCGAACTAGACACCTCAGCACGCAATGGTGAAGGTGGAAAAGTGGGGATGGCGAAGAGAGGAGGATTCACCGCGTTCACACACACACACACACACACGCACGCACGCACGCACGCACGCACGCACGCACACACACACACACACACACACACACACACACACACACACACACGGCATTGTTTGTCTTCTTCACCCACGGTGTTGCACATGGGCTGACCTTTCCCTGACGACCACGGCCAGTGACTGACTGGTCCACGGACAGCTCCAGACGTCTCATGGTGCGCTGTTTTTCAGATCGCCTGTGATGACAACGGCTCCAAGGGCTACGGCTTCGTGCACTTTGAGACCGAAGAGGCCGCCAGACAGTCCATTGAAAAGGTCAACGGCATGCTGCTCAATGGAAAAGAAAGTGTGAGTGGCTGCAGCTGTGTGGAGAGAGAGTTATCAGTGAGTTGGCAAGACTGTAGTGGTGATCACACAACTCGTTAGCAATCAGCTGACTGGAAAGACGTCGTTAGTGATCAGCTTAGTGGAAAGACGTTGGGATGATGACTGGAAGAATGAAAGGAAAGAGGGAACGAAAAGCTAGTGACGACAGCCCTACGGAAAGAAACGTTTACGATTTGTCAGATGGATGGGAAAGTGTTTGAGCGACATGACATCAGTGAAGAGGATTGAACAAGTACAGCTCGGCAGAATATATGAGTAAATGTAAAGACAGTGCGAGTGACTCATTCCAGGCATGAGTGACAAAGCATGAAACAAAGACAGTGAGTGACTTCCGCTGACAAGGTGAGCCATCGACATCCGGTGGAACAAAGACAGTGAGTGACTTCCGCTGATAAACTATACAGAGCCAGCGACATCAGGGTGGTGGAACAAAGACAGTGAGTGACTTCCGCTGATAAGGAACTATACAGAGCCATCGACATCAGGGTGGTGAAACAAAGACAGCGAACTTCCGCTGGTAAGGAACTATACAGTGCCAGCGACATCAGGGTGGTCGGATAAAGACAGTGAGTGACTTCTGCTCACAAGGAACTATACAGTGCCGGCGACATCAGGGCGGTGGAAGAGACGGTATGAAGGAAGTAAAGACAGATAGACTGAAAGAGTGAGCGAGGAAAAGGACGATGGGAATAACCTTTATCCTTGTCCTGTCTTCTATACCACTTCAGTGGCATTACCCGCACACCACTCATTGTGGCATCCCGTCCACAGCCACACTCTGGCTTGTCCCCCTCCCCCCCCCCCCCCCCCCCCCCGCCCGCTGCCCTGGCTCCGGCAATCCACAGAGAGCAGTCGGTGTCAAGTTGCCACGTGGCACATTACCAGAGGGAGACGCTACACTCTTGCTTAGGCACTTTGGTGGTGCTTAGCAGTACCTGTCCTGATCCAGCATCCGCAGGACGCCACCTACTATCCCCCCCCCCCCCCCCCCCCCTCCATTTATTGCTTAGTGTCGGAGCCAGTTTGAGTGAGCAACCTCCACTGGAGGGCGCCTCCACGTCCGTCCATCTACAATCTCCTTTTTACCTGCCGATGTCGCCGATCTCCACACGACATCTCCAAGAGCGTAGATGTGGAGAGGAAATGGATTACTGAGGTCACCACGAGAACAGGTTTTGAAGGTCATAGAATTTCAGACCTTTTTATGCTGATCGATGAAAATGACCACGACGAAAATGATGCTATGGAGATCCGTTTTGATCTCAAACAGCACGACTGGGCTGTACTGTGCGCTTCCTTTCATAATATCCCGGCATGAACTAGGCCCGAGAGATACAGACACCTGCAGTGTTGGTCAGAAAATTGGAGCGGCACTCTCAGAGATGCATCCATTAAGTGGATGAAACTCGACTGTGTGGTTCCAGTTTTCCCACTTGCCCACAGCAAACTCAACTTGGGCACGATCCGGTCGGTTGAAAAAAAAATCTCACAAAGAATTAGCTCCGATGAGTATCAAACCACCGTGGTTCCAGTCGGGAATCTGGAACACTAACCGCTGGGCGCCACGAAGGCTGGTAATGTGAATGACTTTATTTCAAGTGGACAGAATGTGTGAATAAGGAAAAGATCATTTGAATGGCTGTATTTCGGTGGACAGAGAGTGGAATTAAGGGAAAGACAACACAAGCGACTTTAATTCAATAGACAGAAAGTGTGAGTGAAGAAAAGATGATGTGAATGACTTACGTTCATTCGACAACACGTGTGAATGGGATAGGATAGTGTTAGTAATTTAACTTCAATAGACATATAGTATACTATGATCAAAAAGACAATGTGAATGACTTTAGTTTAAATGGATAGAAAGTGTAAATTCTGAAAGAGATAATGTAAGTCTCTTCCGGTTTAATGGTAGGAAGTGTACGCGACGGTAACGTAATGTGAGTGACAGTTCGATAGGTAAGTAAAAGAAAGAGAGAAATCCATTTACAATTTGGATGGAGAGGGATGCGGAAGAAGGGAGGCGGGGATCTCTCTCTCTCTCTGGCAATCACACACACACACACTCTCTCTCACACACACACACACACACACACACACACACACACACACACACACACACACACACACACGAACAGAACTACTGAGAAAGAATCACACTGCACACAACGCGCAGGCACACATCCACACGTTTGCACATATACCACACACCCAGAAAAAAACGGAAACATACAAACATACAGAGAAAAACAGCACACACACGCGCATTCACTAACACACACACGCACACACTCAAACACACACACGCACACACACACACACACACACACACACACACACACACACACACACAAGCGCGCGCGCGCACGCACGCATTTGCACTCATGCACACTTGCACTCACACACGCACGTGCGCACAGAGAAAATGACATGAAATATAGAAAAGACTAGACCCCCCCCCCTCTCTCTCTCTCTCTCTCTCTCTCTCTCTCTCTCTCTCTCTCTCTCTCTCTCTCTCTCTCTCATTTCCATTCTCAAAGTGGTCGTTCATTGTGGGGGTCGTTAACGTGTGCAGATTTGTGGGTCGCTTCATCCCGCGCAAGGAACGCCTTCTGCTGCTAGGAGACAAACTGCGCAAGTTCAACAACGTCTACATCAAGAACTTTGGGGAGGATCTGGACGATGACAATTCAGCAACTCTTTGAACCCTTCGGCAAGATCATCAGTGCCAAGGTACGGGCCTGGTTTCCTGGGAAAGGTTGTTGAAAGCGTTCTGAAAGTCAAGTGTTCACACCGTGAAAGATTGTCCATGAAAGATGGTCCATGATTGTCCATGAAGATTGTCCGTGAAAGGTTGTCCATGAACGTGGAGACTGTATTATATGGCAATGATAAAACGACAAAAAAAAACGATGATAAGTTAGATCTGATCATTCTAACAGGAACAAATTTCATTTGTAAATGTAGAAAATTCTAACGGGAAAAGATTTCCTTTATAAATGTAAAATTAACTAAACAAACCCTCACCTAAGCATGTTTTTGAAGGAACTAGGCTATAGATACGAAATGGAGAAATATATACCCTTGATGGAGATGAATTATGCAAGCTACCAAACAAAAGGGTCCCCATCCCTATATATGTGTGCATAGCTAACAGAGGGCTAATGCTTCTTTCATATACAGGATCTTTACTTTCTTTCTTCCCTATTTACATGTTCTCCGCGAGCTTGGAGCCTGATTAAATACAATCTGATACCGAAATTTGTCTATATAATTTGCTTTCTCCGAATGTCATGATTTCAAGGATCAGAGTCGATTCACGTCAGAGACGAATGTACTGTTGAAAATATGAGATTATGTACAAACATCAAGGTGAAGACACTTGCACAAATGCTCTGTTTAATGCCTGGAAGAAGCCAGCATCAAGCTTCAAACAACTGCATTGGGTCACGTTTATTTGAAATAGATGTTCTGTTCAGGGCAAAATCAGCACAGAGGTACATAACTTGTGTGGAAAGTAATTATTAGAAATCAATGTTCGCTTTAATATCTTGACGAAATCAGCACTAAGATACAGACACCTGCAAAGAGGATGTGAGGAACGAGAGGTGAAGGAGGTGGGGCTAAAATCATTACTAGAGACCAGTTTTCCTAGTTGATATTGGTGCAAAATTAATACCAAGGTGCAGATACTTGCAGAGGGACCTGTACGGGGCTAATAGTTATGTGTCAGAGACGAATGTTCTGTTGACAATCTGGAAGACGTTCGTACTAATGGAATGACTTCTAAGTGGCTAGTAATACTCAGAACCCATGTTTTCTAACAGTAAGCGGGCAAAATCAACACCAAGGCACAGACATTGGTATGACCAATAATTAGCAGACATGAGTATCTGCGAAAGCACTTCTTCTAATGGGCATAGACACCTGTATCGGATAGCCAAGGTACGGAATTAAACAGATCTGAATATTCACTTTATTATCGGAGCGAAAACACCACCAAGGTACAGACACCTGTAATGGCCAGTAATGATCAGACTTTAATTTTCACGTTAACGTCGGGCAAAAACACCACCAAAGTCCGGACAGGAGACTTATAGTTCTCAGAAATGACTGTTAACTTTTAAAGTTCGGGTCTAGCCATCTCCAGTGCACACAAGATCTGTCGATGTTAATACTAATCGGAAATAAATCTTCTTTCTAATATTGGGGCGAAATCAGTGGTTGTTTACATCTACTTCTTCTGTGGCTAATTATCAGAAATGATATTCTCTTCCGTTTGGAACGAAATCAGAACCATGATAAGGACTCCTGTAACCTTTGTGATGATTACCGGAAATAAAAGTTATCTTTACTGCTTAAAAGACGATCAAGAATGAGAAGCTCCTTTTTTTTGTTTGTGTGTGTGTGTGTGTTTTTTTTTCTTTCTCTTTTTTTTTTTTTTTTTCCTTGAATATTGAGTGAAAATCAGCTTTTAGGTGCAAACACGTGTACCGGTTACGAATGACCAGAAACAGATAAATGTTCTGTTGTGACGTTGGGGCAGAATGAACACCTCGCTACAGACACCTGCAAGTGGTTCATACATTGTTGGGGACTGGGCGACTGTTATCATTCTTTCCTGTCCTTCCTGTACCGCCTCAGGCGCTCCCTGTACGCACGAAAAAGACCAATCCTGTGCGGTCTTCACTGTGGTTTAAAGTGCCCTCCGATCCATATCTGTCCAGCCATCCACCCGACATGCAGACGGACTGACTGCCATGCACTCGGCCACCTTCATTCAATTTCTTTTTGCTGAGGCTGGCATTTTCCATAATGGTCAGGATGCGGTCGATCAATGCCTGGCACCGTCCATGCTATGCATGGCTCGTATCGTTAAAATCGTGGGTATTATCCCCCCTCATCGCCGTATTATCAATCCGAATTAGGTGAGACAGATATTTCTTGTTTTTTTTTTTTTTTTCTCCAAATGTTCGTGTGTGACGCAACGTCCTCCACATGTTATGCAAGTCGCACGCAATGGGTAGGAATACGCATTGAAATGCTTTTATGTTCCATGTAAGCGTGTAAAACCAAATAACAGGTTTCATGTAAGAACATCCCATCCAACATTTCACAGATTGTTTTTTGAAAGAATCTCTATCGGTGATATTACTCATAGCATATAAATACATAGAGCAACCCCTTCCTGATGAACGATTTCATTTTGTTAGGCCATGAAACTCAATCATGACTCAATCCTTGCGCTGTCGGGACAACCCCAAATGGCCCCCACACCTTTATTTTAATCTGTCTTCCGCCGTGCAAAGTGATATTTTTAGTGATCTCTTCACCGGACCATGGAGAAACTAAAATGTGTCTTTAACTCTCTCCGGTGTGGACATATTACTGGTTTTTTTTTGTTTGTTTTTTTCCTAACAGAATTGATTATGAGAGTGTACAGATCATGAAATGAAAATCATTTGTCAAAACAGGTAAAATTACATATCCGAAAAATATAGGCAAATGCCTGTACATGATAATCTTTACAGAATTTTATAGAATGTGGTCACAGAAGATGTGTGTGATTGCTGAAACAGTAGCAATATGAAAACGTCGGAGGGCATGGCATCGAATGTAGACATGCATCTCAGGAAGCGAACTGTAAGGGTTAATGTGCATAGTTAAAAGATTGAAAAAAAAAAAAGTGGAATTAACTTCGGGCCGCAAACAAAATTCATAGAACAACCCGATTGTGTTTGATCGTATATACACCGAACCGTTACTCGTGAGCTTGTGATACTGATTCGTTGTGTACGATCTGCGAGTCTTTTTCGACGGTAAGCTCTGTTTTCAGTGGTTTCGTAAGGATTTTCTATCCGCCGTGAAAGTGACATTTTTAGTGATCTCTTCATTGTGTCACATGAAGAATTTTGTTTGTATGTTTACGTATGTTGTGTGTGTGTGTGTGGTAATGTGCGTGTGTGTGTGCGTGTGTGTGTGTGTGTGATGATCCTGCCAGGTGATGACGGACGCACAAGGGAAGTCACGTGGGTTTGGTTTTGTCAGCTTCGAGGAGACCGACTCCGCCGAAAATAGTACGGTAATGAAAATGATAGTCACACAGTTATGATAATGATAGTCACACAGTAATGATGATGATATCACACAGTAATGATGATGAAAATCACACAGTAATGATGATGATAATCGGTAGACATACACAGTAATGTTGATGATAGTCACACAATAATGATGATGATAATCACACAGTAATGATAATGATAATCGCACAGTCATGATGATGATAATCACACAGTAATGATGATGATAGTCCCACCAGTAATGATAATGATGGTCACACACAATAATGATAATGATAGTCACACAGTAATGAAGATGACAGTCACACAGTAATGATGATGATGATAATGATAGTCACGCAGTAATGATAATGATAGTCACACCGTAATGATAATGATAGTCACACTGTAATGATGATGATACTCACACAGTAATAATAACGATAGTCACACACTAATGATAATGATAATCACACAGTAATGATGACGATAGTAACACAGTGATGATAAAGATAGTCAAACAGTAATGATGATGATAATCGGCTGACATACAGTAATGTTGATGATAGTCACACAGTAATGATAATGACGATGATACTCAAATAGTAATGATGATGATAGTCACACAGTAGTGATGATGATGATAGTCACACTGTAATGATGATGATAGATAGTCACACAGTAATGATGATAATCAGTAGACATACAGTAATGTTGATGATAGTCAAACTAATGATGATGATGGTAGTCAAACGGTAATGCTGATGATAGTCACACTGTAATGATGATGATGATAGTGATACAGTAATGATGGTGATGAATGTAATACAATAATGATAATGATGATAGTCATACAGCAATGTTAATGATGATGATAATCATACAGTAATGATGATGATGATAGTCATACAGTAATGATAATGGTGGTAGTCATACAGTAATGATAATGATGATAGTCATACAGTAATGATGATGATGGTGGTCATACAGTAATGATGATGATGATAGTCGTAGAGTAATGATGATGATAGTCATACAGTAATGATGATGATAGTCATACAGTAATGATGATGATAGTCAAACAGTAATGATGACGATGAAAGGCATGCAGTAATGATGATGACAGTCATACAGTAATGGTGATGGTAATGATCATACAGTAATGATGATGATGATGTTAGTCATACAGCAACGATGATGATGATAGTCATACAGCAATGATGATGATGATAGTAATACAGTAATGATGATGATATCCATACAGTAATGGTAATGATGATAGTCATACAGTAATGATAATGATGATAGTCATACAGTAATGATCTTGACAACACCATCCGATCGGCCCCACTAAAACATCCAACCAAAGAATAGATTTCAAATCTGTGCCCACTCTCCCCTCTCAACCCCCCCCCACCCCCCCCCCCCCCTTTTTTTTTTTTTCTTGCTTAGGACGGTGCGAAGGTCCCGAAAGGCCCGACTGACACGATCAGTGACACAGGAAAAAAATTGCGTCACGGTAAATACGTGCCGCCTTTCGTGCTTAGTCAGCCTACCTCCCTCCCCCCCCCCCCCCCCCCCCCTCTCAACCCTCCCTCCCCATGCGGTGCGATACAACGCAGCGTGGGGTGTGCGTTCTAACAATAGCCCGTCTCCCCCCCCCCCCCCCCCCCCCCCCCCCCCTACCCCCGCGACACAAAGGCATGTGCCGACACATAAGGCATGTTGCCGCGCTTCCACCACCACACCCCCCCCCCCCCCCCCCCACCCCCCCCCCCCTTCATACCTACGGTCCCCGTCCCCCGTAGACACCTGCACGTGCTCGCGGACACCTATGCGGACGCATAAATTAACTGGGCTCTCACGGACACCTATACGGATGCATAAATTATCCCGTGCCGATTAGGTTCAAACAATTTCCGAGGCGATTGGTGACAAGACTAAATCCCTCCCCCTCTCACCCCTGATCGGTAAATGACAGGTTGTCAAAATTTGATTCGGCAAGTGAGAGATTCATATATAGCAGACACACACAGGCGCAACTTCACTGACCCCTCAGGACTGCCTGTAGACAAGAGAGCAGAGGAAGACAAGGGACAGAGAAGGCCTAGTCCATTCTTGGTAAACTCCTTGATCTCAAGTCATTCCCTGTTCATTCCCAGGAAAAGTGAGTTGGAACTCTGTTTTACATTTTTGAATCTATGTATTGATTTATGTATGCTGTGTGTGTTAACATTGTAACTTTGTACAAATGCTTAGCAACATTTATCAAACTGATGAATGATTATTTTGTGTAGTAGTTTGCTTGCTTGCCATCATATGGCAAAAGCTCTCTCCCAGTGGTTTTGATTCTTTGTTAACAATCTGACCACTGCTCTTTGTGTTCACCCTGACTTTTGTCAGTATGCAACTCTGTCTGTTAAGATAATAATTCAATGATTAATTTTGATCAGGAAAACAGTATGTATGCCTGTGCTAGGTAAAAACTGCTACTCTGATTTATAAATACTGGTGATTATTGGAATGATTTGTAGTGTATGACTTTAAGTCTACACCACATGTGTACTTGGACTAAGCATAGCCCAAGTCAGTGTGATTTAATTCATATGAAACAAGGAAGAGTTGTATAACTAAAACTGTAACATTGTATTACTGTCTCTCCTACCCTTTTGTAAGCTTAACTTAGCCCTTTAAACAAAAGTGGAGGTTAATAGTTATAGCAGAAAACTCTACCATAGAGAAAACTTTGCTGGCTGAGTCTCACAACCCTTCTGAAAGAAAGAGGAAAAGGGTAAATGTGTGCACTCGACAGACCAGCCACCAGATTCTCATCTACAGATCAAGTTCTCTTTATCGCAGAACTGGGATCCTGGTCACGCTGCACACATGCGACTGAACCAGAAGCTGGGACTTCGCCAGAAACCGGGGCGACACCAGACAACAAATCTACACCAGTGGGGCAGTCACCAGCCACAGGAGAGAACAACTGTCTTCTCCGAAGCAAAGCTAAGTTTGCTTACCACCTGGACTCAAACCCATCAGACCCTTACCCTCACTTTGATGATGAAACAGTGAGAACCTGTCTATGATGAGTACCACCCTGGCTACAATACTGGGTATTCGCAAGCGGGGTGGATGTATAATAACCATATACATTCAGTGTAACTTAGACAGAACCCCTGTATGCCAACTTAAGCTTGCTGCACAGAGTGCCAGCGAGTAAAGTAGGAGTGAGGAAGGCCCCCTCATTGTGGTAGTCCAATGAGAACTGAAACACAGCCTATGGAAGTGTCATGCCATTTCTTATCTATGTGTAAGTAATAAAAGTTGATGTGTGAAAGTCACTTAACTTGTGTCAGTTCCCTGTTGTTCAATCGAATGTTGAATGTTTGAACTTCTCTCTTCAATTCTGTATCTCGGAGCTATAAGTACTTGTAATTAAGAGTACAGGCCTAAGGAAAATTATCTCAGAGCCAGTCTTCCGTATTTTACCTGATAGTCATACAGCAATGATGATGGCAGTCATACAATAATGATGATGATACCTATACATTGATGATGATAATAGCCATAGTGTAACGTTAATAATAGTCATATCGCAATGATGATGATGATAGTCATACAGTAATGATGCTAACATTTCTACAGTAATGATGATAATAGTCATTCAGTAATGATGATGGTAGTCATACAGTAATGGTTATAGTAGTCATACAGTAAGGATAATAGCATTTATACAGTAATGATTATAATAGTCATTTAGTAATGACGATAACAATTATACAGTAATGATGATAATAGTCATACAGTATAATGAAGATAACATTTTACAGTAATGATGAATCATACAGTGATAATAAAAATGTTCATACAGTCATGATAATCATGGTCATACAGTAATGGTAATAATGGTCTTACAGTACCAAGTGATAATGTTTCCATAATAATCATGATAATTGTCATGCGGTAACGACAGTTATGTTGATAGTTGTCCTACAGAAATGATAATGATGGTCATACAGTAATAATCAATCATCATGATTGTCAAACATCAACGATGCTGGTGGTCACACAAAAATGATAATATTGATCATACTTTAATGATAATAATAATCGTACAGCGATCATCATAATGGTCGCACAAAAATGATGATAATGTCTCACAGCATTGATAATAACGGTCCTACAGTAATGATAATAATGGTCATATAGTAAACATAGCGATGGTTATAGCATAATGGTTACAATGTTTTTTGTTTGTTTGTTTTTCAGAATTCACGATAATGCTCACACGTTGATGATATTGGTCTTACAATAATGATAATAATGGCCAATTAGTAATGACGATAAAAGTCAACCAGTAATGATGATAATGACTAAACAGTTATAACTAAAAACTATTATACGATAACGATGATAGTGACAATTCGATGATGATAATAACGTTCACACAGTAATTGCAATTCAG
This sequence comes from Conus betulinus, assembly GCA_016801955.1. Classification (NCBI taxonomy): domain Eukaryota; kingdom Metazoa; phylum Mollusca; class Gastropoda; order Neogastropoda; family Conidae; genus Conus; species Conus betulinus. The sequence continues at coordinate 198,430 of JADBJO010000873.1, forward strand.
GGCAAAAAAATGACATTAATGATATTAAAGGCAATTAGTCACACAGTGATGATACGTCATACATTAACGATAATGATGGTCATGCAGTTATGATAGTAATTGTCATACAGTGATAATAATGATAACGGCCACTCATTAGTGATAATTACGGTGACGATAATTACAATAACGGCCACAAAGTAATGATGATAACGGTTACACAGTAATGATAGCAATGGTCATGCAGTAGTATTAATGGTAATGACGAAAAGGTCATCGGGAGAGCAAAGACTCCCACCAGATCAAACAGTCCTCCTAGCTTTTAGCACATCTTAACTCTAGATACTAATCCCAAACCTCCAGACCCTGTAGAACTGTCTAACAATGGAATTCTGCCCACTAGATAATCCAGATCCGAATCCGAACTGATTTAAAGACATCATGAGATAAAGATTCTATTCCATTGAAATCTATTCTTTGTTCGTTGAAAATGTCGAAAAAAAATACCCGCATCTCACAACAACAACAAAAACAAGAGAAAAAAAAAAGAGAAGGAGAACATGAAAAAAAAAGAAGAAAAAAAAAATCTGGATTGACCTTTTGATCCGGTTTTGCACCGGTCTTTATGGATTAGTTCCCGGACCCTGATCTATCCACCTAAGGTCGTTAAAATCGGTCCTGCGTATGCTGTTGTTGTTGTTGTTGCTGTTGTTGTTTTTACGTTATCTTTTCTTTCTGATAGATGGACAGACAAATCCACAGACACGGGTGGAAAAACACAGCCTTTCCGCTCAGCCACCTCCCGTCCTTCCCCAAGCGCAACCCTGTGGCAGGGGGTCTGACATAGGATCTACATAACGCCACTGTTTTTGCTGTAGCATTGCATTGCACTGTGCGCCTGTCTTTCGCTCCAGTCAAAAACGCCGTTAGACTCCTTCTTGCTCTCCCCAACTTCACATCTCTCTCTCTCTCTCTCTCTCTCTCCTCTCTCTCTCTCTCTCTCTCTCTCTCTCTCTCTCTCTCTCTCTCTCTCCCTCTCTCTCTCTCTCCCCCCCCCCCCCCCCCCCCCTCTCTCTCTCCTCTCTCTCTCCTCTCTCTAAACTATCCTCTCTCTCTCTCTCTCTCTCTCTAACTATGTCAAGATGCTGTCGAAAACGAAATGCGCTTCTTATTATGTTGTCCATTTGACAAGAGATGAAGCCAAAAGTTTAATGCTCAAAAGTTTCTCTCCTATCCAAATGGTTTTCGTTTCTCTCTCTCTCTCTCTTGTTGGCCTCAACGAACAGTAACACAGTGAGAAAATCAGCACTTTATACTTATGAAGCGTTTAAAGCGCGGCAGATCGCTATAACTTGAATGCATGTTCATTTATGTGTATGTATGATGTTTGTTTGTATGTATTTGTTTTTGTTCCCCTCTTCCAAAGAGGGCGATGTCATTTGATTTGATTTTGATCTCTCTCTCTCTCTCTCTCTCTCTCTCTCTCTCTCTCTCTCTCTCTCTCTCATATCTACCTCGTATCCAACTCAACAAACCTTGCAATGCGTTTTAGCTGAATCCTCTATGGAAAATGTTAGGGCTGTTGATAAAGTCGGGCAGAGTGGAGATGTTGTTGCACAGCAGACTGGATGGCCAGGGAATTGCATGCAGACAAATAGCGCAGAGAGATTCCAGTTCCTTGCATTCGTCCCTCGCCCTCGTGTCCCGCCTGGCATGCTGTCTTTCAGCTTCAGTGAGACCATAGCCTTGTCCCCCCCCCCCCCCCCCCCCCCCCCCCCCCCCCGCACGTCATTCTTTTAGCGCTGACACAACAGAGAGAGAAACAAAAAAAAAGAATAAGCACAAAAACACAAAAATTCTTAAATGAGACAGGCAGTAGTAAACACTGAATAACAGAAAAAAGCATTTTTTTTTTTTTCTAAATAGAATTCCAGCCATGTCATAATTCCATCATGGGAGAAAGAGTTACCCTGCTTTTGTTTGTTCCTTACAACAAAAAAAAAAAAAAAAGCAAGGAACAAAAACATGCAACATTTAAACAGCAATGTGTGACATGAAAACGAATGCCAGCAGATAAAAGTAGGTCCATTAGAAAGTGCCAGTCACTCCGTTTAGAGGATTCACCTCCAGTTGTAGCTGGCACTGTGCCACAGACAAGTGTATAAGAAATGTTCATGAAGGCTAAAGAGACGCTGCACAATAGGCACACAGTGTACGCTGTGAACAATGTTTTACATTTTCAAAAACGGGCATGTTACAAATTGTCAGGAAAGAACAAAAACGTGTGTAGAACAGAGACAGGCGAACGGGGCCACAAGTGCAGAAAAAGGTGTCGGTGGACGACCGTAAAGAAAAACTAAACTGTGAAAGACACAGTCAGGACATCAGTGGACGACAGTAAAGAACAACCAGACTGTGAAAGACAGAGTCAAGACATCAGTGGACGACAGTAAAGAAAAAGCAAACTGTAAAGACAGAGTCAAAAGAATGGCAGAACAGAGGAAAGTCTTAACACCGAGATTTCCCAGAAAGCAGGATTTGTAATTCTACTCAAACGCAACCCAACTCAACTCAAATAGTTTTTACTTGCAGAGTCCACCGACCTAACTGTAATGAGGTCAAAAACAACCAGGGTGGCTGGTGGAGAATAAACGCATATGCGTTTCACACGCAGGTCTTTTAGTTTCCCAGTCTCATCCGAAGGACTCGGGAGAAGAGAGCATGCTGGAACGGGTAAGGTGTGTGTGTGTGTGGGTGGTAAATAATGGAATCGGGGGCAATGCGTTTAGCCCGCACAGAGGTAGATTCCTCCAGCCCGGCTGTCTAAAGCGGGACTGAACCCCGGAAGTGACGGTCATTTAACAATGCCTTGACCACCACGCCACAGCTAAAAGAGCAGCAGGGGGAAATTTTGTCTAGCACAGTTTTTAAGAGTTAAGAGAGAAGAGATCATATTCGTAGCTGACATTTCTGTCTTCTCCCCCTCCCCCCCCCCCCCCCCCCCCCCTTCCCCCAAGTCTTCCTTCCCCACACTCACATTTTCTTCTTCCCTCCTTCCCAAACTGTCCCCCATTTCGAGTCAAAACTAAACCCCGATGTAGCCATCAACATGACAGGTAGTATGAAGGATATAGTGACATCGGGTTACTAGAAATGGTCATCAAGTATCACTGCTTCTTTTCCTGCAAAATGAAAAGAGAATTGCAACTCGCTGTGTAACTATGTTCATTTTCAAAGCACTGAAACGAAGAGAAGAACTGCTCTCAGTTAACATTAATAATGATGATAATATAATAATGTTAGTAGTAGTAGAGACAGTTATAAGAGCAGAGGCAATAATAATAACAATGATAATGTTGATAATAATTATTATGATACTACTACTAATAATAGTAATAATATAATAATGATAATAATAATGATGATGATGATGATAATGAATTATTATAATAATAATGATGATGATGATGATAATGAATCAATGAATAAACGAGACAATCACAGCAAAACAAAATGTCCACCAAACTTGAGCGTGGGTTAAATCCCATCCCATCTTTAGCAAAGAATAGGCCATTGTTTGCCCAGAAGTCTCTCTCTCTCTCTCTCTCTCTTCTCTCTCTCTCTCTCTCTCTCTCTCTCTCTCTCTCTCTCTCTCTCTCACACACACACACACACACACACACACACACACACACACACACACAAATACATACATGCACGCGCACACGCACGCACACACACACACACACACACACACACACACACACACACACACACATACATACACAGTACATACATGCGCACGCGCGCGCGCGCACACACACACACACACACACACACACACACACACACACACACACACGGAGAGAGAGAGAGAGTGCATGTTGCAGACACGCCCACTGATATTCGTGTTTAGACATCATTTCCACAGACAGAAAGAAACGGAATGGTAGGAATGATTAACCGCGTGAACAGAATAGAGAGGAAGCTGTCAGCGTTTCGGCCTTGTTGATTCACGTGTGAAAGCAGAATGAGTTGATGTCAGTTTTCCGGTGCCTTTGTGTCGTCATTTTTTTTCTGTCTACCCTCATGGTCCATTTGTCTGAGTTTCTTTCGATATCTTCCCTTCCCTTCGCTTCCTTTCCCTTCCCTTCCCTTCCCTTCCCTTCGCTTCCTTTCCCTTAACTTCCCTTCGCTTCCTTTCCCTTAACTTCCCTTCGCTTCCTTTCCCTTAACTTCCCTTCGCTTCCCTTCCTTTCCCTTCCCTCTTCCCTTCCCTTCCCTTCCCTTCGCTTTCCTTTCCCTTAACCTTCCCTTTGCTTCCTTTCCCTTAACTTCCCTTCCCTTCCCTTCCCTTCCCTCCCTTCCCTTCCCTCCCCCTTCGCTTCCTTTCCCTTAACTTCCCTTCGCTTCCTTTCCCTTAACTTCCTTCCCTTCCTTCCCTTCCCTTCCCTTCCCTTCCCTTCCCTTCCCTTCCTTCCCTTCCCTTCCCTTCCTTTCCCTTCCCTTCCCTTCCCTTCCTTCCTTCCCTTAACTTCCCTTCGCTTCTTCCTTTCCCCCCTTCCCTTTGCTTCCTTTCCCTTCCCTTCCCTTCCCTCCCTTCCCTTCCCTTCCCTTCCCTTCCCTTCCCTTCCCTTCCCTTCCTTCCCTTCCCTTCCCTTCCCTTCCCTTCCTTTTCCCTTCCCTTCCCTTCCCTTCGCTTCCTTTCCCTTAACTTCCCTTCCCTTCCCTTCCCTTTCCCTTCCTTCCTTTCCCTTTCCTTCCCTTCCTTCCTTTCCCTTAACTTCTCTTTGCTTCCCTTCCTTTCCCTTCCCTTCCCTTTCCCTTCCCTCCCTTCTCCCCTTCCCTTTCCCTTTCCTTCCCTTCCTTTCCTTCCCTTTCCCTCCCTTCTTCTTCCTTTCCCTTCCCCTTTCCCTTCCCTTCCCTTTGCTGCCTTTCCCTTCCCCTTCCCTTTCCCTTCCCTTCGCTTCCTTTCCCTCCCTTCCCTTCCCTTCCCTTCCCTTTCCTTCCCTTCCCTTTCCCCCTTCCCTTTCCTTCCCTTTCCCTTCCCTTTCCTTTCCTCCCTTCCCTTCCCTTCCCCTTCCCTTCTTCCTTCCCTTCCCTTTCCCTTCCCTTTCTTCCTTTCCCTTAACTTCCCTTTGCTTCCCTTCCCCTTCCCTTCCCTTCCCTTCCCTTCCCTCCCCTTCCCTTTCCCTTCCCTTCCCTTCCCTTCCCTTCCCTTCCCTTCCCCCTTCCCTTCCCTTCCTTTCCCTTCCTTCCCCCCTCCCTTCCTTTCCTTCCCCTTCCTTCCCTTCCCTTCCCTTCCTTTCCCTTCCCTTCCCTTCCCTTTCCTTTCCTTCCCTTCCCTTTCCCTTCCCTTCCCTTCCCTTCTCCCCCCCCTTCCCCTTCCTTCCCTTTTCCCTTCCCCTTCCCTTCCCTTCCCTCCCTTCCCTTCCCTTCCCTTCCCTCCTTCCTTCCTTTCCCTTCCCTTCCCTCCTTCCTTTCCCCCCCCTTCCCTTCCCCTCCCCTTCCCTTTCCCTTCCCTTCCTTTCCCTTTCCCTTCCCCTTCCCTTCCTTCCCTTTTTCCTTCCCCCTTCCTTCCTTTCCCCTTCCCTTTCCTTCCTCCCTTCCCTTCCCTTCTTCTCTCCTCCCTTCCCTCCTTCCCTTCCCTTCCCTTTCCCTTTCCTTCCTTCTTTTCCTTCCCTTCCTTTCCTTTCCCTTCCCCTTCCTTCCCTTCCCTTTCCTTTTTCCTTCCTTCCCTTCCCTTCCTTCTTCCCTTCCTTTCCCTTTCCCTTCCTTTCCTTTCTTTCCCCTTCCTTTCCCTTTCCTTCCCTTCCCTTCCCTCCCTTCCCTTTCCTTCCTTCCTTTTCCTTCCCTTCCTTTCCCTTTCCTTTTCTTTTCCCTTCCTTCCTTCCTTCCCTTCCTTTCCCTTCCCCTTCCCTTTCCCTTTCCTTCCCTTCCCTTCCCTTTCCTTTCCCTTCCCTTCCCTTTCTTCCTTCCCCTTTCCCTTCCCTTCCTTTTTCCCTTCCTTCCCTTCCCTTCCCTTTCCTTTCCTTCCCTTTCTTCCCTTCCCTTCCCTTCCTTCCCTTCCTTCCCTTCCTTTCCCTTCCCTTCCCTTCCCTTCTTCCTTCCCTTTCCCTTCCTTCCCTTCCCTTTCCTTCCCTTCCCCTTCCCTTTCCCTTTCCTTCCTTCCCTTCCCTTCCTTCCCTTCCCTTCCTTTTCCCTTCCCTTTCCTTTCCTTTCCTTTCCTTTCCT
>JADBJO010000873.1:209642-214642 GCA_016801955.1 Conus betulinus
CAGCCAGGAATCTGCAGACGCTAGCCACTGCATCATGGAAAATAAGATAATGTTGTTTTATAGCCCAACCGACCACAAGGGGCACATCAGGGCTTTCACTACGTTAAAAATCAACTCACAAGTCATTCATTCACATAATTCTTTTAAATACATCGAAAAACCCATCCGACGTAGATGAGAGGAACTCCTTTAGGTTTGGACGGATCTGAAAGAGTTTGTTATCCGTCTGTGTAATCCAATCTTCCAGCCAGAGGTCTCTAACATAATCATTAATTCTTGGTTTCAGATCTGAGCTTTATAGCCAGTTCATTGACAGCCAGAAGAACAAACCACCGGCCCAGGTGATGTCAGCAGGAGGCCTTATTTCAGGCAGACACGGCCTCTGTGTGCAGGCGGTGCAGGCTGTCAACGGGATGGAGCTGAACGGCAAGAGCCTGTTCGCGGGCCGCGCCCAGAAGAAGTCGGAACGTCAGGCGGAGCTGAAGGAACGCTTCGACAAGTACAAGGTGGACCGCGTGCACCGCCTGCAGGGCGTCAACCTCTACGTCAAGAACCTGGACGAAGCCGTGGATGATGAGCGGCTACAAAGAGTTCAGTCAGTTCGGCACCATCACCAGCGCCAAGGTCAGTTACTCAGCAGGAGGAAGAGGAGGAGGGTAGTGAGGTTGAGTGGGGTATATATTCAGACCTGTTTACTTATACGATTTCAGCCGTGTTTTGTATACACGTTTGACGAAAATATGACGTATACAATGAATTAAAAAAGAAAAGTCGAAAAAGTATGCTCTGGAGACGAAGTTTTTTAGCGATATTTGTACTCGCAAAGTTTAACCATGGCGTAGGCTTTCACCAAAGAGTGACAACTCTCCCTAACTTCCGCGCACCAAATGGCGTTCGGCAGTGTCTGTTTTTTGACAACCTCCACGAAACATCGAAAACAACAACAACAACAACAACAACAGCAACAACAACAACAACAAAACGGGGAGAGAGCATGAGCTTGTGCCCGAAGTCGTTTGTAGAAACTACGCTCATTTTTCTTTTTCAAAAAGTACACCAATAGCAGTTCAAGGATAAACAGGTCTGAGTATTGCTGTAAGGAAACAGGGAAGCAGAGGGAAAGCAAAGGGTAACAGTTTAAGTCATGTCGTTTTAACATCACAGCAGACCGCGGAGGCCACATTAGCGCTGCAAGAAAGTCAAAATCAGAATCATGTTCCAGAAAATGACTGTTTTCAGAGGTGGTAGATTGCAAAAAAAAAGGAAAGAAAAAAAAAACTAAAGAGATCGACGGTTCCATGGGATGTTGCCACCTGATCCCCACAGAGACTTCGCCCTTTCACACCACCAAGGAGGGCGGGAGGGGGGGGGGGGGGGGGGGGGGGGGCAGGGCAGTGCATCCCCCCCCCCCCTCCGTATCACTCACCCCACTCTCTCACATCCCCAGGTTCCCTGGCGCAAACTTTTTCAGCATGTATCAGCTGTTGCTTGCTCACAGGCCTAAGTACATTCCGTTCCTCTAGTACTCTTTGCTTCTTTCTTCACTGTCTGCGGTAGTTTGGGTCCTAGACTTTACTTTAAGGGAAAAGTCTGTGGTACAGAGTGTTTTCTCCCCCTCGGAATACCGTATGTAGTCGCAGAGTTTAAAGCAGCGGGATTCACTCTGTGATATACTAAGTTTCAGTCTGGAAACGTTTAGAATTTGATTCTCTGTTGCTTACAGCTTAAAAGAAGATAATTCTCCGCCGAACGAAAGAGACCAAACAAATGACAAGACAAAACACGACGCGTTTTGACCTCTTTGGTCTTCTTCAGGGCAAGACAAACAATATTCAAGATAATTGACACAAAGAACGAACTTCGTTTTGATTGTCATTGTACGCCGAATTTGAGAAGATCAGTGATTGTTCGTTCCTCGTTTACTTTCTTTGTCTTGAATGCTGTTTGTCTTGCCTGGAGAAGACCAAACGTGTCGTGTTTTGTCTTGTAGTTTTGTTTGTCTCCTTCGTTCGGCCAAAGAGTAAAACCTTCCTTTCAGTTTCTTTCAGTTTCCGCCTGTAGTCATCTCAGTTTGAAACTATCTATAATGTCTTATTTCTAGTTACAACATTTACATACTGATGGCACGGCCTCTTAAGTAACATTTATTCATTGATTTTGACTTTATTCAGTATTTCATAATGTCTGCATCCTGTACTGTTGCAGTCGTAATATTGTTTATATCAAAGTTTTAGGTGCTGAGTTTTTATGCTCAGAAGTTTTTAGTGTTTCAGTCCACCGCCTTTGGAGCTACGGACGTTAGAGCGGGGCATTTTGACATTATCATTTATTATGATTTATAAAGCACGCGTATGCGAGGCCCCACGCACTGTTTGTGTAATTTGTATGTACTTCAAAATGTGTGTGTGTGTGCGTGCGTGCGTGTGTCTGTGTTTTGTGTGTGTGTGTGTGTGTGCGTGAGCTCGCGAGCGCGCGTGCATGCGAGAGTTTGACATGGAGGTAATTGAACTTACCTGCTCGCTGTCATTAAACCTCATGAGCGGGAACAAAAAAAAAAAAAAAAAAAAAAACGCGTGACCGACCGGTTTTCCCAGGTGATGACGGAAGGAGGACGCACGAAAGGCTTCGGCTTCGTGTGCTTCAGCAACCCAGGGGAGGCCACTCGCGCGGTGGCGGAAATGAACGGGCGGATCATCGTGTGCAAGCCGCTCTACGTGGCTTTGGCTCAGCGCAAAGAGGACGCCGCGCTTTCCTGGCCTCCAGGGTCAATGTGGCGCGCCAGGTGAGTGCACAGGTGAACGTCCTTCTCGGTGGAGGATAACAAAAAGCCGCCGCGAAGTTTACAGAATTCGGTGAACTACAAAGTCTGACACAAAAGCTAGCTATCTGTCTGTCTGTCTGTCTGTCTGCACGAAGTTTATAGAATTCGGTGAACTACAAAGTCTGACATAAAAGCTGTCTATCTGTTGTCTGTCTGTCTGTACATACATATATACACACATTATACAAAAACTAATATCTATCTGCTGTCTGTCTATACATACACACATACATACACAAAAACTATCTGTCTGACTATACGTATATATATATACAAACATACACAAAACTAATATCTTTCAGTCAGTCTATACATACAAACACACATACATACATATATATACAGAGAGGCAGAGAAGGGGTCAACAGCAAACGGGTATGTACGTGCGTGCTTGCATGTGATCTTCCGTACCACTTTCATGGAACACAAACCCACCAGAAGAGACACTGCACTGCTGCCCAGTCGCTTCGGTGCTGTTCAGTGGCGCCTGTTCTGATCCAACATACGCAGGACACCACCTACTAAGCCCCCTACCGACGACAATAATTGCTTAGTCGTGGAGCCATCATGAGTGAGAGCGCTCCCTCCGGAGGCCACCACCACGTCCGCCCTACAACAGTCCCGACAAATTTGCCGATACCGATGGTCCCAGACAGAACCACTCCAAGGCTAGAGACGTGGAGATGGTCATTGAAACTGAGGTCACCATGAGAGCTGGGGTATGAAGAGCCAGAGAATTTGAGACGATAAAGATGAGGATGATGAAGATGATTTTACATTTAGGTCTGAGGCGGCATGACAAAGCTGTACTCTCTCAACAACACTCTCAGAGACGCATCCATTAAGTGGATGAAACTCGACTTGTCTCAGTCTTCCCAGTTGAGTCCATAGCAAACTCGGCTCTGCGTAGAAACCAGACTGGGCAGAAAAAAAATCCTTCAAATTAATGACTCTTATGGGAATCAAACCCCACGACCCTCCCAGTGGGAAACCCGTGACGGTAAGCACTTCGCCAGGGCGGCTGGTCAAAACGAAAGTTTAAACAACTTAGCTTGTTATTGAATTTCTGTCCAAGTCCTAGCTTAGAGACTTCCCAGTGTGTCCATTCTTTTCCGTTTACATTAGTGTTTTAATACAAAGTTGTCTGTTAAGACGAACAATGGTTCAAAAAGAATCTCATTAAGTTACATTTCGATGATTGTGTGTGTGTGTGTGTGTGCATGTGTATGTGTGTATGCTAGAGGCAAAAAAAACAGCATTCTCTCTTAAATTTCAAAAGCGGGGAAAAAATAGGTCAGCTTTTCTCATATCTACGGGGATAAAAACTTTCTATCCATTGATAGAATAAGGAAGTCAGGGACAGTTTGTCGTATTGTTTTTTCCTCACTTCGAATGAAACAACTGTTCTAGAGAATCCGACAATGCATTCCAAGGGACGTTTTCCGTTCATTTAACTTCGTTGTGTTCTGCTCCCTTAAGTCCATGGGCAGCTATGGGGGCACCACACTGAAGAACAGTTCACCAGATTCCTCCACCTCTGTCAGCAGTGTTCCAAGGCCTGGATCTCTTCTGCAAATGCATTGCCTGTTCAGTCTGCAAGGTTGTCAGTCCATCAGGGTTGGGTTTTTTTTTTTTTATTCTGTCTGTCTTCCCCACCGTCTCCCTCCTCAAACGTTCCTTGGAGGACAGTTTCAGCAAAGGCTCTTCATCTCCTTGCATGGCCGTGCCAACATGGTTTCTGTTTTTCTGACTGATGTCGGTAGATCTTCCTAAGGTCCTATGTGCTGCCTGATGGATTGACGTGCTCACTGATAATTTATTGTCGGTAAAGAATGTTATCACAGAGTCAGCATCAAATACTACGTCATGAATGCCAAACTTTGGAGTAGCAAAAGACCTTATGCGAACCTTGTGACACTCCTCCAACAGCTTTTTAGAGACTAAATTTATCACCTTTTGTAACCATTGCCTGAAAACAGTTTGGGACGTAGTATGTGGGGAAATGTAGTCAATGCTTTCTCGTCCCAACAGTATTCAGTCTCGGTGCAAACCCTCTGTGGGATACCTTGTCAAATGTGTTTCAGATGTCCAGGCACACAAGCTGTGAAGTAACTCCAAAATCAAGAGAAGTACATGGTTAGTTATCAGAAGTGGAAAGTAGTTGTTCAGTATTGGAATC
>JADBJO010000873.1:222142-224642 GCA_016801955.1 Conus betulinus
GAGACATACCCAAGTGCTCTTGGAGACCACCCACGTTGTGAGCACCGCCAGAGGAAACACTACGCCATCAGAAGCTCCAGCAGCAACACGCTACACACGGCATGACGCCACAAAGCATGGTCTGGAACAATTGTGACACCGAGAGCATGGAACCGAAGTTTTACTCGGTGGAGTTGATGACGAGAGAGAGCGCAGCAGAGCAATCAAAATGGGAAAAGCGTCCAGAGATCATCAGGAAGAGTGGCATGAGACCGGCACGCCTCGCAGGGTTCTTCAAACAGCCGATTTCTGGTTGAACTCGCTGTGCCATCTGAAGGCAGAATGCAGTAAGCTCACATGTAAAATAACAAAGTGTGCCAGTCTAGCCAGCAGCTTGGAGAATCTGTCTTCCAAGCCAAAGTCCTCGCTATAGAGGTTGAAGATCGCGGATACGTAGGTCCATAGGCCTATGATCTCATGAAACAGCTCAGGATTTCTGGAAAGGAGAGGCCCAAAAATCCTAAAAATCAATCGCAGAGGCAGCTGAAAAGAGTTCCAGCCGGATCTGGTCAACGAGGAACAAAAGTGAACTTCAAAAGGTTTAAAATTCCGAACTTTAAAATAGGTACCTGACAGCGACGTGGGGAAGACATCTGTCTAAACAGGCACGCCTTGAGACGCCACCCATCTACAGGTTGCTGGTTCGAATCCCGGCGGGGCAGGGAAGAAAATCTGGCAGCGGAAGGGCATCTGGGAGTCATGACCTGGATGCGGCCCGGCCCTGTTAGGGTGTAGGGCGGAAGCGCTTGTCTACGGGTGGTTTCTTCTCTGAAGACGTCAATGTCGTGCTTCCCCTGGAGTTCCTTACTCCTTGGCAACAAAAAGCGGCCATATTTTTCATGTTGGGTGTCAGAGAGAGGTTCGCACTGGCCACGTCCATCTGCAAACTCAACGCAGTTTTGTGTGTGTGTGTGTGTGTGTGTGTGTGTGTGTGCGTGCGCGCGTGCGTGTATGCGTGTGTCCAAGCGCGCGCGCGTGGGCGTGTGTGTGTGTTTGTGTGATCGTGCATGTGTGTGTACGTGTTGGTGTATGTGTGTGTGTGTGTGTGCTGTGTGTGTGTGTGTGTGTGTGTGTGGTGGTGGTGGTGGTGGTGGTGGTGGTGTGTGTGTGTGTGTGTGTGTGTAAGAGAAAGAAAGACAGACACACAAGCATTCGTGAGTGTCTGTACACTTCCTCATTGCTTCATCAAAGAGGCCTGAGTGCCACGCGACACCAGTCTATCTCTGTAGGCAACACCACATCTGCCAGGTCCTGAGACCGCGGCGCTCACTAAATGAATAAGTCACCACATCAGTCAGCAAAGGGCAGGCAGGGGCGAGGGTCTCATCGACCAGACTGGACAGCTGGCTGACCTATACATCAACCCAGCAGGCTGGCCTGGCCTTCAAGGCCTTGCTAACATCGTCGGCACCACCGCTGCCTGCGGTTGCGTGTGTGTGTGTGTGTGTGTGTGGGGGGGGGGGGGTCGTGTATGTGTGTGTGCGTAGGTGTGCGTATGTGAGAGAGAGAGTTTGTGTGTGTGTGTAAGTGTGCGTCTGCATGCATGTGTGTTTGTATGTATGTGTGCGTGCGTGCGTGCATCTGTGCGCATGTGTGTGTGCGTCTGCATGTTCACTGGCACATAGCTTATTAACTGCGTCCATACCAACACTTGCACATACACATGTGAAGACCGTTGTGTATGGACTGTGTGGAGTGGCAGTTCAGAAGAAGGCCACACATCTTTCAGAAATAAACACAATAGAATAGAAAAACAGCACATACAATATAAATCTACAAACCGTAAATCAGTAAAACTAGAAATTGAATAAGAATTTTTTAAGGGTATGAATAACCGACCAAGTCCGACTACTATAAAAAAGAAACCTCTAAAACACCTTCAGCTGCGCACGTACACTCACTTTCACCTTGTGCGAGGCCCACTTAAACTGATTCCCCCCCCCCTCCCCTTTGGAGGGTAGGAGACTTGACCGCAGCAGATAGAGATGTGTTATGTACAAAACTGGACAAATTTGACAACCAAGCTCATAGATACTGAAACTATGAGGATCCAGCTTGCTGCACGCAAGCATTTGATACTCGAGCGCATGTTTATGTTGAGATGTAGGGATGTGTGGGGTAGTGTTCTTATGCACGAACCACCAGCGCGTGCACCTGTTCGCGCGCGTACGTGTGTGTGTGTGTGTGTGTGTGTGTGTGTGTGTGTGTGTGTGTGTGTGTGTGTGTGTGTGTGTGTGTGTGTGTGTGTCTGGTGTGCATGCGTGTGTATGTATTTGCATGTGTGTGAAAAGGGGGAGCGGGATGTATCTGTATGTGCATGAGAAAGGGAAAAAGAGAAGAAACTGCACGTAATCGTTTACACACGCATATGTGCGCATAATAATACCTACGCACAATAATGTCCTTGTGTATTTGTTCCTCTACAATTACTGTGTTCACACGTTCTGTGCTATGTTGACGT
>JADBJO010000873.1:229642-252142 GCA_016801955.1 Conus betulinus
GACCAAACAATTTATCTTGAATGAGGTTAATTTTTACAACCAATCGTAACTATTAGGAAGAGTGTATTTTAAGAGCAAAAATCGTCGAATTTTAGTACAAGTAATGAAAAAGTTTAATAGTAAAATTATTTAGGTGTCTGAAAGAAGAAAGAACAATTTCATATTTTTTAACTGCAACGGAAAAAGTATTTTTTTTAAACTACAACGAAAAAAGTATTTTCCAGGCAAAATCATTGAAACTGTCAGTGGAAGAAAAGAACAGTTCTGAGTGCCAAAGTATTCAATGCAGTGGGCAAGCAAAACAATTCAAACTGCTAAGAAAAAAAGAAACAATTTTGAGAGCCAGATCATTGACATTATCGACAAGATTTTGAAAAAAAAAAAAAAAAAGAAAACTAAATTCATTGAACCTGTCAGTGGAAAAAGGATGAAGAACAATTCTGAGGTCAAGAGTATGAAAATAGTCCGTAGAACCAACCAGAAAAAAAAACAAATTGGGAGGTACATCTATTTCTGGAGATGCTGGTATTGCTCTAAAATGGACGCGCTAGAATGGAAATCCAAGTCGATCCTTTCGTCGAAGGGCTCTGAACGCTAGAAAGTTTTTAAGACAAAAAAAAAAAGGAGGAAAGAATGAAGGAACTATCGTTCAGCAAAGCGAAAGCATGCTGTTTGTATGTCCAGGTGTGATCAACTCAAAGAGCATTTCTTGATTGGGACCAGCTTGATAAGATCATACGGATGCACATACACACACAAAACACTCTCTCTCTCTCTCTCTCTCTCTCTCTCTCTCTCTCTCTACGCATGCGTGCCCTCTCAATACTGACATCTTTTTTCCCATACACGTATAGAATTTTTTTTTTTAATACCGTATAGAACACGTATCATCCTAACTCAAGAAAAAATGATGGTGGAATCCGTAACACGGAAGTGAACAGTCGGAGGTACTATGAAGGAGGAGGGTGGATTTAGTCATAGGTTATCCCTGACACTCGGAATTCAAGACAGAAACAAAAAAAAAAAAATCCGACATAAGAAAAAACGCGATAAAGTCAAAGCGAAAATGTGCAGCAAAAAAAAAAAAATTCATATATAGTAGATTTATTTGTGTTCGTACGCTCACACGCTACAAAATATACCAGAGTTTCATGGGATTGTGTTAAGTATTTGTGTCTACAGGGAAAAAGACCCTCGCGCTCATCTTCTCAAGATGTTCTGAGGGGGTTCGATTTTTTTTTTTGTTTGTTTGTTTTTTTTTTTTTTTTTTCGGGCGGGGAGGGAGGGTATGTTTATTTTTGTTTTCGTATACGATATTGTTACCTGAATGTCGAGTTGGATAGAGGATGTTATTTTACCTGTACATTGTCTTAATTGTCTTTAGACATACGTTGAGCTGCGGGATCATCATTGCTGGACTATTAATTAATATTTCAGTTGTTCAATAACGTTTTTTTCTCTTTTGTCTCAAAGCTTTCTAAATGTGTGTTATGGAGGAAGATATCATCATTCTTGCCTATCGAAAACTAAGCGCTTGAATGAAGAAAATATAGAATGATGAGAAAAGTAGGCTATTATGTGCATTATGGAAAAGATATGCACCATTCATGGACTATCGAAAACTAAGTGCATGACATAATAACATTTTAGGGCGAAGAGAAAGTATTAGTGCATTGTTTGAAATTGAACGAAGACAACGACAAACTATCTGAAAATGCAAGTGAAAATCTTGAAGACCCTGTGAAGGAAAAGGGGATGAATTGATAATCACTAATTAAGTCTAAAGAACAGCCATAAACAGTAATAATATCATCATCATTAAAGAGTTACGACCGAATCAGAAGACAGAATGTCTGCTGAAAAACACTTCACGGTTTAGAAAGCAACGTGTAAACTTACAATTTTTGTCCACTTTCCATAGAAAGAAATCGATTCGACGTGGACAGTTAATTAACTAACGTAGAATACTGTAATTCAAAAATGAAAATTCTGTTATTCCTTTGTCGTTGTAAAGTTCTACAAAAGCAAATGAAATGAAAAAAAAATAGCTGTCATTTAGCTATAATTTTGATGTATATGTGAAATCTTTTTTATTTTTTAAATTGATCTGGGTTTTCTATAGAAGCGTTGGAGCGGTTCATCAGAACATCAATCTGTAATCTTAAAAACACACACACACACACACACACACACACACACACACACACACACACACACACACACAACCGCCAGATATCGTACGTGCGGATACTAATCACTTAGGCGTCACTATTTATAGTTTATGGGGAAATAAATGGCAGCCCATAATTCTAAAAGATTTCGTTTCTGACCTCCAGTCAATTAGATAATATTGAATGTTGTTGTATTGAAGATCAAGTGTATTAGAAAACTATTTGTTGAAACTTTTTTTTTCACATACGTCTTTTTTTTTTTTTTTTTTTCTCTTTTAAATCATTACCTACTAAACTGTCGGGCTGTGTGAGGATCGCCCTGTAATCCTCCTCGCTGTAGCGTGCGTAAAAAGGGTTGCGGAATGCGATAAAATAATCGCCGCGTGGCAATTCAGAGTAGCATGGTTACGAGAAACTTGCACACATCTTTGAAACACGAGAAAAAAACATTACTCAGTCAATTCCCAAAAGGTGGACGGGAGCAGAAATATTTTCTTGTGATTAAAGGATGAAGGAGGTCTGACCAGCAAATAGATTGGCCATTTCAGTAAGATGATGCAAGTTGGGATTCAAATGCATCCGTGTTTCATAATTTAGCATTGAAAATGACGTATACACAGACATTCACACACATGGCCAGAACATTATCTTTGTTTTTTAAACAAACCATGAAGTGGATGGGACGGTTGCTGGCTTCACTACATCAAATACCTGACCGAAGGGCAGGTTGGGGATAGTTGTCCCTAGCCTTTTGGAGTGAGCCAGGTAGACGACTGGAGATTGAAAGTGACCTGCAATGTCTCACGCTTTACGTGCTGCCCCGGAATTAGGCCGGGACGACTATCCTGAAATAATTCCTGATCAGGCTTTTGGACAGCATTATTAGATCCATGTTTGGAGAAAATCTGTCCAGGACCCGAGATAGGCTGTGCAGTCCATAATGTAGATAAAAAGATGGACAATACATGGTATAAAAAGAAATCCTATCTTAAAGACAAATTTGCATGCAAGCAGAGAAATGTGAAATGTGCTAAGTACTTGGGTTGACTGTTCAAAATCAAACAAAACTTTGATACCTGTTTTGTATGACATGATCAGAAAATGGTAAAACTGTATGTGGAAGGCTTATACTCGTGTCCTAACATGGTGACAATCGGGGAAGAAAAAGAAACGAGTTGTTTCCATGATTAAAAACTTGCGACAAACGGTTGGCAAACTCGTGGCTTCATCAGTTATTCTGTACTCGTGAACGTCGTATATCTCTTGAAACTTACAGTTTTCTTCGAGGAAACGTTGAATTTGTTTTCATTGTAAAGCAAACGGCAATATCAGTGCTTTGGCCTAAGCACAGCATGTGTACAATGTGACGCGTAATGCTGTTTTAAGAACCGAAAGCGAAAATAGATGGCTAGCCGAGGTTCGTGACTGGAGTGACTTTTTTCAAATTTCCGAGGTGTTTGGCGATGGATTGGAAAACCGAATCTGAAGCAGGACCATTGTTCGGCTTTGAAAACAGTTAGAAGACTGAAACCGACGGCGCTATTACCGAAAATGAGCCCAAACACAAATGAACATACAAAGCATACAGTACTAAAAAGATGTATGATGTATCCACAACCGTCTTCAGAGGCCACAGATAGCGACATAAAAAGCGCACAGAACAATGCTTCCCACTTACCCGTCAGCAGGAGAATCAAGGAGTCCCCACTGGAAGATGGGGTGACACCTGGAAGTCCTAGTGCAATGGGATAGCCTGGAGTGGTTACATTGGGGTGACAGCCGGGAATTGTGGTGTAATGAAGTGATGCTGACAACCCGTATGGCAAGCATTGTTTAGTGCATTTTATGCATGTTACATAGCCCAGTGTAGTAAGCTCAGCCAGGCAAAAATAGTTTTATCGTGAAGGTACTTCGTAAGTGCTGCTTCTCAAGTTTGGTTCTTGAAGCCTGTATAATAGCCCCGAGGCATAAAGTTGTGCCGATCGTTTGTCAAAGACCAAGGTAAGTATCGCGATGTGGCATCACATTCGTAGTCTTTCATTTACCAAATAAGGTGACGCTTGTGTGTGTGTGTGCTTGTGTGTGTGTGTGTGTTTTTTAACCGCTTCTCATAAAAATTGCAACAGTCATCCGCTTTTTTCAGGCATCTGTTGAGGTCCGTCTTTTATCACGACAAAACACACACACACTGAGCAATAATACCAGTCGTAGTGTTGTTCCGTTAGATAATTCCGAAAAAAAAATCGCATCAGCAAACAGTAGACGAAAAAATACATGTTGGTTTCAGTGGAGCAAGTCGGAGATGATCTTATCCTCGGGGTGATTTGCCAGACTGGGAAATAAACAGGACAGAGGAAAAGTCCGGCAAGCCTGCAAACAACCGACGGAACTGTGAATTTTCAGGCGCAGATTTTGGGATTGGAACTTTAATAAATAATGTAAAGTTGATTTTTGAAACAAAACAAAAAAAAATGTAAAAGTTAACACGGGTGTGCTCGACGGTCCCTTTAGTTAATGCCGTTCCATGTTGACATCTACCCGAAGGGGAAGGGGCGGGGGGGGCAGTTTTTTCTCTCCAAACCGCCAGTCAGTAAATGCGTATCAGGGAAAAGAAAATATTGAAGATAGGTATTCACTTGTAATGGTCGGACATGTAGATCGCACGAGAGGGGGGCACTAAACTGTATTTTCATCTGGTATTGATTAGAATGGCCTTTCTTTTGCTCGATCACCCGTGGGTATGTTATCTAGGGGGGTGAAAAACTCCGGCATACGACAAAAATTATCTGATTACCGAACAAGTATGGAATAAACTGGAGCTTTCGTTTCCACTTTCCTAGAAGGGGAGCAGCATCCCCAGATCTCCCTGGTTTGTGTAGAACATCGTATTTCATTTACGAAAATGATCATTTTATTCATCAAATGATACCAATTAAGCATTGTCATAATAACCCAGGCCTAATAATAATCACAACACACACACACACACACACACACACACACACACACACACACACACACACACGTGTGCGCACGCACGCACACAGGCACGCGCACGCGCACTACCTCGCATTCCCAGAAAGAAGGAGAGTTGCGACTTATATTTAAAAAAATCCATCAAAATCAAGACGCTAGTACGAATTTTTACTCCAACAGAACTATCACCAAACTGTTATGTTGGCACAGTTAGTAGTACACTGGGCTTGTGAAGCCTGCTGCATGGCCCTACGCCTACATTTCAAGCTGGATTGTGATGTCTCCGCTTTCTATTTCGCTGTGTCACTTGTCACGTTTCACTGCAGGTATTTCAGATTCATTCTGAGGGGTTCGTTAGTATTTGCTCAGCGTTTGTGAGGTCAAAAGAAAGCTGCATTTAATTTATTATTTCTTTCGAGCAGGAGAACGCAATATATCCCATGTGAGTGTTTTGACACACCAGAAACATGGCAGGCTGTTTTGTGCTATTGTTTTGATTGAGACTGTTTTGTCAGTTTGGTGATACGATCGTCTGTGGTTTTGATTCGGTTATTCTTCGCTTGTGAACACTGTCTGATTTGTGATGTTGCACTTCAATAAACTGTTCGACGAAAAATTATTTGGTCTCTCTCTCTCTCTCTCTCTCTCTCTCTCTCTCTCTCTCTCTCTCTCTCTCTCTCTCTGTTTTCGTTTTTTTGTCATGTCATGCTGATAATTTGTTTTTCAGGGCTCAACCGCCATCCTTCCTCCTCCCCCCTCTGTCTCTCTCACTGTGTGTGTGTGTGTGTGTGTGTGTGTGTGTGTGTGTGTGTGTGTGTGGCATAACCTAACGTGTGAGACCTTTTGAGCCTGACCAGGCTGCTAATCTGTTAAAATACAGCCATACCTATAAATGGAAATAAATGAAAATATTGTCATCGGAACACAAACACAAAACGAACAAAATTTCAAACTTCATCGTTCATTAATCAGGAACCGTATGTCGTGAAATGGCACTGCGCAGACTGATATGGTCGTTCGTGAAATCGGAACCATATTCATCTGGCTCGTTATAAGAAAAATACATCCAGATCCTCGCTTATATCTCTGAAGACAACAGCATTTAGAAAGAAATGAGCAAGTTGCGTAAGGCATTGGCTTTTTATTTTAACGAGGATGTCTTCTCCCCTCTGTACGTGTGTGTGTGCGTGTGTTCCAGTTTATTCCAGTATATTGCTTCCCTTCTTAGAGGGTTCCTTTCTTTCAAACAAACCAAAATTTCACGAATTTGAAATAACTCCCCAGTTAAGGTGGACAAACAAATTACAAGACAAAACACGACGCGTTTGGACCTCTAAGGTCTTCTCCAGGCAAGATACACAACGCTCAGGTCAACGAAAATGAAAAAAAACGAGCAATCACTTATCTCCTCAAAGTCGGCGCAAGATGGGCTTTGAATGAAAACGAATAGGAGTATTATTATATAGTTAAGGATAGCGCCGTCAGCGCGGCCTTAATTTGATGTGCCTTGATTAAGAGGCCGATAGTTTCGCGACCATGTCATAACAGCAGTTTGTTGTTTGCTTATTTTTCAGGATATCATTTCTTTCGATGATTTTGCTTATTGTATGACTGTTTTCTTTGTGAGCGAGTTTGACAGCCGGAAAAGCTCTATGTCGGCTGGGCTATAATGACTAAGAGCGAAATAGTGGAAACTTTTTTTTTTTGGATTGATTTCAGATTTTTTTAAAAATCGTGGCCACCTTTATACAATTCCAGTTTTGCAGACTTCTACTCGTTACACCGTCTTCTCAAAAATCTAGATCCATATCCCTAGGTCTTTAATATGTATAGAGAGCAAAAAAAGTAAGTAGGGGGGGGGGGGGGGGGGGGGGGGGGGGGGGACAAGTGCAGGTTAACAATTCTTCCATCATAGTAATTACTTAGGAAAGAGTTTTTTTTTTTTTTTTTTTTTTTTTTTTTTTTTTTTTTTTTTTTTTTTTTGCTGTCCCAACCTGCGCGCCACCTCAGAGGCAGTGCACCCACGCCGCTCATTCCGACACCCCGTCCAAAGCCACAGCCCGGTCGGCCCCGCCGCAGCCCCGGCACCAGCAATCCACAAGGAGCAGTCAATGTCAAGTCGTCAAGAGGCAACCCACCGGAGGAGACACTGCACTGCTGCCGAGTCACTTCAGTGGTGTTCAGTGGCGCCTGTTCTGATCTAACATACGAAGGACACCACCTACTAAGCCCCCTACTGACGACAATAATTGCTTAGTCGCGGAGCCGGCGTGAGTGAGTCTCCCTCCGGAGGGCGCCACCACGTCCGTCCAACGACAGCCCCCATGGACTCGCCGATACCGGTGACCCTGATGGAACCAAAGCAAGGCCACAGATGTGGAGAGGGACATCGAAATTGAGGTCACCATGAGAGCAGGGCATGAAGGGCCAAAGAATTTGAGACGTTTTTTTTTTTCTATGCTGGTCGATGAGAATGATTAAGATGATACGGATTTCCATTTCGGTCTGAAACTACATGACAGGGCTGTACTCTACGCTTTCTTTCATAATATATCCCGGCGTCAACCAGGCCCGAGAGATACAGGCACCTGCAGTGTTGGTCAGGAAATTTGAGCAGAAAACACTCTCAGAAACGCATCCATTAAGTGGATGAAACTCGACTGTGTGATCCCAGTCTTCCCAACTGAGCCCGCAGCAAACTCAACTCTGGGTAGAAGCCGGACGGGGCAGAAAAGCCCACATGACATCTGATGGGATTCGAACCCACGACCTCCCAGCCGGGAGTCCGCGACGCGAACCACTTCGCCACGGCGGCTGGTTCTTAGAAAAGATTTTTTTTAAGTTTAAAAAAAAGGGGGGGGGGGGGAACCTGAAGAAAAACAATCGGGTACGTTGGATTGTATTGTAAATATGAAAACCCCCTTCACTCGTTGCGTGAGAGAACCATCGTAATCCCCTTTTGAAGGCTTCGTAATCCCTCTTGAAGGCAGATCTGTTTATATTCCCTGTTCCCAGGCCCTCCGACCGCCGAATCGGACTCGCCAGGAAAACAAAACCGTATAATTCTCTCGGCGTCAAACAGAGACATACCACAGTCCACAACACTGTGGTGTTCTCACCACCAAGGGTTCAAAAAAGAATCCAACAGCACCCCAAAGCAGCCAGTGAGGGGGTAGTAAATGAAACAAAACGAAAGTGTGGAGAGGAACAAAGTTGCTGAAAAACTAAAAACATTATTGCAAACAGTATAAAATGTAGGGGACAATCTTTGAGCCTACAATGCTTAAGGAGCCATTCAAGGATGCAAGGGAGATAAAAAGATATGGAACAGCGTGCGTGGTCCGCTCTGCTTTTCAATAATAACCCAAGCATTGTCAGCAGCTAAGAATTGTGCAGAACAACCTTTACTTGGATCTCCTAAGAGATGCAATCTCCCACTGATTGACTAAGCATATAATGCCAAACAATTAATTAAGTAGTGGGGGAAAACATACATACACGTGTGTGTGTGTGTGTGCGTGCCATCATCATTATTCATTATCATGTCTGAAAAGACAGAAACCATCAATGTTACCATGTAACAAGTTCTCTCTCACACACACACACGCGCGCTCGCGCGCGCACGCACACACACACACACACACACACACACAACGAACAGCTGGAGAATGGGGGTGAAATATGCAGTGGGAATGGTCGGATAGAAACAATATGCGAACTGACCTTGCCTTTGACAACTCCAGTGATGTTTCCCTACAGAATTAAAAACAACAACCTGGCCATGATCATAATCATGCACATTGCATAAGTCAACCAGTCAAAAAATTTCAGCTGGCATCACGCTTTCTTTGGGTAAAAAAGAAAAGTATAAACAGAAATGCCCAGTCATTACTTTCTTAAAGGGACACTACGACACAAATGAGATAAATTCTCAAGAGGATTACAGATTATGCAAAGGTATATGGTGCTTCTTCTTTCTTCTTCTTCTTCTTCTTCTTCTTCTTCATATTCTATCCAATCTTTACCCCGAGCAGAGTCTAAAATATGAAATGTACAGAATATAGGATTCGACAAAAAAAAAGCTTAAACTCTCTTCAGTTTTTTTCCCTTGAATTTCGATCATCGGTGATCGACAGTTTTCTTCCCAGAATTATGGTATTTAAAACAACATCTTTATTATCTGAAGCAATGTATCGCCTAAAAAAAAAAAATAGACACATTCATCACAAAAATATTATTTTAGAAATAATGCAAAAATCTCAAAAACTGTTGAGAGTTAACTTAGAAAAAGACCGGAGAATACACTGGAATATTGTATGACGTAAAACTTAGCACGTTGAGCATAGCATGAAGGCATGAAGAAGAAACAACAAGAAATAACAAAGAGAGGTCAACAACACAATACATGATAACAATACAAGAAGGACAAGGGGGGGAAAAAAAAAAAAAGGCAAAACTTGATGAACCCAAATCAAATTATGCTGTTCAAAACCAGTCTACCATGAATTCCATAATATGAAGGCCGATAACCGAATCGGCTTCATTTCGAGCTTTGCGCAGTGTCGGTCCCCAAGCTAAAGAAGTGTGATTGAAGCGCTGTCGTCCTGATGGCGTGGTGTAGTGTAACATAGGTCTCCTTCCCCGGGGGATTCGCCTGGATTGACTAGATATAGCCGTCTGTCATATTTCCGAGGGCAGGCGTGGAAACGGAACTTTAATTATCTTGCTCCCTCCTAACTCCACGGTTAATCATTGGGACACCGTACGGAAGACTATTGCACCAAGTTCCTCTGGTTCTGTTGACCGTATGCCAAGGCTTTGGTGGTCTCTGCGTGTGGTCACTCTGTCCATTCTGCGATATGTTGGTCCATCGTGGAGGTGGGGGGTAGCGTGCGTGTGTGTGTTGTTATTGTATTGTTTTGGTGTTTTTTTTCTTTAATTTTCAAATTATTTATTGCCTTATCATCAGTTGAATAACAACGTTTTACTTCTACTTCCACATTCAGCAAAGAACAGGGAATCAAAACTAAATATAGCCCAAAAGAAAACACACACACACACACACACACACACACACACACACACACACACACACACACACATTCCAGATCACTATTATTGGCGAAAATGAAAATGTCCATCAGAGACTCAATGTTGGAACACTTTCAAAATTCAACCACCGCCTTCCTATATTGGCCATACTTATTACGCAGACTTCCAGCACGTGTTTCTACACATATTCTACATTTCGAGTTGATCCAAAAGCTAATTCATGTTTGAAATCAAAAGTTTAAACAAATCTTAACTAAATGTTAGCAAACCGCCAAGAGAAACGTGGACAAACGAGTTACAAGACAAAACACGACGCGTTTCGACCTCTTAGGTCTTCTTCAGGCAAGTCACAAGACCAAAGAGGTCGAAACGCGCTAACATTTGTTTCAGATTTGTTTAGATTTTCCGCCTGCAGTCGTCTCACTTTGCAACTAGATTTCAAGTTTAAAATTGAAAATTAGTCTATAGGCATTTCCAGTCATCTATTTTCACGCCTTTCAGACACACTGGGATGACAGTTGAGAATCGACCGTAGTCGCATCAATAAGAAACGCATGCATATGTTCGTGTACACTTCAGCTCGCAAACACTGTATGCGCATTTAAGAAAAAAAAAAATCCACATCATGCAGGTTCATACTATCAATTAACCCACACGAAACAAGATCCCATGTTCATCATGAACACAAGACTTTTCTTGATCTTTATTCCCCTTTTTCCTTCGTAGTATCTTTTAAGCTTGTTGAAGTAACGAAGTCTGAAAGAGATCAAACAAGAGATGCAATGCATATAAACGCACTCCCAGTTTATCTTGAATACGCGTGAGATATTCCATAAAGAGGAAAACCGTTTTGGGCCGTTATAGCCGTTAGTAACGGCTATTCTGGTAAACATGGGCCATCATCTGTGACCCATAATGAACATACCGACACAAATTTTCAGAAAGATTGGCCAAGTACTTTCTGAGATATTCCATAAAGAAGAAACCATTATGGGTCTGTTGTAGCCGTTAGTAACGGATACAACGGTAAATTAAAACATCGGGATCATCCGTGACTCATAATGAACATACCTACAAATTTTCAGAAAGATCGGCCAAGTTCTTTCTGAGATATTCCATAAAAAAGAAAAACTGTTATGGGCCGTTATAGCCTTTAGCAACGGCTATAACGGTAAAAATAAAACATCAGGCATCATTTGTGACCCATAATAAACGTACCTACAAATTTTCAGAAAGATCGGCCCGGTAATTTTGTCTGGAGCGAGTGGAACACATTTTGACCACGTACGGACAGACAGACACACACACAGACAGCATTTCTTCGTTCCCATTGTAAAGTACTCCCTGTTCTATAAGAACTGGAGTAAAAAAACGAGGTTTCACAATGAGTTTCCGATATTTTGAATGAAATACGTTGCTAATGAAACGACTGAATGTACACACAATACATGCCGCTGGTGTTTTCTATATAATACTGAGCCACTATATTGAGCTTCTATGCTGAGCCACTATGCTCAACCCATAATGCAAAACAAACAAACATGCATTTTTTTTTTTTAATGACCCAAACAGAAAATGATAAGGAGAGCAAAGATTCAGTTTCAGTTTCAGTTTCATCAAGGAGGCGTCACTGCGTGCGGACTAGTCCATATACGCTACACACAACCGCTAAGTTTTGAGACCACACTATGCATGACTTTAAGCTGATGAAAAAAAAAAAAGCATAAAGTTGAATGACCCTCTCTCTCTCTCTCTCTCTCTCTCTCTCTCTCTCTCTCTCTCTCTTCTCTCTCCCCCCCCTCTCTCTCTCTCTCTCTCCTGGTTGACGCCTCTCATTACGACTGGAAGCCCTGCTAGGCAGTCTCGTACTAGAAGAATGGAACTGCACAAACCGTCTGATTCTCCTCTTTGATCTTCATAGACAAACGAACAGCAGAGGCCTGAAATTCCGCGGCTCTTCCCATTACGTCCTGAACTCGGGGTGACCTCGGCACCGTGCGCTGCCCACCTCTTTGATCTCCCCATCCCCCCCCCCAAACAGACCCCTCCAACCCCGCCCCTCCCCCCCCCGTCCACAACAGAGGGGTGCGCCAAGGTCATCAGTACTGACAAGTTAATGCCCACTGTCGCTGGCTGCATGTGGTCATTGATTGATGCCTTCTGTAGGGGGAGGGAGGGAGGGTGGGGTGGGATGCGAGCGGGGGAGGGAGGGGGGAATCATTGTATATATAAATCACCTTCGTGTTACGTTACATTATGTCATATCATATATCGTATCATATCATGTAATATGTATTATTTGATCATGTGACATTATATTATACCATATCACATTATATCATATTAAATATAATATCATATATGTTATGTTTTATTATGTTATATTATATCGTATTATATTACATTATATTGTATTATATTACATTATATTACACCATGTTGTATTATATTGTATTGTATTGTATTTTATTATATCATGTTGTTGTATTACATTATATTATATTATATTATATTATATATATACATCATATCATATTATATTTTACTATACTATATTATATTATATCATGTTATATCATATCATATCATATATTATATTATATCATATCATATCATATCATGTATCATATTATATCATTTAGCAGAGAGTGGCCTGTGACTGATGGATCAGAACAGGTACCACCAGACATGGGTGGAAGCGACTCGGCGGAGTGCAGGATGTCCTCTTGTGCGTTGCCACATGGCGGTCTTCAACCAGTTGGTGACTATGAACTGCCGGTGCTAAGATAGCGGCAGGACCAACCCAGCTGTGGCTATGTATAAGAAAGTCTGAGAGAGTTATGAGTATGGTAGTACTTCCATTGAGAGGGCACAGAAGATGAAAATAAAAAAAAACAAGATACAAACACATGGATCTAATCCACAGTTCTGCTTCAGCGTTACCTTGCGGCGCGACACGCACGCACGCACGCACACACACACACACACACACACACACACACGCGCGCGCGCACGCGCGCGCGCACAGAGAGAGAGAGAGAGAGAGAGAGAGAGAGAAATAATACACATTCAACTTTGAATTACGCTATTTTCTGTTCTCTCCATACCGTTTTCTCTTGAGGTCTTCCTTTTTTTTAACTTTGCATTTTTTGTTTGCATGTTTTTTTGTTTTTTTTTTCGTGTAGGAGTCGGGGAGCACTTTTTTTTTCAAGAAGAACTAACATTCTTGTTCGAAAAATATGTACATTCAGTAAAATTTCTTTGGGGAGTAGAATTCTAGTGCTACACCGGGTAAAAGTCATTATTCTAATTCAAGACAACCGCTCCAACATATTGTAGCTCACGCAGATAAAGAGCTGCAAGACAAGATAGGTACAGGTTGCCAGCGAGTTCACAATTATTATGGGATGTACTTTGGACCAATCTTGATAGCAGACAGAGACAATTAGGGGCTGATTGAAGGGTCGGTCGGCCCACAACGGAGTAACTCATACACGCACGCACACACACTGACACGCGAGCGCACGCTCGCACACACGCAAGCGCGCGCGCGCGCGCACACACACACACGCACGCACGCGCACACGCATACACATAGACACACACGCGCGCGCACACACACACGCACGCACGCGCGCACGCGCGCGCTGTATATATGCAAATAGTCCAGATCCTACATGATGGGCGCTCGCAGCGATAATTTTGAGGACTGAAACCCTAAGTTAGGCAAATGAGACACCCCGCCTCCATGCCCCCTCTCTCTCTCCCGCTCCAATGGTCGCTAGCAGAGGGAGGCAATTACGTCTGGCACGCTATACTGTGCTTCTTTATTTCATGTCTCGCTACAATGGTAAAATGAAAAACTGTGGTTCTCGTTTACGGTCCAAATACAGACAGTCTTTAGTTCCGTGGTAAGCGAACTGAACTCTTATCCCGGTAAAATAATGGAACATTGTTGGAGCTGGGAAACTGGAATCTTGTCATGATTCCAGACCTGGAGAACAACATAGCTTTTTTCCCACAAACGCAAAGAAACGCGCACCCTCGCCCTCGGGCGCTCGCGAGTGTATACACACATGCGCCCGCGCGCGCGCGCGCGCGCGCACACACACACACACATACAGACACACACACACACACACACACACACACACACATTTGTTCATTCACTTGCTCATTCATTCTGTCATTTGTTCGTTCGTTCCATTGTATGGTTCTTCGTAAACAGCTGATCGTTATCGTAGAATTTTCAGACTGTTTTGAAAATTTTTATCGATGTGCAGTAACGACTGGTAATCTTTCTTTTTATTATACACCTGGAGACAGACAGACAGAGAGATGCAAGGGTGCTGTGGAGATTCAGGTCTGTGGGTGAGGTGGGGTTGGGGTTGGTAGGCACGGGTGTATGCGATTCATCTTGTTATAATAATTGTATCTGTGCAGCTGATATCATAGATCAAGAATGTCAGCACACCATTATGTTAATAGATGAATAAAGCCAGGCGCCTGTATCAAACGACACAATGTTAAATTCAGCATGCAGATTTCCATCCGTTGAAGAACATACATATGGGGGAAGGGGAGGAGTGGGAAAAAATAAGGTTGGAGATCCCACTGAAAAAAAAAAGTGGGAAAATTGTAGGAAAGACAGACGGAATATTATGTCTGTCTGTCTGCGTGTGTGTAAATAATCCGAAAGTAGCTGAAGCTCTAAACACGAGCGACTGACTTTGGATTTATCATGTTATATGAACAGAAAGTAACCGTAAAGTTGACGTTTTACATGGAGAAATCAATACCACTCCTACACAATAGGTGAGGCTTCGGTTGTTGTTTTTTATCTGATTACTTTTATTCGCACTTTAATTTTCCATCTTGCGATTGAAGAGATTCTTTCTCTCGTGCGTAACAACTAAAATTTGGAAGAGCAAAGAAAAAAGATTTAAATAAATCAGTTCTTGATTGTTTAAAGATTTCGACTGCATACAGAAAATTAACGGAAATGCGATAATCGAATATGGTTAAGGCGAAAAAAACGAAGAAACAAAAAAACCCTTTACATAATGATCTATGTCTAATGTTAATTGAAAATATCTGATGACGCATTACTAGATTTTATGTTAATTCCAACTCGATCAAAAAGAACAGCTTATGCAAAAAAAAAAAAAAAAATGAACAAGAAATGATCTTACGATAAACAATAAGATGCTGATAGATTGTATGTTCATTTAAGCTTGATCAAAAACAACAACTTATGCAAAGATCAAAATAGCAAAATAAGCGAACAAGAAAATTACTTTTCGAAAACATTAGAATTTTTACATGGTAAAGAAAACCCAACGGAAGATAACATCATCAGCACCAAAGAAAAAGGAGCTGGAAAGTCTACATGAAAAAGAAAACAACAACAAAAAACGAATAAACAAAAGACCCGGAAAAATGTCTTTTTACGCTGTGGGACCAGATGGATAGCTGACTGGGGGGGGTGGGGGGTGGATGCGGAGGGGGGAAATTGTTTTCTTGAAAAGAGAAATAATGTTTTAACTGGGAGGGGGAAATTGTTTTCTGAAAAGAGAATAATGGCAGCAAAAGGGAGTTAACTGGGGAGGGGGAAATTGTTTTCTTGAAAAGAGAAGTAATGGCAGCAAAAGGGAGTTAACTGGACAGAACAAGATCAGCAGACGCTTTGTGGTGGGGCCATGCGTATTTGTCTGCAGGAGATCGTTGTGTATAGACTCCTCCATGGGTTAAGTCCCAGACCAGTTGTACTGCAGAACTGTCCACGGGTGCCGGTGTCGTATAACGTCTGGGAACCGTGATATCTGGGAACGCGTTTCCAGATTTCCTGAACTTCCAATCGTGAAATCAGGGAACTGGTGTGAAATTTTGAAAATCATCCCAAGAAATTAATGGAAAAAAAAAAAAAGTGACAAGAAGGCCAAAGATCTCAACTGCACCTAAATAAATTGTTTCCTACCTTATCTCGAAAACCTTTTCTCGAAAATCTTTTTTTTTTTTTTTTTTGGTCTTCTTTCTGCCCTTTTGAGCTCTGAAAGACCACGTTCCCAGATATCACGGGCCTTCCCAGACATCACAGTACATTTTGGGAACGTGTTCCCCCCAAACTCTGTGATATCTGGGAAGCCTTCCCAGAAATCACGTTCCCAGATTTCACGCGACCCCGGGCCGGTTTGTTTGATCAAGAACAGTCTGCAGATCTTCGTCAAATTGTCCACAACTTTTCTTAATCTAATGTTGGGGCATAACGTGATGGTAATGTGGAAAGGGGGGGGGGGGGGGGGGGGGGGGGGGGGGGGTAGTCGGATGGTGATAAGTCGACTGGGAGACTGGGCAGCAAATTATGACGGTTCACGGAGTTTCGGTTTTTTTTTTTTTTTTTTTTTTTTTTTTTTTTTTTACAAACCTAACTAACAAAAGAAGCCATGGCCATGTTCGTGCTTGTTCTCTTTACCGCTGACGTACATCCGTGGTCTTTCTTCAGTTGGAGCACTTTTTTTTTTTTTTTTTTTTTCATTTTCCCTACCCTCCGCATAAACTTCATTTGATTGCAGATATCCGTTCCAGAGGTAATGTAATGAAATGTAAAAGGATATTTATAGAGCGCTTTACCTCTCGGGAGCCCAAAACGCATATTACAGAAACATGATAAATACTAATTCTAACTCAAAGCACACACACACGCGCGCGCGCGCGCGCGCGCGCAAAACCAAACACACACACACACACACACACACACACACAACTGACACACACAGCGCACACACAAACTGAAACAGAGCGCGTCAAAAGAGCAGACTCGAAGACAGAGATAAGTGGATATTGTTAATCAGTCCGGGGGGAAAGATGTGTCTTTAGGGACGTTTTAAAAGTCGTTAAAGGTAGCTCAAGTGTTCATTTCCTGGGTGAGTTCTTTCAATGTTACTGTGGGTCAGATCAGAGAAAATTACTTCTCCGCTGCTGCCTGAGTTCTTTCAATGTTACTGTGGTCGGGACAGAGAAATTACTTCTTTGCTGCGTGAGTTCTTTCAATGTTACTGTGGTCGGGACAGAGGGTTATTCTTTTGCAGCTGGCAACCATGTACTCCCCCCCCCCCCCCCCCCCACCTCCCCCCCCTCGGCCCCCGGGTTGTACCTGTCGCGTATGAAGAATAAACCCAGCCAGAAAGTCTGATTTGGAATCTGGAAGGTTGGGCTCTGCCAAATCGTTCATGAAAGGAGCTCCATCCTATCTCATAGTGGATCGGTCGTCCCCCGGATCCACAAGGACCGCGTCTCTCGTTGTAGATCAGTGTTGTGGAGGTATAAAGCATGCTACTGACGTATCAGAAAGTAAAACAATGTGCCATAGGAAACGCCACCATAGGGACTTGGAATATCACAATGCCACAGAGTGTAACCGCAGCTTAGAAGAATATAATGCAGAAAGGAATTTTCATGTTTGAAAATCCCATACAAATGGGGTATTTCCGTGTTTTGCCTTAAAAACTATGGTGTGTGTGTGTGTGTGTGTGTGTGTGTGTGTGTGTGTGTGTGTGTGTGTGTGTGTTCAAATTGAAACCAAGTTGATGAAATGGTACAGAAAACTAATGTGTAAGTCACCAACTTGCACAGTGGTGACTGTTTTTCCTGTTCTTTCAAGCTTTGTGTGTGTGTGTGTGTGTGTGTGTGTGTGTGTGTGTGTGTGTGTGTGTGTGTGTGTGTGTGTGTGTGTGTGGATTGATTGCCTATTTTTGAATCATACTGAAATCTGTAACAATATTTTATAATGGTGCAGTGTGTGTGTGTGTGTGTGTGTGTGTGTGTGTGTGTGTGTGTGTGTGTGTGTGTGTGTGTGTGTGTGTGTGTGTGTGTGTGTGTGTGTGTGTGTGTGTGTGTGTGTGTGTGTGTGTGTGTGCGTGCATGCATGCGTGTGCGCTCGCGCGCGCGCGGGGCGTGTGTATTTGGATTTCGTTTGTTGTTGCTTTTGATATGAATTATAATTGATTATTTCTGTTGTTTATTAGATATACACTTATTGACTTGCCTGTGTAAATACAATCATAATACATGAGAAAACCAGGGTATTCGGAAAAAAAAAAGGCTCTGAAAATGCAGATTGTTCTCGTGATATGGGTTGGACTATTTCAAACATGAATATAATGAAATGAAGTGAGGAAATCATTTCTCTGCTAGGATGAACAGGTTTTCCATGCGACCGCTCTTCCGGATCAATGCGTCTATCCACTTCTTTTTTTTTTTTCTTTCTCCTTTCTGTATATTTTGCCGAAAGACACGTCTCTGTTGGCCGGGCTTTCGAGTCATGCAACCGTGACCAGCAATAACTCAGCTGGATCACCTCCCCTCCTCTCCTGTACTCTCCCTCCCTCTCCCACCTCCGCTCCGCCCATCCGTATTCCCCCCCCCCCCCCCCCCTCCACTTCCTCCTCCCCACTTGCTTGCAGATATTAAGCGCGAGCAGTTTTCGATTTCACTGACAAATTGATATCATTTCAGTACCGGAAATAAGTATACCATACGCACTTGAATCGACAGCGGAACATATTGCTGGGCATGCGCTGTGAAACCAGTGTGTTCACCCACTCTTTCCTCCCCTCCATCCCCCCTCCCCTCCCGCCTACGTAGCAAAGGGACAGTTCCTCCATGCCAGTCAATAATACACGTTTTATGAATTTCTGTCCTGTGCGCATCTGCCCAACGCTGGTCTTATCTGACCATTGACAATATTCCCTTCTGAATCTAAGGTCGCGAACACTTGTAGTGCGCAAAAGCCAAACTAAAACCAGATCTTGCATCTGTATAAAAACCCGTTGTCTGCTGCTCGAATACAAACGTAAATGCAACCCGCATGCGCGAAACAGTTGAACGTACGTGAAGCAA
Source organism: Conus betulinus (assembly GCA_016801955.1). Taxonomy (NCBI): domain Eukaryota; kingdom Metazoa; phylum Mollusca; class Gastropoda; order Neogastropoda; family Conidae; genus Conus; species Conus betulinus. The sequence continues at coordinate 248,740 of JADBJO010000873.1, forward strand.
ACGGATATCCGCAATCGCTGTACTAGATCTTCAATCCGCATGCGCGAATCAGTTGCACGCATACGTGAGCAAACGCATATCCGCAACTGTATTCTGTATCTTGTGGTAAACCAGTCATACGGGCTTGATGATCTGTTTCTAACCAGTTTTTTTTTTTTGTCCGGGAGTAACTTTTTTGTGTGTGTGTGTGTGTGTGTGTGTGTGTGCTGTACATACCATATTTACAGCCCGACGTTGGGCGGGAGTGGGGGGAAGTGGGCGTGGGGGCAAAGACGCAAAGGCACGTGCATAACAAAATGTAAAACAAACGCAAATTCACAAACGGGCGAGACACACACACACACACACACGCACGCACGCACGCACGCACACACACACACACACACACACACACACACACACACACACACACACACACACACACAAAGAGAGAAAGGGGGGGGGGGGGGGGGTATGTGTCATTACTGCCTAGTCGATCACATAGAGCCCTTTCAAGGATGAGGAGAGAGAAAAAGAGAGAGACCAAAGACATAGAGAAAGAAACTTTCTTTCACGTCTCTGATAGAGACGTACACAGACACAGAGAAGGCGGGAAGCCATTAAAGATGGGGACATCCCATTCATAGCCCTCTGCAATGAGCTCCCTACGGTCGTCAGCGTTGGGGACACCGTTTGTAAGAGTAAAAAGAAATTCGACGGAGAGCTTGACCGTATAAGTCTTCAAAGAAGAAACCCTCTCCAGATACGTGTTTTGGCTCTGAATTCTTTACGCTTGGGAGGGAGTGTGTGTGTGTGTGTGTGTGTGTGTGTGTGTGTGTGTGTGTGTGTGTGTGTGGGAGGGGGGGGGGGGGGGGGGGGGGGGGGGGGGGGGGGGGGGGGGCTAGGCCGCATCCAGATGAAAAAAATCCTAGAAATCCTTCTGCTTTTTCAAGCCTCGCTGCGTTGATACAGAAGACGATTTCCTTTATATTGTGATATTGGTCTGAATTGTTTGGTGTCTCTCGGGTTTTGCTGTTTGGGAATGAACATTCCATCAGCTATGATCCGGCCATTGGTGATGATGTTGAAGACACTCCATGCTGACCTGATCAGTTTTTGTGGAGCAAATCGAGGACAGTGGGACACACCTCAGACAGCAGATACGGCATTCCCATAGATCCCAGCGAGGATTCGGGGGTCTAGCTTTCTTAACTACTTTCTTTATCTTACCCAATGTTGATGACTTGTCACTGAAATTTTTCTCAGGTGCTGCAGACCGCACCAGGCCCTGGATTTCAAGTGGTGCCTTGCTCTGGACGGATGAAATATTTCCTGACTTGCTGCTCAACAGTTTCTTGGTTCAATGAATGTCCCTGATTTTGACTGCTGGGAGAGTTTCCCGGCAAACTGGTAGGGTCCTAAAGAAGCAGTCTTGCGTTTTCATCTTTTTGCTTCTCATCCTTTTGGTCTGATTCTGCTCAGCTGAGGGCGCTGTGTTCTGCTTTCACCTCTTCCAAGAACCTTTCTAGCCCATTCTTCTCATCTCCTAAGGCAGCCTTCATCTGTTTCTCGAGACTGTTTTTTTTTTTTCTTCTGGATGTCATCTATCTCTCCCTGGCGTCTGGATTTCCTGCGGAGGTGTCTTCGTCTTTGGTTGTTTCTCCCATTAGGCATCCTACAGGTTCTGCACACAATGCCTTTAGACATGGCTAGTTTGAAATCCAGTGGGCTCTTTCCTGTCAATCCATCTGGCTTGTGGACTTTTTTTTTAATCGGATTTATCCCATTCCTGTTTTGCACCCTGTGTACAAATTCCTTGTCTGAATAATCTGCATGGATGACTTTGACATTGTGGTTTGAATCCTGGCCTCGGTTTTCCCACATCTTATTTGCTGGCACAGGGCGCAGCCATACTGCTGTTCCTTCATCAGCGTTTTCAGACAACCCCTGTTCGTCCTCTGGATCGTCATGCCGCACTCAGCAGAGAAATTCCTGCCACAGACACATGAGGATTTATTCCGTTGTAGGCTTCCAGTCGTGATTATGAGGTTGGTGCCTATGGATTCATAATTCCCCCCCCCCCCCCCCCCCCCCCCCCCCCCCCCCCTCCTTTTCAGTGAATCTTTCGTTTCGGTGCCCAGTGGCAAGTTGATAAAAAGAGAAAGCGGGGCGCCAGCTTTACATGTATATCTGGGGTTTCTCACTGTCATCTGTTTTCCTGTCACATCCTCTGGACCAGCCATTTGTCAGTAAGAGAAAAAAACCTGGGGAGAGAGAGAGAGAGAGAGAGAGAGAGAGAGAGAGAGAGAGAGAGAGAGAGAGAGACAGAGACAGAGACAGAGACAGAGACAGGGAGACAGAGACAGAAACAGAGAGGTCCTCGTAGACCAAACCATGTTGCCATGTTCTAAAAACTGGCCTGAACAAAGTGTTTACAAAGTGGTACCATTATGTCTTTGGTTTTGAACAGAATAAAAAAAAAAACATGATATATCATCCTAGACATTTTGTTTGCCTTTCTAATAGTGGCGACGATGTGCTGTTCAAAAAGATCAGCATTGCCATCAAGTGAGACCTCTAAATCCTCCTCAACTTCCGTGGGTTCCAGATCAAATCCATGCATGGTGTGTCTTTAATTGTTGTTGATGTTGTTGTTGGGGTCAGCTGATATGTGGGTGTCTTGCATTGTGACCTGTGAACATGATCTACCAATCCTTAGCTCGGTTAAGTTGCTTAATAGGCCTACTGACAGTCCTGCAGTATACCATAAAGTGAGCTGTGTCTACTTCCATCATGAAGAACGCTGTTGTATGCATTAGTGTCATCTGCGAATATTTTCATGAACAAATTAACAATGTTTAGCATGGTACATTACTAAGGTAAAATAAAAAACTGTACAACAGAACGCTGCTGGTAACCTATGTAGGCCTACTCCTCTCCGTTGTCTGCCTCGCTGACTAATGGTGATTCTGTCGGCTAGGAAATTAAAAACAGTTTTGGTAACGAGCCCTATGCAGGTGACGACAGTTAAACAATGAAAAATTCTTCGATTTTGCTTCAACCAGTTAATGGATGCAAGCAACTGTAGTAGGCTTACTTTGTTTTAGCTGTAAGCGAAGGGAACATGTTATTTGTATGATACAGATGTTACCTTGGACGCGAAGAGTTTAAGGACGTTCATTTTCTCTGTGTGTGTGCGTGTGCGTGTGTGTGTGTGTGTGTGTGTGTGTGTGTGTGTGTGCGCGCGCGCGCGCGTGTGTGTGTGTGTGTGTGTGTGCGTGTGTGTGTGCGTGCGCGCGCGCGCGCGCGTGTGTGTGTGTGTGTGTGTGTGTGTGTGTGTGTGTGTGTGTGTGTGTGTGAGCGACAAAGTATTTGAAAATAATTATTCTGAGCGCAAAGTTCATTTGTTACCCTTTCTATTGAT
>JADBJO010000873.1:259642-272142 GCA_016801955.1 Conus betulinus
CGCTAAGTTATCGTTTCAGTTCAAGCAGCGGCATGGTGAAGTGGTTAACATGGCAGACTGATGGCTGGGAGGTAGTGGGTTCAAACTTCAATTGCCATCAGACCTTTTGAATTGAGCAGGGTTTTGCATCCTGCTTCCTTTTTGTTCCATCCCAGTGAGGCACCTTTGAAGATCTCATTCATGCATGTGTCTGCAATCAAGGTTCAACTTCTTAACTGTGTATGAGACTTTGCTGTACATAGCACAGTGTCTCCTCCAGCGGGTTGCCTTTTGACAACTTGACATAGCTTGCTCCCTGTGGATTGTCGATGCTGGGGCTGCGGCCGACCAGGCTGGACTGTAGCTGTGGTGGACAGGGGGCTCGAATGAGCGGCGTTCAGGTGCAGTGCCACTGAGGTGGCACAGAAGATGGGACAGGGAACAAAAGAAAGTTACTGATTTCAAACTGGCTCTGTGTACACAGGAGCCTGTTCTTGGGTTTCGTGATGTTACTGTCCTACTGTCTATACAGGTTACAGTCTGGACTGTGCTGATGTTGTCTTGGCTGTCCTTGGAGAGGAGAGTTTTGTTTTGGATCGCTTGTACATAAATCCTTAAATGATAGATTCCAGGCAAATGAACTGTTGAACAGTTTGCATCATCTGTCTAAGGACAGAGATGTGTGGGTATTTATGGTGGTGATGTGGCCTGCCATCAGACTGGTCCTTCTGGGTGCTGATTTCTGTTCCATTTTGTTGTCATTGCTTCATCCAGTCTTATCTAGAGCAAGCCGGATGATTATTGGTCAGGGCTTGCTAGTGGTGAACCGTGTTTTTTTTTTTTTTCTTTTTTTTTTTATCAAAGTGTGAACAGAAAGTGCTATGTGTACAATTCCATCATTAAAGTCCCGATATATATTATGGATACAAGTGCTTATCTTGTGACAGTGTCAGAAACCTTAGCGCTGTATGTGATTTACATCAGTGAAAAAGAACTCAGTGCTGTCTGATCGTCATCTTGTGACCATGTGACACTGGTGTGGTGGGTGCTGAAGAAGAAACAGTTCAGTGCTAAGTACAATGTACACATCGTCATCGTCTGATCTGACCATGTGGCGAAGAACACTGTTCAGTGTTTGTTCAGTGTCATCTAAGTACAGTGTACACGTTTGGCTGCTGTTTTTTTTGCTTTTTTTTTTTTTTTTGTTTACACCCGGTCAGATCGCTTTTGAAAGATGAAGAAGCTCTGTGACGAATTCCATGTGATGAACTACACACAGTAAAACATATTCTTGTGAGGGTATGGGACTTCAAAATGTCAGGACTTGCACGATGACTGACAAATGTTTTAGAACATTGTTCCATGAAGCCTCGTTCACAGCTATACATGTTCCATCAGATGTGATCTGGGGGTTCCTGAAAGTGAAAGTGATCAATATTTTTAACAGACTTTACAAGAAGCAATTTTTCGTGTGTGTGTGTCAGTGTGAAAAAAATGTGGTGGGACAAGTGTTTGGTGTGTGTGTGTGTGTGTGTGTGTGTGTGTGAGTGTGTGTTCGTGCGTCGTACACATCTTTTTACAATCTTTTGAAAAAAAAGACCCCAAATGCCCCCCTTCAGTCAAGGGCAACCACTCCCATTCCATTTTTTTTTTTTTTTAGCTCCTCACAGCCACACCCATTCCCACCCTGTTGCAGCTCCAGTCTGCGGGGATTGCACATCAGTACAGTGTGTTGGTTACACCCATTCCCACCCTGTTGCAGCTCCAGTCTGCGGGGATTGTACATCAGTACAGTGTGTTGGTTTGCAGCCAGGCCTACTTTCTCCATTTGTTTGTTCTTGAACTTTGGAGATGAAAACATAAAAAAAATTAAAAAAAAAAAAAGAGAAAAAACGTTCTACCTGTCAATGTATTCCGGGTCACTGTCTGCGTTTTGTGTGGAGTCTGTGGTGTCTGGAAACGCTGCCATACTGGCTTTTGACATTTCATGAGGTTTATGAGAGACAGGGAAGAGGGGAGGAGGGGTGGGGGTGGGGGTGGGCGGGGGTGGGGGGGGGGGGGGGGGGGGGGGGTGTTGGGGAAGGAAGTGAAATGTGGTAGGGCAAAAGTTGCCTGGAAGAAAAGAGAGAGGGTGGGTGTGGAGAGGGTGGGAAATGGTAGGGTGAGGGTGGGTGAGAAAGGAGAGAATAAGAGGAGAGACAGGAAGGAAAGGGGAAAGGGGGGGGGGGGGGTACTGAAAAGAGAGACAGAAGGATGGGAGAAAGAAGAGGGTGGTGGGGAAAACCTAAGCTTAAGGGGGGAGGGGGGGGGGGGGGGGGGGCAAAGGAGAGAGGGGGTGGATGAGTGGAAGGGAAGGACCTCAAGAGGAAAGGGAGATGAAGGGCAGAAGGGGGATGAGAGAGAGAGAGGGGGGAGGGGGGCGGGGAGGGAGGAGATGTGGTGGATAAGCATGGAAAGAAAGGGAGGGGGGGGGGGGGGGGGGGGCAGTGGGATGAAGAACAAGATTTAGGGAGGGAAGAAGAAAGGGGGAGGGAAAGAGACAGAAGGGGAAGGGGGAAAGAAGGGAAAGAGAGAAATGGTGAGAAGGCAGAGAGGAGGGAGAGGAGAGAGAGAGAGGGGGGGGGGGGGGGGGGGAAGTATGGAAGCAGAGCCATGGGGGTATGGAGAGAGGGAAAGAAGGAGAGAGGGGGTGGATGAGTGGAAGGGAAGGACCTCAAGAGGCAAGGGAGATGAAGGGCAGAAGGGATGAGAGAGAGGGGGGAAAGGGGCAGGGAGGATGTGATGGATAAGTATGGAAAGAAAGGGAGAGAAAGAGGGGGGTGGGTGGGTGGGGAGTGGGAAGCAAGGAGAACAAGATTTAGGGAAGGAAGAAGAGGTGTGGTGGGGGGGGGGGGGGGGGGGGGGGGGGAAGAAGGGGAGAGGAAAGAGAGAAATGGAGAGAATGCAGAGAGGAGGGGGTGGGTGGGGGGGTGGGGGGGGGGAGGAAGTATGGAAGCAGAGCCATGGGGGTATGGAGAGAGGGAAAAAAAAAGAGAGGGGGGGGGGGGGGGGGTAGGAGTGGGGAGGAGGGGACAAGGAGGGGGGGGGGGGGGGTGGGAACACTCTTCTGAAGAGAGAGAGAAATGAAATCTTTACCTAGAGGCCAAGGCCCTCTTGGGAAGAGGGGATCAAAACAGTGTACACATCATTGCATACGATTATGAGAGAGAGAGAGGGGAGGGGGATGCTCAAGGACTCAAAGGACTCAAGGCCATAGTTTTAGTCCTCAAGGCCCTTTAGCCCCTGGGCTCTAAGAAAAGGGACACATAATGAAAGGGATACAAATTTTTTTAAGTGGCACATGAATAGTGGTCGTCGTCGTGTTGCATTCATGAACACTTCTTTTAAATTCCTTGAATAAACAGTCAGCTAACGTTTTTTAACAGTGTTTTCGTTTGATGATGACACTAACAAGGTTCATTTGAACAGACAGGGATGGTTGAAATACTTTTGCAGGATGCATTGTTCTCTAAGATTTCTTAACATGGAGCAAGATAGCACAAAAGGCACTTTGTCCTCTTTTGCATTTTGACACAATGGACAGATCAGATAAATGTCTTTACTACATAGCTGTCTATAGGAGTAGCGATAGTAATGAATAGCTGTATCAGACACATTGAACCTAAATCTAGTCATAATGAGTTTGAAATGCTTACAAGTTTCATTGACCTGGAAACTGGTAAACAGCGTAAAAGACAAGCTTTGTATGATTCAAATCTCTCACTGTTTTGTACAAGGGAGTTTCCAGTTTTGCCAACTACAATCAGTCAATCTTTCTTGGAACCCGTGATAAAAACATTCCTAACACCAACACCTTGGTTGATCCATACAAAACCAGATCCAAATTCACGTAGTTCCATCCTTACATTTGCCATCCAGTTTTGCCTTACCTCTGCTTTGACGGGACTATAATTTTAATTTAATCTTAATCTTACCTCTGCTCTCTGTAAGTCGAACAGCAGTCTGCATGCTCTGTGTGATAACCCGTGATCCTGCATCTGTAATATCTTTATGCAGTATCCAGTACACTTTACAGCAGAATTCATGTGAATTGGATATATCTAAATTTTAAAACCATATATATACCAAATCACTTGTTGTTATCAACAATATACCAAGAAATTTCTTTGGAGCAAACAGATGGATTTTTTTTTCATGATGTACAATGGCAGCATCCAGACCCCATATTTCTGCTCCATATTGCACCATCGGCTGAACTTGACAATCACCGAATCAGATAGCTTGAGAAAAGGTTAGAGAATTGGTAATGATGAGTCATAATTTAAAAAAAATTTTTTTTTTTTAGTATACACAGCAATGCATTTTTTGCTTTACTGACTGAATCTTGACTCGAGCGTGTGGAGACTATATATACTCAAGTACTTATACGTAACAACAGGCATTATAGATCCATTTTTTGTCTAGATATTTCTCCCACTGCAAGGTACCAGCCCTTTATAAAAAATCAGTGATGTTGCTTTGTGTTTTATTAGCTTTTAGTTGAAATGCAGCACACCAGCAGTAGTGCTTTGCAAAGTGTTTAAAACTGAGTTTGTAATCCAGTGACTGTTTCTGAGACCAAGACCATGTCGTCAGTTAAAACAAGAATACAAAAATCTCCGAAAGTTTATTATAAAATGTGCACCGTGCCTTCCAGAATGTATAACTTCCTGAGAGAGAGAGAGACTTCCTGAGAGAGAGAGAGAGAGAGAGAGAGAGAGAGAGAGAGAAAAGAATCAGTACACGCAGATGGTTGCATTTTGAAGGGTTGGGTACCAATCTCTAGGTGATGACAGTTACAGGCTTCTCAGTGTCAGACAAAGAAAACAGTGTAAAAGGAAAGCAGAGAGAGAGGTAGGCCACTATAGCAGCAGCCCTGCACACTGAAAGCCAAGGAAAGCCTTTTGGGTGTGCCGGGCTCTGCGTCCTGCTTTCCTTTTTGGTCCCTTCCTGTGAGGCATTGCAGATCTCCTAGACCTCTGCATGTGTCTGCTGTCACTTGGTTCAACTTCCCGAGTGTGTTTGAGACCCTGCTGTTCATAATCATGACTGCCCACCAGTCCAGCGCGCGTTCAGAACTCTTTCAGATTTACTTCAATTAGCGTTATCTAAGTGCTTACACTTCAGGTTCATAGAGAAGGGGCGGGGGGGGGGGGGGGGGGGGGGGGGGGGGGGCAGGACAGCAAGGTTTCCACAGAAAGGTGGGGTGAGGGGAAGAAGGTGCATTGTGTGTGTGTGTGTGTGTGTGTGTGTGTGGTGTGTAAGAGAGAGACAGAGGGAGAGCACATGCCTGCAGGGCAGACAGAGCTGTGAAAGACTTAGACAAGGATGCTGGATATCAGTCATCAGATCAGAATCAGTGTTTGATTATCTGACATGATATCATCAGACTCGCTTCAGGGTTGAAAAGAAAACCCCTTGTTGGTTTGTTTCTTGTGTCATCAGAGTTGGTTTTCAAACCAGCCGCCGTGGCGAAGTGGTTGGTTAGCGTCGCGGGACTCCCGGCTGGGAGGTCATGGGTTCGAATCCCATCAGAAGTCAGTTTTTCTGCCCCGACCGGCTCCTACCCAGAGTTGAGTTTGCTGCGGACTCAGTTGGGGAAGACTGGGACCACACAGTCGAGTTTCATCCACTTAATGGATGCGTTTCTGAGAGTGTTGCTCAAATTTCCTGACCAACACTGCAGGTGCCTGTATCTCTCGGGCCTGGTTGACGCCGGGATATATTATGAAAGGAAGCGTAGAGTACAGCCCTGTCATGTAGTCTCAGACCAAAATGGAAATCCGTAGCATCATCATAATCATCCTCATTCTCATCGATCAGCATAAAAAAAAAAAAAAGTCTCAAATTCTGTGGCCCTTCATGCCCTGCTCTCATGGTGACCTCAGTTTCGATGTCCTCTCCACGTCTGTGGCCTTGGTTTGGTTCTGTCGGGGTCACCGGTATCGGTGAGTCCATGGGGGCTGTCGTTGGATGGAGACGTGGTGGCGCCCTCCGGGGGGAGAGCTCACTCACGCCGGCTCCGCGACTAAGCAGTTATTGTCGTCAGTAGGGGGCTTAGTAGGTGGTGTCCTGCATATGTTAGATCAGAACAGGCACCACTGAACACCATGTGACGAGATGGATATGAGTGGTAGGTGGGTCCTCTAGGGGAAGGACTTAGAATAATTTCTCGATGAGAATTATCTTTACATTTCACCTACACCCTCTCTCTTACTAGTGGTGGAAGGAGCAACTTTCCGGTACTAGTCATCGAAGAAAATTTTTATTTGTTCCGGGTATTGATAAAAATACAGAAGAATGGCTTTGAGATAATTTTCCTTAGGCTTGTACTCTTAATTAAAAGTACTGATAGCTCCGAGATACAGAATTGAAGAGAGAAGTTCAAACATTCAACATTCGATTGAACAACAGGGAACTGACACAGGTTAAGTGCACTTTCACACACATCAACTTTTATTACTTACACATAGATAAGAAATGGCGTGTCACTTCCATAGGCCGTGTTTCAGTTCTCATTGGACTACCACAATGAGGGGTCCTCCCTCACTCCTACTTTACTTGCTTGCACTCTGTGCAGCAAGCTTAACCCTCTTCAGTATGCACTTATCTGAGCTTAGTTACACCGAAAAAACCGTCGGCAAGGTAAGTAACTCCGTAATTTTAACAAAATCTTCTTCAGAACTTTCTTCCGAATTGTTGTTCATCATACCTGGAACTTCATCCCAGTCGAAATCTAGGTCACTCTAAGCTTCATTACCCAGCACTTTCACTAAGTCTTATGCCGTAAATCCTACAAAACACAATATCTCCATCACTAAATCTCATTATAGAACGGCAGAGAACTCAAGGTTAGCCACGGTGAAAAACGGCATTTCGACCTCAAAACTTTAAAAATTCATAACTTGAGAACCACGGCACGTATCGACTCGCGTTTTTTTGCAAACGGAAGTAAATGGCTACAGGAAGAAGGAGTCACGTTCTCGCGAGTCTTCCTTTTCTACGAGAAACATGGCGGCGCCCATTGTTGCCACGTGTTTTTACCGGGGGTGCTGGCGGGCGCTCAGCGTTTTGGCTGTGTGTGATTCCGGCCGGGGCGCTAGCGGGGTGCTCGATGGTCAAGAGGGTTAAGTTGGCATACAGGGGTTCTGTCTACGTTACACTGAATGTATATGGGTATTATACATCCATCTGCTTGCTAGCACCCAGTGCTGTAGCCAGAATGGTACTCATAGACAGGTTCTCACTGTTTCATCATAAAGTGAGGGTAAGGGTCTGATCGGTTTGAGTCCAGGTGGTAAGCAAACTTAGCTTTGCTTCGGAGAAGACAGTTGTTCTCTCCTGTGGCTGGTGACTGCCCCACTGGTGTAGATTTGTGTCTGTGTGGTGTTCGCCCTGGCCCAGCTCCAAGTTCACTGTAGTGTGCAGCGTGACCAGGATCCCAGTTCTGCGATAAAGAGAACTTGATCTGTAGATGAGAATCTGGTGGCTGGTCTGTCGAGTGCACACATTTACCCTTTTCCTCTGTCTTTCAGAAGGGTTGTGAGACTCAGCCAGCAAGTTTTCTCTATGGTAGAGTTTCTGCTATAACTATTAACCTCCACTTTTGTTTAATGGTTAAGTTAAGCTTACAGAAGGGTAGGAGACAGTAATACAATGTTACAGTTTTAGTTAAACAACTCTTCCATGTTTCATATGAATTGAATCACACTGACTTGGGCTATGCTTAGTCCAAGTAACATGTGGGGTAGACTTAAAGTGAGACGGGCTATTGTTAGAACGCACATCCCATGCTGCATTGTATCGCACCGCATGGGGAGGGAGATAAGATAAGATAATGTTGCTTATAGCCCAGCCGACCGCAAAGGGCCATATCAGGGCTGTCACCACGTTAAAATCAACTCACAGGTCATTCATCCACACATGGGGAGGGAGGAAGGGAGGTAGGCTGCTAAGCACGAAAGGCGGCACGTATTTACCGTGACGCAATTTTTTTTCCTGTGGCACTGATCATGTCAGTCGGGCCTTTCGCACTGTCCTAAGCAAGGAAAAAAAAAGGGGGGGGGGGGGGGGGGGGGGAAGGTGGGGTTGAGAGGGGAGAGTGGGCACAGATTTGAAATCTATTCTGGGGTTTGATGTTTTAGTGGGGCCGATCAGATGGTGTTGTCAAGCGTCACGTCACACACACCACTGAAGTGACTTGGCGGCAGTGCAGTGTCTCCTCCGGTGGGTTGCGTCTTGACGACTTGACATTGACTGCTCCCTGTGGATTGCCGGTGCCGGGGCTGCGGCGGGGCCGACTGGGCCGTGGCTGTGGACAGGGTGTCGGAATGAGCGGTGTGGGTCCACTGCCTCTGAGGTGGCGCAGAGGTTTGGACAGCAAAAAAAAAAAAAAAAAAAAAAAGTTGGTGGTTTTCAAACTTTAATCAAAGGAACAGTTTTTCTTTTCGAATATCGGACAGAGATGCAGACTGTATTTGTTTTGTTAGGATTGCTGCTCACTTTGTCTGCAAACAGTTAGTGTTACTTAAATTGCAAGAGAGGTTCTGCTTGCTTTTGTTGGTTTGCTTGTCAACAAGATAAGCCCAGAGCTAGGGAACCGGTTCTAAAAAAAAACCTGATGCATAGATGGAATGTACCCTTCCCGTTGCTTCCCAATCTGTCTGTCACTAGTGTCAGTCTGTCTGTCTGTCTCTCTGTCTGTCTGTCTGTCTGTCTGTCTCTCTGTCTCTCTTTCTTTCACTCTCTCCCTCCTCTCTCCCTTTTTCCCCCCCCCCCCCCCCCCCCCACTGTCTGCTTATTTGTCTCTTTGTCAATCACTCATTGTGTTTTCCTGTCTCTCTCTCTGCCCTTCTCCCCTCGTTATCTCCGCCTTCTTTTGTTTCCTTCTCTCTCTCTCTCTCTTCACCTTCTTCACCTTCACTCCCTCATTCTCTGCATTTTTGGTCCACCACAGTACGTGCCCTGGACAACATCTGCAACCTGGCAGACGAGCCGGGGGAGGGCAGCGACATCGACCTCGACTCCTTCATCTACGATCACAGCATGCCCAAGAGCGGTAAAGCGCGCGGGCCAGTTCACCAAGGTGCCCGGGCTGCACAGCTGGACGGAGTGTGCTTGATTCAGTGCTGCGGGGAGGAGCAGTGCCACCTGGTGTTCTTCTTCAACACCACCTGCTACCTGATCCACTGTGACCCCAGCCAGGAGGATGGGTGCCAGCCCGTGGAACGGCCCAGCTTGAACGCCACTTTGGTGGTGGTGCGTAAGCCAGGTGAGGTGATATATGTGAGTGTGTGTGTGTGTGTGTGTGTGTGTGTGTGTGTGTGTGTGTGTGTGTGTGCGTGGGCATGTGTGTGTGTGTATGCAGGTGCTTGAGTCGATATTCGATGGTGAAGGACGATGTCTGTGTTAGAGTGAAGGTATGTTTCTGGTGTGTGTAACTTTCCGTATATCCGTCTGTTGCCAAGTTAAAATGGTTTCACTTTCAGTTTCATCAAGGAGCTCTCACTGCATGCGGACTAGTCCATGTACACTACACCACATCTGTTAGGTTTTTGAGACCACACTGTGCATGATTTAAAGCTGATGGATAATGCATTAATAACTAAGATGAGAGAATTGAAGAAGAGGGTCTCGTGGCTATGGCTAAGAAGATGCCTGACCTATGCATTAGCCCAACGCGCTGGTCAGACCTTGAGTGCCTATCTAACATTGGTTGTGTGATTATTATGTATTGTGTTGTGGTTGAGAGTGCACAGGGTGTGTGAGCATGGGCCTTTGTGGTGTGTGTGTGTGTGTGCGAACGCATGTGTGTGCGTATGATGTGTGTGTATGTGTATGCACTTGCGTGTGTGTGTGTGTGTGTGTGATTTGTGGCTTGTGTGAGCAAGGTGCTGCACGCACGTATATGGACTTGTATGTGTAAATGCGTGTGTGCCTGTGTGTATACATGTGCATGTTTGTATGTGTGTGCATGTATGTGCGCATGTGGGTGTGTGTTTGTGTGCATGCATGCATGTGCATGTGTGCATGCCTGGGAGTGAGCGCATGCACACATGCAGTGTCTGTGCGTGTGTGTGTGTGTGTGTGTGTGTGTGTGTGTGTGTGTGTGCGTGTGTGTGTGTGTGTGATTTGTGGCTTGTGTGAGCAAGGTGCTGCACGCACGTATCTGCACTTATATATGTAAATGCATGCGTGCCTGTGTGTATACAAGTGCATGTTTGTATGTGTGTGCAGGTATGTGCGCATGTGGGGTGTGTGTATGTGTGCATGCATGCATGTGCATGTGTGCATGCATGGGGAGTGAGTGCATGTGCACATGCAGTGTGTGTGTGTGTGTGTGTGTGTGTGTGTGTGTGTGTGTGTGTGTGTGTGTGTGTGTGTGTGTGTGTGTGTGTGTGTGTGCCTTTGATTGTTTGTGGGAAACGAATGTTCAGAAAATGACTTAGGAAAAAGAACAACAAGAACAACAATAGCAATAACTACAGCAGCACAGGCACACATGCACGCATTACCACATACACACACATACACACAAACAAACGCACATATACACATAAACCATAAGGACAACAACAACCCCCCACACACACACACACATACACACACATACACACACATACACACACGCATGTGCACGCACACACACACACACACACACACACACACACACACACACACACACACACACACACACACACACACTAGTGCTCATGACCTGCAAACAGAAACTGGGGTTGATACACAAACATAGCAAAGGCCAGAAAATGCACAGCATAAAGAGGTTGAAGATCAAAACCTATTTTCTAGCCTGCCTGCTGTCCAGAGACAAACTGTTAAGTGAAAATAAAGAGAGAACAGCTATCTACCATTATACAAGTCCCAACTTTAATGACGCCCAAGCGACACAAATCACAAACTAGGCCTATGATGGCAGGCATATGACGAGAAAATAACTACACTGAGCACAGGCCCACACAGAGGATGGTTCCAGCATGAAGGAGGAATGGTCTCCATGCATTATGTCTGACACTGACCCCTCAGGGCTCTCATGACAGGGTCTGAGTCCGAGTCACAGATACACTAAAGTTCAGCATGTGTGTTAGTGATCCACTTTCAGGTGGTGCGTGCGTGCGTGTGTGCATGCGTGTGTGTGTGTGTGTGTGTGTGTGTGTGTGTGTGTGTGCGTGTGTGTGTGTGTGTGTGTGTGTGTTGTGTGTGTGTGTGTGTGTGTGTGTGTGTGTGTGTGTGTGTGTGTGTGTGTGTGTGTGTGTGTGTTGTGTGTTGTGTGTGTGTTGTTGTTGTTGTTGTTGTTGTTGTTGTTGTTGTTGTTGTCTTCAATTTAATGTCTTTCCACATTTAAGGGATATTAGAGAGAGAGTGAAAAGAGAGAGAGAGAGAGAGAGTGTGTGTGTGTGTGTGTGTGTGTGTGTCGCTGTGTGTCGGTGTGTGTGTCGGTGTGTGGTGTGCTTGTGTGTGTGTGTGTGTGTGTGTGTGTGTGTGTGTGTGTGTGTCTCGTTGTGGTGTGCTTGTGTGTGTGTGTGTGTGTGTGTGTGTGTGTGTGTGTGGTGGTGTGCTTGTGTGTGTGTGTGTGTGTGTGTGTGTGTGTGTGTGTGTGTGTGTGTGTGTGTGTGTTAGACAATGATTGGTACTACTTGGTTCGTTTAGGTTTGACACTGTAAACCTTTAAGTACCCTTTGTCCTCACATTTAATTTATCAGCCTTGGTAAGGTGTTTGCAGTGTACTGAGCTTTAGAGAGCAGGTGATCATTGGATTGCACACCTAGGGCAAAGCACTTGTGAATCATCTGTTTTTGTAAAAGGAGCTTTACTCAAAATTACATATCTTTTTTTCACTCTGTGAAGAGCCTGGCAGTGCTGGTGATGTAGACCACAGTGTGAAGAGCCTAGCAGTGCTGGTGATGTAGACCACAGTGTGGAGAGCTTAGCAGTGCTGGTGATGTAGACCACACTGTGATAGTGTGAAGAGCCTAGCAGTGCTGGTGATGTAGACCATACTGTTTGCGAAGAGCCTAGCAGAGCTGGTGATGTAGACCATAGTGTGAAGAGCCTAGCAGTGCTGGTGGTGTAGACCATAGTGTGAAGAGCCTAGCAGTGCTGGTGATGTAGACCACACTGTGAAGAGCCTAGCAGTGCTGGTGGTGTAGACCATAGTGTGAAGAGCCTAGCAGTGCTGGTGATGTAGACCACACACTGTGAAGAGCCTAGCAGTGCTGGTGTGTGTAGACCATAGTGTGAAGAGCCTAGAGCAGCAGTGCTGGTGATGTAGACCACAGTGTGAAGAGCCTAGCAGTGCTGGTGATGTAGACCATAGTGTGAAGAGACTAGCAGTGCTGGTGATGTAGACCATAGTGTGAAGAGCTTAGCAGTGCTGGTGATGTAGACCATAGTGTGAAGAGCTTAGCAGTGCTGGTGATGTAGACCATAGTGTGAAGAGTAGCAGTGCTGGTGATGTAGACCAT